>JAUZTA010000006.1:12497758-12510174 GCA_034780835.1 Ctenochaetus striatus | reverse complement strand
GAGGGATTTGCAATTAAGATAGAAAATTACTTTTTATCTTACACACACAGGACTCGACCAGTTCTTCGCAGACTTCTCAGGTTTTTAATTATGTTCTTCTTAATGGTTTCACCTACTGGAAGCTGCACTCATCAGGTTTACTGTGTAATGTTTGAACACACACACACACACACACACACACACACCTAGAGTCCACTTAGTCAGGTAAAGTCACAAAAGGCCTGACTGTCTCCCTGTGAGGAATCCGGTGTTTTTCCATCCAACACGTCGCTGATCGTAGAACATCGTGCTTCTGTCTGAGCTCCATCCTGCTTAAAAGTTTAAAAAATTTTGTGTTTACCCCAGAAAGTGATTGCTTTCGTTCAGCCACCGTGCTAATCGGCTCCTAGAGTGTAAAAGAAGTTCAAATGTGTGAGGAAATAACAAAGTCAGAAAGTTCAAAGGAGATTTAAGCGAAGGAAGTTTTATTCTCAAGGATGAGAAGCTTCTGAGAGTTCACAGAGACGTTTCTCAGCTGGTGTGGGAGGTAAATAAAGTAAATAAATTTACAAATCTTCTAAAAAACTAAGATGATAAAAGTTGTCTACTACATTTAAAGACTTTGTTGTGAGGTTGATGTTTTCACTTTTGCCTCAGTGTTGACGAGACTTCCCCCCTTAAAGGCCTTCAGGTGTCAAATCTGTGTGTTTGTTAACCTTTATTTTCGTTTTCCTTCCTTTCCTTGTTGTCCATCCGTTAAAAATGATGAAAGACAGATTTAGCACAAAAACAAAAAACACACACCAGCCTATAAACACAACCATGACACACCTATTTGTCATGTAGACGTCAGGTCATTTTGATACAGCTGCTTCACCGCCGGGATTCTTATTCATCACATATGTGGGGAGGAAGTCAGTGTAGCTGTCTCACCTCTTCAGCACACACACACTCCGCCAACCTTTTCTTCTAAAAATAATGCTAGACAGCTGTTCTGCACGAGGCAGCTGTGTTTTTTAAGGGCAACTTAATGCAACCGACAGAACTTGTTTTTCTCTCAAGTCAGCATATCAACAAGCCATCATTTTAAAATACAGCTGAGCAAAGTGTTTGTCTTAAAGTTAGGAGCAAACTGAAGCAGTGTGAGCCGGTTTACTGGATCTGCTAATAGAACAAAAAAAGTGACATTAGCATCATCACTTCCTGTCATAAAGATTCTGATCTGGGCAGCAGGAGAATGTACAAACACAGTTTAGTGCAGAGAAAATGTTAAAATAAGTTAAAAGATTGAAGGAAAACAATTGTCTGTTTCCATCCTCCACTGACTGTAACATCTGATGGAGTTTGTGCTTCGATAATGTCAGTATGTTAGCAAATATGATCAACCATTGTATTTGTTTTTGCTTTTTAAAGCCACAATCTGACCATTATTTCCATTATAAAAGCAACTGTAGCTGCTATTAAACTTGGTGTTTACTTACTGACAAGTTTGCTGGAATTTGGAGTTCAGAAAATACTCTAATTTAAAAAAAGAGACTTTTTATGACCACCTGTGATATCATTTATCTAACCCTGCATACGTGAGCACGGCTGGTTTCCAGCTCAGCTTGCATGATGAGTCATGAAAGGTTTTTATTTTTGGTATGAGGTCCTGTTAAAAAATATTAAAAATCAGTTTTACCCAAGACAGTTTATAAAGAAAAGGTTAGCAATGTTCGAAAACAACATAAAAATATTACGTCCCACATGTTGTTCCGACCACATCTGGTTACAAAGATCAGTTCATGTTGTTTGTGTTTTTCAGACTAAATATCCTGTTAAGCACTTTTCAAAGTCAAACAGCAGATATCAAATATTAAAACACTGATCTCAAATCTGTCTGTGTGTTCGTGACATTGTTATATCCATACAAATACACAGTTTTTTTCTATTAAAGAGAAAAATGATCCTCTCACATGAAGGACAATCACAGTCATTGAGATTTAATAATCCTTTTATCTTCAGAGCGGGGGGTCTTTTCTAAGATCACAGAGGAAGAAAAACAACAATCTGACACGTCATCTTCTGTTGTTGTTTTGTTGAGATGTCACATCTAGAAAAAGGGAAGTTCATAAAAGAGAATTTAGTCGCAGAATGAACTTCTCATTGATGTGCTTTTAATCATTCTGAAAAATTTTAGGGAACACAGAATTCGCTCGACCCATAAAAGCCAAATAAGGCTTTGATTTAGAAAATATTCAGCATCAGCTGAAGACTGAAGAAAACCAGCTTTTAAGAAAACCAGATCTGCTTTACCTGAGCTTAATTGGTTGTCTAGAAACTTCAGCCCCTTTTCATCCCCTGTTTTAAATGTTGTTCACATTCGACTTCCTCAAGTCTGTGTTTTCTTGCAGCATCATGTTTGTTGTCGCACACATTTATGGATGTGATTCTGCAGGACATTTGAATGATGAAACAAAGACTTGGACCTGTTAAAAGTAAAACGAGGCCTCTGTCATGAATAACACCTGCCGTCTGAAAAAAAAATCATACAAAACACCTGCACATGAGCAAAGCGAACAGTTCTGCTTTCTTCTTAAAAAACAAGGAAAAGACAATCTGGTCCTGAAACACAGCAACTAATTCAGTTCGGTCCTGTAATCCTCATACCACACTGTGTAATTTAATCTTAATCCAGTCTTGCTGCACTGCTGGTAATTCAATCTGCTTGTTTTTAATCTCAATGTATATATTTTTTAGTATACTATGCCATTCTTGCATTTGAACACATCTAAAGACCCCATTCCTCAGTACTTTAGTCACTTTATTGATGACTGCTGTTATATATTGTGGTATAATGCACCTATTTTTCAACATATTTATATCTTCCCAGTAATTTCATTACATATATAAACATATTTCTGTTCCAGAACTGAAGCAATTTGAAGAGACCCAAAATGCCCTTGGGAATCAATAAAGTATTTCTCATTCTGATTTGGATTCTGACAACACCAGAGCTGATGATGCGTTCTCAATCACCAGGAGGGGGAGCTCCAGTCAGAAAATGCCAGATGTGCATTTAAAATAAACTTTATCCACGAACATCTCTACAAGCCAAGAGAATAATCTCTAAGCATAAGGCATATTAAGTCTGTTTCTGTTTTGTTTTTGGGGTTTTTTTTGGACTTTTATATCTTCAAAGGGATGAGTTAGCATAGTAGCATCAATGATAGCATCACTGGTGCGACGATGCTGACATAATGGTATGTCAGATACATTTCTCTGCCTCACCTCACAGCTCTGCCACTGGTTGGGAATGCTTGGTCTAAGTTTCTGCTCACACACCACCTTCCTCATGTCCTCGATGGTCGGATCGGAAGGCACCAGGTCATAATAAGGCAGCTGGAAATCTTCTTGAAGTCCTGAGAGAATGACAAGGATGGAGATTTTGTTGGTCATGATGCACCGTGTACTGAAAAACAACAACAACTGACTGATGTTTGTGGTTTGTCACAGTGTTTTCAGTGGTGATGTGTTTATACTGTTTGTGGCACAGTGCAGTTTTGTCATCGGTCAAATAAATATTTCTGTAATACCTCTTCACTAGTGGGAGTGTATATTTAAATTCATTTAAAGTACCTCTAACAGAGCATCTCCGGGCCAGTTCCCAGAACACCAGGCCTAGAGAGTAGATGTCCGCCCGCTTGAATGACTCAAAGCTGTGCATATTGATTGTCTCATCCAGGATTTCTGGGGCCATGTACCTGCAGATGAAAAAGTGATTAAGGCCTAATAAAAAAAGGAAAGAGCTCTAAGTACCCTTAATTGATTTGTGAATCAGTTTTTTTGTGAACGTTTTTACCATCTGACAGAAAAAATCCAAACTAACTGGTGATTTTTGGCTTTAGTTAAACGAAATAGGAGTCTGAGAGAAGCTGTTCAGTTTTAATCTGATGGACTTCTTGTTGTACCACCAGGAGTCACCAAAGTAAAAAAAAATAAGTTCTACATGTACAGAGTGCAACTTTGTTCTATATAAATAAATACATGTGTTAAAGATTAATGATTAATGAAATAATAATATGTCTTTGTTGTTACAGGCATTAATCCTGTTTTCTTTCAAAAAAACATATTGACCTTAGATTTCATGGCTTTTGTTCAGGTTTCTAAACAAACCTTCAACCACACTGACTGTTTCATTACTGCACTGTGTACATACCCAGAAAAAATTACTGTGTTAACAAACAGCACTTAATTTTATTACAAAGGAAACCCTCTGGACTGTGGATTCTGCTTTTCTTGCAGAAAACAGAGCCTGACAAGCTGACTCACTCCATACTGTAAGCCAATAAGTTCTGCAATACTGGCAAAATATTGAAAATCTGTTCAGATTTCAGAGAAACTCTGACTTCCAAGTAGACTCTGTGGGAAATCTAGCATCAAATAAGGTTGGAACACACTTAAGTTTCATTTCATGTGTCTATTTCTGTGTGTGTTAAATAAATGTTGTCTCGTGATGTAAATCCGACCTCTTGGTTCCCACTCTCTGATTGGACGGTATGTCAATGGTGTTGGTGCTGGAGTCGTGTTTCACAGCCAAACCCAAGTCCGCGATGACCGCTGTGCCGTTCTTCTTAACCAGGACATTTTTAGATTTCAGGTCTCTGTGAGCGATGGCAGGTTTCCCTGAAACCAAGAAGGCCACAAATAAGGTTTCAGGTCCAAAAATGATTTTTACATCAAAACATATATATTTCATCTTTTAGTGATGAAAATTGGAGAAAAAACCAACTAATCAAATTATATCTGCCATCAACAAAGTTTAATGTTGATTAAATAACAGCTGAATCATAAAAGGGTTATTGTATAGCTGCTGTATTGCTGAAAAAAATAAGTCCATCGACAGAAGATCATCTAACAAATTTCATGATCAAATTGTCTTTTAAGTCATTAATCAAGCAAACTATTGAAACATCAACCTTCTATATGTCTTTTGTTCTCATATTATAGGCTGATTAGTTTTGGGGTTTAAATGTTGAGAGCACAAAAGGGAGATGTACAGACATTGAATGACTTAGGAAAACTATGATAAACATTCCGTACTATTTTTTGACATTTTAGAGACTAAAAACTACAACAAAGTCAATCAAAAAAAAAAAAACAAAAATAAAATTGCAACCCTTAATTGCAGTCTAATGCATCGGTTAACACATTGTTCTGTAGATGCAAAGGTTTACTGTTACTGATGGAAACATAAGTCTTTAGTATATGATGAGTTCACTGTTCAACCATATGCCACAAATGTTTTAGTCTTCCAGTATTACATCATAATCCAAGAAAAGATGTTTTTTTATTCATTAAACACAGCCTTACCCTGTGTGCCAATGATTTCCATGTGGAGATGTGCCAGACCGCTGGCTATGGACAGAGCCAGGACGATCATGCCTTCCACAGAGAGTGTGTACCTGTTCAGGTAGTCATACAGGGACCCATGCTCGTGGTACTCTGACACCAACCAGAGCTGGGTCCATGAGCCATTATCTGCAGCACACAGCAAATAACACAGTCACAGGTTGCCAAATTTGTCTCACAGCCATAATGTGACCTGGTGTGTTTAACTCAGAAGAGTTTATCTGAATCTCACACCTTTGTTGTCAGCAGCAATGAAGCCCAAAATGTTCTCATGTCTGAGCATGATTGTCTGATAAATCTCTGCTTCGCGAAACCACGACCTCTCATCCCTGGAGGAGAAGATCTTCACCGCCACATCTTCTCCTCGCCACTTCCCCCGCCACACCTCCCCAAAGCGACCCTTTCCAATGGTCTCCTGCAGGACGATGGTCCGAGCTATGGTCCGCTGGACAAGCAGAGGCAGACCTGTAGGACACAAAGAATATGATTTACACCAGCAAGACCAGGAGCTGTTATGTACATGTGTTTATTCCATATGACTGCTTCAAATTTATTAAAGTCTAGTAAATTCAAAATTAAATAAACTCAAGCAGTCTGTCATGATATCTGATACAAGCAGCATTTCTTCTACCTGATCCAGAGCCTGAGGTGCTCATGTCGTAGATCAGATCTTTGAGACATTTGCCAGGTGACATAAGCATCTGGTCATCCAGGGGCTCCTCTGGGTCCTGTTTGTGGGCTCTGCTGTAGGTGCAGCGGTGGCCCTGTACAACCAACACACCCAGCAGGATCCCCACACACAGCAGGCAGGAGGGCACCAGGATCACCACAGCAAGCTGCAGCCGGCTCCAGCCAGGTTCCTCCAAAGGCCTCTCTGATAACACACACACACACACACACACACAAACACACACACGCATTGCGTAAGATTTTCCCCAAAAGCTGAAATCTTATGACAAAAGAAACAGCAGAACCAGAGAGATTTTTTTGTTTCTGTTTATTTCTGGACTCCCCATGGTTGTTGCACCCTCTGGTGGTCACTGATGATGATGGCATCAAGTGATGGGTGCAACAAAGAGTTAACTGAAAACATCATATTACTGGTGCATAACGGCCGCTGAAATATGCTAATAAACGTTGTCTGAGAAACACATTTGTGACCTTAAAACAAGCTCAGTAAAATTAAGCACATCACCCACTGACAATCTCAAAATGAAAATTGCACATTTGGCAGATGTTGAAAGTTAAATCTGCCCATGAATATCATTAATTGGAGGTAATAAAGAATAATGTGGCAGAATCTTTTGGTGCCAATAAATATTTGCCAAATTGGAATGATTTTTTTTTTCCTTACAAGAGACATCTTCATTTAAAATAAGTGACATAAAGTGATCACAAACAGGTGCACTATGAGGCGTTGTAATAAATTGTGAAGTTCGGCCAAAACAATGCAACCTGGCTTTTCTAACTCTGACCTTCATTCTGAACGTGGTTGTACAGGCGAGACCTGGACACAAACAAAAGTAGCAGAGTAGGTGGGCTCTGTGATACTATGAGGTTTAAAGACATGCTGGCCAAATCATGCACAGTAATTACTGTAGAAGCACTGTGACATAGAACAACAACAAAACAAGACATCTGAGGAAATTCAAAGAATTTTGTACTAAAAAGGCCAACTTTAGAAGATACCCATGATGTAACCTTATATTTATTTAAGGAATAGTTTTAGGAACTAATAACTCTTTTTAACCAGCACAGACACATGTTTTTTGTAAAAATACAGACTTGGAATTCCAAAACCTTATAAAATGGTTGAATGCTCCTTCAGCATTTTTATCTTCTCAAATCCCCAAAGTATGAAATGTCCTCACCAGGCGTGACAGAAACATGCAACATCTGCAGATGGCCCAGTGTTTTAGAGCAATAAGTCATGAACTAAACCACAGTTTCTTAAGACATCTTTGGCCTTTTACCCAAAAACATGTCCTGCCATGTGTCCAACTGGAGATATGGTGCAAAAACAGGGCTCTGCTCTCCTCTGGCCCAAAGAAACTCTGCACAAACTGCAACTGTTCTCCGACTCTGAGGTGACTCTGCATAGGTCAAGGATGAAATATCAGCACTCCTTTCTACTTTTAAACTAGAACATAAAAAACTCTTCGGGTCAAGATGGATAAATGTGACAGCTGACCACTAACTTCGGTCTGTAGTTGTAAATGCAGTCTCAGTCCAGTCACTTTAACAAATGTTGGCATTATACATTTTTGCAAACTTAAGATTTGTGAAATGCCAACATTTATTTTGCAATTTTATGAAGTTTCACCACTGAGGTAACATTCTGGTTTTAATTAAGAACAAAAAAACATTTGGTTAGGTTAAGAAAAGATCATGTTATGTCTTTAAATGTTCCGTTGTGTCACCACAAACATGGCTGGAAAAATTTTCCAAAGACTCATTAGAAATAACTAACTTTGCGGGTTAAAACAGGAAGTGACCAGGGCTCTTGAACTCTGGTCTGGCATGCAGTGCAGAAATGTTGATATAATCTGTGTGAAACATACAAATTCAACATGGTTGGCAGATGCATTCAATGCTTACAAGTTATTGTGGTGACTGGGCTGGCCTCCTCTTATTGAGGCCTGTATAGACGGGGCACTGATGGTCATTACAGAAAAAACAAACAAAATAAACAACAGACTTGATGAGCTCACAGGCTGATATTTAACAGAGCAGTGGAACAGATTGATTGTGATGCCCTCATTCACAGTCACACCATCATGGCCTCAGGGTGCTGCCCTGACCACCTCATCAACAGTCTGCAGCACTTAAAGCTTTGAATCTCCTGCATCACCTCTGCACCTTATGAAAGGGACCGCTGTCTGATGGTGCCTATTTTTTCTATTTTACATGAATAAGTGGTCTAATTTTTGTATTTCCTTGGTGCCAACCTTGATGCATGGACTAATGTTTACTTAATGCTGTGACCGAGAGCAAATATTGACATAAGTTTTAAATTCAGGACAAGGTACAGAGTTCTGAGGCACGTATACAATTTGGATGAACAACCTGAGTGGACTTGTTTTATATTTGCGTATTCACTATGGTTTGCTTTAAGTGTCTGTGCAAATCAGAGCAGAAAAAGTTTATTAGTAAAAATTCAACAAAAACCACCTCTTCCACCATGAATATTTGCTTATTTGTCATCCTTTATGACAATAAAGTGAATAATTTTGGATTGTGGACTATTGGTTGAGAAAAACTAGACATCTGAGGACCTTTAGGTTAGTGAGACAAGCATTTTTTACTATTTTATAATATTTTATGAAAACTCTTTTTATTTAAATGAGAAAAATAACTGATGGATTAATCAAGAATGAAAATAGTCAGCCAGTAAGGTGATTTTCTGAGAAATAAGATGGATTTGAAAAAAAATTTGCGGGCACTGAAATAAATATTGATGCAAGTAATGTTTGTTCACATACAGAATAATATGACTGTCATTCTGTTGCAAAGAATATACTTATATATATGAACAATTGGTCAGATTATTATGTATAATGCGTGAAGGCTTCCTTGTGGTGACAAACCCAAAGATAATCACCCTGCAGTGACCCTCAACTATTAAAGCTTTATGGCGTTTTTCTCAGTGTTTTGGTTTTACAGCTGGCAGCTGATTCAGGTAATCTAACAGCTCTCTCGACTATTTTTCTCTCATTATTGTAGGCAGCTGTGTTCAGTATAAAAACTCTGATAAACCTGCTGTGCACCTGCTTTTTTTGTTCATCACCAAAAAGCTAAAGTTACATAATAGCAGGTAAACAAAGAGGAGCATTTAGCACTTAAAATATCAGTGTTTTTTTCCTCAGTTCTTTTTTGAAGACCAAAAACAGAACTGCAAGAGGAGAGAGCACAGGATTTATTCCTCAAGTAGACAGAAAATTAACTCAGAATAGACATTAATGTTGCACCATGTTAGACATGTCATCTTCACAAGGCCGTAAGATGAGTTGTGTGATTTTTTTTAGCTAGTTATGAAGTTCTGGCCCCAGCTAGTCACAGAAAACTCATTGCTGCTGCTTGGACAATTTATAGCCTATGACTGATCCAGTTAATTGGGTCTATACGATATTTAAAGGTACTGTGTGTAAGTTTTCCCTGCAGCTGAGCATGCTGGGGCATGCCTCACTTGCAGGGAGTTATGTTGTCATTGAATATGCCCTTTGGCTGTGTTACTTTTTCCTCATCTCATTCTGAACTGATGGCAGAGAGTATGCTACACAGAATAACTATTGCAAAGTATTACTGCAAGGCTGGATTGGCCAAGGCTAGCTGGTTAGCAAAGCTAACTTGAGTGGGAGAAAAATGCAATGGAAATAGAAGGAAAATGGAATTAAATCTTCATTGCTTTCAGTCGCTTGAGACAGCAGCTCATGGCGACTAAGGATATTAATTTTGATGTTTACTGTTAATGCAGACTTTCGCCATGTAGTAATAGCACAAAGTCACATATTGTACCTTTAAATGTTCATGAATTATAACTGGATTTGGTACAAATAAACAGAAAATATTAAATACTTTAAACATTACATATTATAGCAGTTTTCCGCAGCAAAACCACAAGAAGGCAGTGCGCTAGGTGTAACCCTGACCTCCCAGAGTTTTCCAGTGAATTGTATATCCACAGGTGTAAGTAATCCCCCTCTGCTTTAAGGCCCACTTCCACCCAGCAGAGCCATGAGAGGCTTTTAACTTGCAGTGGGACTACATGGCTGACCAAGTATTTATTTATAAATCAGGGGAGGGAGGGGGAGGATCACTAACCGCCATCCCACAGCCTCTGCCAGATCTGTTATGTCACAGGATCTAGTAGGATCAGCATCCACCTCGTCTGGCCAGGGCCAGAATGAGCGGGAAAAACCCACACTGATTTGGCTGCCGTTGCTGTGGAATGAATACAAACTATAACTAACCAGCTGTCTGAGGGGATGAACCCATATTTTGTCTATTTCATGCACTTATTAAACCTTTTTTCTTTCCTTTTACAAGAAAGATATGTTTCTCTATTCATCAAAATTTAAAAAACATCCGCTGAAAAAGCATCAGAGATAGGGAGAATTTCATCAGTTCAATGGCATCACACTGGCTGTACCTGGGTGAAGGTGCAGAGTCTCATTGTTGCAGAAGTCAGTGAAGCAGCAGCTCCTCTTGGAGACGTTTCGGGAGCTGTAGCAGAAGACCTGGCCCTTCATCTCAGAGGGCGACAAACAGGACTTGACCGTCTCCTCCTTCCCATCGATCAACATCACAGAGTTCCAGCAGGCGCCGTCTGCCGCTGTCTCACAGGTGTGGTTGGCGCACAGCTGGCAAACACACTTCAGACCTGAAACACATTCTATTGTTAAAAATGCTTTAATAACTATTTTCTCCACAGACACCATCTGGCAGACACCAGTTTATCCATTGATTTCTAGAATCAGTGAGGGGGGAAAAGGACACTAGACGGTTTCATTCACAAACTGTCCTGTTATGTAAGCAGGTCTGTTCTCTTAAATGGCTGAAGGTGGAGGAAGCAGAGTAATGCCTCTTAGTCTAACACCCTGATAATCTTGTGTTCTACTTGGAGCTGCTGTCACGCTTTGTTTGATAAGACTGTGAGTGATTGATAAGCAAGGCTGCACTGCTTGGTCATTGGAAAAACCTGGAAATAAATTGCAGGAGTACATTATTAAATTAAACTAATTTTATCAATGCAGTAGCTTGGATTTATAACCATAGAGTCCATAGAGCCCAAGTATTAACTGCATTAAGATGCTAAAAAGATTTACTGGATTTAAGAAGTAATAATAATTAATCGGTGCTTTTGTTCATATTGTCAGAGCGATATTACATATATGTAACCACACAGATGGATACACAAGAATATTAAGGATAAAATTATTAGAAAAACAATTCAGACACAAAGCAACACAAAATAAAAGGTTTATGACTGAATAACCTGAAGCCTTGACTCTTATAAAATGAGCTCTTGCTTTCCAAAGAGGCAACTCAAAGGCAACAAACACTGAATTGGGGCAATATCAAAAACATACTATATCTCTCTCTGACAGTTTTGACCCCTTAAAGCCTGAAAGTGGAGCAATCCAAGCATGTATGCTGCACTTGTATTGCAATAGTTTCTACTAGAGGAAGAAAAGAGTTAATAAATATTTCCAGATCTCTACAGAAATGAGAAGATGTTAAACTAGACAAATTTCACAACTAGAAGCAACATCTGGACCACTTCTTCAAAGGGTGTTTAGAGTTCATGGTGTGAAAACAAGCGACTTCTACTTTTAAATTTAAATGTTTATAGCTGATGTGTGATTGAGTCAGTGAAAGGATGGAAACAAGATGATGATCTGAAGATAAAGTCCTTCAGACTTACTGAGAAACTCAGTAAGGAGGACATGTCGCTGAAGTCATACGGCCTGAATTAAAGATACAGCTGGGTAAAAATGTGTTTAATGCAAGGCAGATTAAAATAAACTCTTTACCGAGGATATTAAAAGACAATAAACATCCCACCCATTGCCTGTTTACTCTGCTACCGGTCTAGCAAGAGATACAGGAGTATCTGCTGCCATATCACCGGACCACGGTGCACACTCTTTTCTCATGAGTCTCTTAACCCATCCTCTGCACTAAAACATAAAAAATAGAGCTCATTTCATAAACTTATTGATATTAACTTCTTGATATACTGTATTTTCTCTTTGACAGGGTGTCATGACAGGACTACGACCTTTGTTGCCCAACTACATGTTGTAAAATGATAATAAATTAATCTTGTGTGTTGTATAGTATTAAAAGAGACCAGGATGAGTCCAAGGATTGATCTCTGGGGTGCACCATAAAGACAGTTTCCTAATAAACAGCTGCCAGGAGAAATATTTTAGAGCTGTCCTTGAATTACCCAGATAGTGTTGCAGCTTTTAACATAAGTGGAGAGGTAAATACTTAAAAATACAAGTCTGGCATTGTTCTGAAATTCAGAGCTAGCACCTTAT
>JAUZTA010000006.1:12442714-12454550 GCA_034780835.1 Ctenochaetus striatus | reverse complement strand
CATAAGTGTAAGTACTGAACAACCAGTTTTTACAGAGCAATATTCTTCTTCTTCTTCTTCTTATTATTATTATTATTATTAATTCTGTTATAATAATGTTGTCTTTTATTATGTAATGTCCATCCTTATCTTGATTACATCACAGCATGGCATGGGTGTCCCTTCCATCTCCATCATGCTGCATGAGCTTATCAAACTGCTGCACCACGCTCAATGCCGTGATGTGATCCTGTTTCGCCTCGGAACTTCTGGTGGAGTCGGTAGGAAAACCGTGCTTTTTCGTTTTGAAAGTGACATAAATTTTCCTTTGCAAACAGCACTTTCCCTAAATTGCAGCTCTCGTCTGACATTTAAACAAATTTATTGCTGCCTGCTGTCATCTCTAGGTCTGGCTCCAGGGACAGTGGTGATCACAGATAAAGCAGTGGACTACTCTTTCCGCCCGCAGTTTGAGCAGGTGGTTCTGGGTAAGGTCATCACCAGGAGCACCGAGTTGGACGAGGGAGTGGCCAGTGAGCTTCTGCAGTGTTCGTCTGAGCTTCAAAACATCCCAACAGTGATTGGAAACACCATGTGCACCCACGACTTCTATGAAGGTATGAACATGATAAGTATCTCAAGTTCAAGTTTTTTGTAATCATATTTGCAAATCACTCCGTTTCTAATGAGACATGCAGATGAGAACTTCAAAAAGGTCAAAACTATCGGTCAGGTAGTGACAGATCCTGTGCTGTGTCTCTATAGGTCAAGGTCGACTTGATGGTGCTCTCTGTTCGTTCTCTCATGAGGAAAAACTTGAGTATCTGAGGAACGCTTATGATGCTGGAGTGAGAAATATTGAAATGGAGTCCACCGTATTTGCTGCCATGTGCCGTGTCTGTGGCCTCAAAGGTATTGTTTTTATTTAAAAAAAAATATGGGGCATTCTGTTCAGTGGAACAGCTTATTTATGGCTCTGGGGATAAACATTTGCAAATAAAACATCTTTTA
Organism: Ctenochaetus striatus; assembly: GCA_034780835.1. Classification (NCBI taxonomy): domain Eukaryota; kingdom Metazoa; phylum Chordata; class Actinopteri; order Acanthuriformes; family Acanthuridae; genus Ctenochaetus; species Ctenochaetus striatus. Next base: position 12,453,560 of record JAUZTA010000006.1, on the reverse strand, counting down.
ATTTAATATTGATCTATAAAGACATAAGTTGTACAGAACTGACAGATAGTTGTGTCTCACCTCTGCTAGTTTTCTAACCCTAACCCAAAGTAAGGACCAAGAACAATAGCATATATAAATGGCTGATAATCTTTTTTTTCCCCTCTCCAGCGGCTGTGATCTGTGTTGCACTGCTGAACCGCTTTGAGGGAGACCAGATCACCTCCCCTCATGATGTTCTGGTGGAGTATCAGCAGAGGCCTCAGGTCCTGGTGTCACACTTTATCAAGAAACGCCTGGGACATATTGTCTAAGACCACTACAGCCCACCCCCCACCTAACCCCTGCATGCCTAGACTGTGTATAGCTTTGATTGATATGTGGATATGTATACTGTATATACTGTTCTTAACCTGTTAATATGTGCATTTGACATTTATTTAAAAAGTTGTTAAGATTTGTATGAATTTTTAATGATATAAATATTTAGTATGTTGCTTTTACTGTAAATGTGCTCTGTATAATATTTAACTGACACTAATGACTCAGCCTGAAGTACAAAATCTCCTAGTTTTTTTGTCTGTCTTACAAAATCTTGTAGTTGTAAAAAAAAAGGACTATTGATTACATTTTGGTGATCTAAGTTTGTGACTTATCAACAATTTTTTTCTAGCTTTAAGTTCAAACAGATAAAAAGACCGCTCTTAAATCTGATGGGGTGTAGGATGAAAATCCAGCTCAACATTTGTATAATTGGAACAAAAGTCTTTAGGTATTACACACAAATAACAGAGTAACAATTCAGGAAAATAAGTCACTAGCTGAAGTTTGTGGCCTTTACTTTTCCGGGTTTTTCTTCTTACATGCTTGTTAGAAAAGCAGTTATTATTTTATCTTAGTGATATCTCTGATAGGGTAGGAGAAGGGGGAAGTGGACCCTGTAACAGTGTATCTCAGTGATGGATGTGTTGGCTTTTAATGATAACAGACAAACATAACATTTAGTATGCTATTAAATCCTGTTTATGCAAATGAAAACTTTCTGTCAATAAATATTGAAAAGAGAGATGCATGTTTATCCTCACACAGAGATTCTGCGTGGTCTTGTTTTTCTCATGAGGTGCTGCAGAGCACAAACCTTACAACAAAAGTCAAGAACAGCAATCACAACTTGTCACTTGATGGTTGAAACTGTAGCCACTGTCTATGTATCAGCTTTCTTTGAGAGCTCAGCAGCTCTTGTACCAATGGGCACGATCTGTCCAACAGTGAATATGGTTCTTGCACAAAGTGAAATATATTATTTACATTTAATAAAATTCTGAAAAGCAGAACAAGGGTTTATGTGAGCCCCTGGTCAGAATTTGAGTGTGGATTTGGTATCTCGTCTGGGAGGTTTAGGGGGCTTGATATCAGACAGCACCTCTTTGGCATATTTGCTGTGCTGCAGACCGGCATCCCACAGGGCCTGTTTAACCCGCACTCTTGGATCACACAATATCTGGAAAACAGATGTAAAAATAAACCCACAATAAATGATAAGTTTCCAGCTCTTTTAAATTAGATCACTGACACTATGTTGCAATTGTTTGTTTTCATGGTTTTCTACATATTTAATACTTGAAACAAGATTAATCACTAATCCTTCACTGTTTGGAAGAGAATATTTGCACAGTTTGACAATCATTAGTCTGTGTCCCTGTTACACAATAACCGAATCCTAACCTCTGCAGTCATGACAAAACTACACACAGACTTTGATGTACACTGATTGACTGGGTGGCCTTGAGGACAAGGCAGTGTATAAAGTTCTCTGAAAAGAGGACAAACACTGTTTGATCAGCCAGCCATCTTGCATAATCTTCCTGCACTGCATGGGGCACTGGTCAGTCTCACCCAAGATGAAACTAAACGTACTGTAAACAACGGTTTATCATTGAGAGAACTGGGGAAAGAAGCCTGTGCAGGCTCATTATATGCAGAGCATAGATAAGGAATGTGGGGCAAATGACCAGTGGCCATGATGAAGCCTAAGGTCATAGGAGAGGGAATGTTATCATGCCTTACCTCCGCGTCTGTGTATGTGTTAATACTGAAGAGAGGCTGTTGGAGTTCAAACTCGTCTATATTCAAGCATCGACTCCTCCAAGCCTCTGTATCTGCCATCATCCTCTCTGGGTCCGCCTCTGCCACCACTGCAATCTAATAAATAGGAAACGCATTTAATGTGGTGATCACATACAGTTGTCTTCTTTCATACTGCCATAGGGTGGCACTGATGCCATGACTCAGATAAGGATGAGTGCAAGTCTTCCCTCGAGGGTCATTTCAACTGACAGAGAGAATCAGAGCGGTTGATAAGGTTAAGAGCAGATCATTATCCACCTGGTTTCTGAGTACTTCCAGACGATTCTGTTTCTCTTCTTCTTTCCTCTGCCGCTCAAGCTCGCGTGCCTCTCTCTCCTCCTTCCGTTGCTGCAACATATCGGCCCGAAACTGCACCCTGGAAGGAGCACAGAGGGTGTGGACATCAGACCTAAACAGCCCCCATCTCCTCCGCCACCATCACAACCAACATTACCTATCACTCCTGACACAGCAGGCCTCTGGGCTGTGGGGGGTTTTATGGAGCTGCCACAGCACAGCTCCTCTCCCATCATCTGTTTTTATCTGTTTTCTCAGCCCCCCGTGAGTCAACACCATTATCTGGTATTAATGCCAGTCTCTCTGAATGTCTGCTGAGAAATGCTAAGCAAATCACACCAAACAGGATAAGTTTTAAAAGCAGAATCCTTTATTTGCAAAAAGTAACCTCACTGCTAAAAGCAGTGGCCTCTCTGGGATGCACCGGCACACCCTGGAGTACACTTCTACATCACTGCAGCTATGGAGTTCAGCAAAAAAACGAAATTTTCAGCTACTGTTAAGTAGCTGCTTGAGTGCATGAAGTTGGGTATATCTGGAGTCGTCATATATAGAGGTAAACTCCTTAACATTCACTTTGTCTCTTTTATTACCCCTTCAACAGCTCTCAGATTGTTAAAGTCATCTTTTTCCACATTATCTGGCATCATCACGCATATAGAGTATCAGCTTGTTCATGTACTTGTTTATAATGAGTAAAATATTCAGACAAAGACTTCTTGCTTTTTAATGGATTCACATTTCAATTACATGGAAAATAATCGATGTCCTCTGGATCATGTTGGAATAATTTCCCAAGAAAATGATATGTGGTACGTAACTTGGGAATTTTGGGTTATGCCCTAGAAATTCAAACAAATCTGTTGTTTGCAGATCACTGGGCTGCACAAAATGTTTCAATGATGAAGGGTGCAGCTTGTTGGGGTTATTGGGTTACAGGTAAAATTCACCTTCAAATGCACTGTTTTTATATGATCGGTCTGTGATGTCCAGTTCAATCCAGGATTATGACACGGGCTGCAGTATATTCCACCAATTTAGTTGTACAAAAAAAGGTTCAAATCTAGGCAGCAGATGCTGAGATTTCTGACTTAAAGTCCCATGTTGTTTCGTAAAATTGGTAAAGTTTCATGTTAATAGTTTGAACATGGTAGAGTTGAGTAAGCTTGATATCAAACATATGAATAGAAAGCAGAAGTATGCTGGACCTATTCATAAAAAAGTAAAAAGGTAAATGCATGTCATGCAATGCTCACTAACAGATGGGAATAATGTATTTTTAGGTTTCTAGGTTCTCTTTAGCAACTCTTTGAAAACTCAAGGTCCCATGGTGCAACACTCACCTCTCTTTGTCTCGCCTTGACTGTTCCACCATAGCACTTCTCAGATTAGCGAGTCTCTCTTGATCCCTCTCCTCCAGCTCTTCTCTCCTCTTCTGCTGCTTTAAATGAAACTGCCTGACCTGAAGGCAAAACAACAATTTACGAAGAATAACGATAAAAAGTTAACAACAGCCACAAGAACAGTTGCTTTATTCCCACAGAACTCGTAGGATCAGCATGTCCTATTGATTGTGACAGAGCAGGAATCAGATAATTGTAAATAAAGAGAATGAGATGATATTTCAATGTCTGACAGACGATTGTGCTAAATTATATGGAATCTATTGCAGCCTAAATGCTCTCATTAATCAGAAGGTGTCTCAGGTTGCCCATGCTCTCCTCGCAGACCCCTGAGGAGAAGTTAATTAAACAGTCAGATACACACACACATATTCTAACACTGTTGTACCTGTGAGGACAATAACTAAATTAAATTATAATAAGTTCAATTTGAATTTGATCCCCACGTCTGCCAATGATGAAATTCTTCGAACAGTGTCGCCATTAATGGTTAGCGACTTACAGCTAGCAATATGTTTTTGTGTAACTAATGTGAGCAAGTTATCTTAATGATTCACAAGTTTAGGACAACTTCATAGAATTTTCATATTTCTATGAGTCCTGCACAGTTCAGGGCTTTTTCTATAGGCAGTCAGCATTGTTTTTTGTTTACTACACACTTATCTTAATATATTTAAGCATTAGCTAACAGACCACATTTATTTTTTTGTGCTCTGAAGAAGTACTTTCCTTACTGTGTAATCATTGCTATTTGTTTACCCATCGCTTGAGATCAAGCTGAACCAATATGACTGTTACTCTTCTTCACCTTTGGGGCAGTTTTTCTGAGTAAAGTAAACATTAATCAAAACCTAACCCATCTCTACTTATGGTTCATTTAGGTACACAGCTGATCATTTCTGCTGAGGACAGTTCTGTGTTTTTGTTTGACCATGTTCCTTTCATTTTGTGCATCTCCAGTGGCTTAGCAGCATAACAAAGAGGTATCTAAATTTGCAAACAGCAAATTGTCTTGTTTTCTTCCTCAAGATTATAGACTTAGATGCACAAAATATATGGTAATGTACAGGTTAAAAAATACAATTAATCATCTAGACAGAATATTTACTGCCACATTCAGATTTATGGAGATCTCTTCGATAATAATATTTTTAGTCAACTTAATCATAATAACACATTTTTTAAAAAAAGCTGTGTATATTTCACCTTCATGGTGAGATTTTGAAACCCTGACAATCCAGAGATTTATATCATACATAAGACTGCAGACATCCAAATCCATCAGTGGTGATATTAAGAAAGTGCAAAAGGACATGTTTACTTTTTCTTTCTGCTGTGATCTGATGGCCGATTCCTTCTCCTGCTCCCTCTTTAACCTCGCCTTTTCCTCCTCTTGTTGTCTAGCAGCTATAACTGCCTCCAGCTTGGCAACCTCTTCCTGCTGGGCCCGCCACGACCGCAGCTACAAACACAGATGCAAAGACACGCCAGGGAGAAACAAAAAGCAGGTTATTGGCCATCAACAGCTGTCTTCAAAGAATCACTCACAGGGAGACAACCAGCTGGGCTCCACTGCCATTGTGCCAAAGAGTAGCATGCACTTTAGAGGAGGTGTCAAAACTGCCTCTCACACTTTGTGTTAGATCTCCTCAGGACCCATCAAATCATTGAATCGTATAGAAAACCCTTGTGTTTATGACCTGTTACAAACAAAAATTACTCTAGTCAGGAGGTTTAACATTATACACAGTTTCAAGTAGTCAAGAAAAAAATAAATCACTTTAATCAAGATACCCATCTAACTTTTAAAGGTTTAATGTGTAAAAAATGGCCAGCTGTTGAAGACTCTAAACCAGTAGGGGGCAGCATATTATCTACGTAACCGCAAACTGTTGCTTACTTTACTCATTTATGTTGCTGCCTTTGGCTATAGCGAATAGATATATTTGTATTTGTTGTATTTGTCTGTCCATTAGGGTGAAAAGGGTGCAAGAATAGTTAATTTCTTGACATTTCATAAGTTGACATTGTTTATTTACTAAAGTAAAAATGATAAAAGAGTTTGTAAAACACAGCAAAACCATGGCTAGCTTACACTTTCCAGCTGAAACTACAGGGAGGCTAATTAAACTACAGGCTCTTGAGGCAGGCCCTCAAAACGTCATTACAAGACAGGATGTGTTCAGGCTTGCTAGTTAGCATGCTAACTTTAGTAGCTGACTAAAAATACTGGCCATATCATACACAATATCCCTTTAAACTGAAACGGTATCTCTAAAGTATCTAAAAAGTATCAGCTCTTTTTTTCAAAACAAATAAAACCAATGGGATGACTATGGATTTTTTTCCATTACCCAGTTGAGTTTAAATGGCTAAGAGCATGTGTAAACCCCGTGTCAACCCGTCTGGAAATATAGTAATCATTGAACATGGAGATACAATATCTTGACAGAAAACTGACAAATATTTCCCTCCTAAAATTGTGTCAACACATTTACAGAGACAGCAATCTTCCCTCACACAGCCAGATATCTGGAAGCAGACGGTCTAAACTTATCTCACACACACACTGAGACACATATACACACACACACACACATTTGCTGGGGAGTGAGTGACAGGTTCGTTATGCGGCAGCCTCTTGGTGGTGTGCCGAGTATTAAAGCGCTGCATTCCGACCAGGCAGACAGATTCACAAATCTATCAGAGGAGAGCTTAGGAATCCCTGAAGGAATGAACTGCAAATTAACATGGTCTCATACACATTAGCACCAGCAGTCTCATCAAGTCAATCATACGTCTGCCTGAGAAAAAGTAGCAGCTGTGCGTTCAAGTGAGGACTCAAAACAGTCCAGCTTCTAATCCAGCTGCATTTGACAGCATTGAAGCTGGAGATACAATAGGTTTCAAAATGTTCTCACATGAAGACAAAAGAGCCAGAAAATTGACCAAAGGTGCAATTCTTAGTGACAGAATTGTGTTAGTATTTGTGTTGAGACACAAGATGTGAAAAACTCTCATATGGTAGTTTTTCAGCGTGGTGTTGGCATGTATTTCAGTTTTGTTTTGTGTAATATAATCTTGTGATTGTAAAAGGTCACAGGAATGATTCAAACAACTGCTGGTGATGCCCCAAGTAAAACACCACACCTATAAAAACCTAAATAGCACATTAAATTGTTCACAAAAATCGAGGAGATGCCAAGTAAAAGTGTCAGTGGATGCTGTCGGCATCTTTTTCTCCGACATTATTTTTGGCCCTGAGAAAAGAAGTAGAGTATAAAATATCTGCTATATTTTTCCAAGTATTGCATATAAAGGGGTTAAAATATGTTACAAATTATTCATATTTCACAGTGTTGCAGTGGCCTATGGCTCTAACCTAGAAGCTGACCGTGTGCGGTAATTACAACAGCCCTGGTTTTCTGTCTAGCAGGGGAACTTTGTTGCATGTCATTCCCCATATTTTCTCCTTCTTCCCCTCTGGAAATAAAATGGAGAATATTTGGTCTTTTAAATATACAGAAAAACAAGTACACATAATTAAACCATCCATCAAGCCTGGCCTAGATAAGATACCTGCATGTTTGATAGCTGGGACCTTGACTGATTTGGTGTGCAAACAACCTGATCTGTAGGCCGGTAAAGCTTATTTTTCAGACATACCAAGTAACATGTGACAGATAACACTGTCTTCGATTTGTTTTCCATGGTCTCATAAAAAGAAGAGTTCAAAGTTCAGTAGCAGTGGTCACCTAAGTTCACAGAACAATCTGAAATGTATCTTTACAGCTTTGATCCACTTTGAACACCACAAGGGCCACATTGGCTCAGTGTATTTTGTTGTCTTTTCTGTTCAGGCAGAGATGAAAGGGCCTTTTAGGGAGCACAAAGAGAATAAAATGGTCATTATGTACAGTCTACAGTAATTTGTCACCGGGATCTCATTTTCTGTGAATTCAAAGGGAAATGAGACCATTCGTTTTCAACGCAGCAAAAAAAAAATGACTGCAGAAATGTCAGAATAACAAAAGAATGATAGCCTTTTTATCTTCACACTGCAGCCCTCTCAAATCCTTTGTTAGTACAACTGTACAGTTATCGTGATGTCTTCTGTCAGGGGGCGTTGCAGCAGCTGTCAAATATTAAGTGACAAAAATTCAACTTGTAAGAGAAGACTGAAACAGATTAGGTATGAACTCACGCAAAACTTCAGCACTTTATTTAGTATCAGTGGGAACTAGAACTTGAACTTGAAAGAATGAATAGTGTATTTGCAAGAAAAGCACCACTCCTCCATATGTGGGACTGAACTACTGAGCGCCATCAATGTCAGAAGAGATTTACTGAATCTTTAAAGGAACAAGAACTAAAGTCCACTAGGAGGTGAGAAAAAACAAACTAAGCAATTATCTTTGTACATCTACAAGTAGCAGTTTAAATCTTTCCTGAGGTCCATAACATGTACATCACTTTGTAGAGTAAAAATTATACACATATGAGCAATTAACTCCTCCGAGAGTTGTCAAGCTGAAACACTGTGTGGCCCACGCACCGTCTAAACTGAGGCTCCGTTGTGTCCATTCAGCCACCAGAGGGATAAAAAGCTGTACTTTTAGGTTACTAATATTTAGGGACAGGGGATCTGCTAACACACACTGCCTGGAGAATACACTGATTATTGCAGGATGGGCACACACATAATCTGGGCATAAATTAATCTTCAACAGCCCTGTTTATATTACAAAGTAATCCATGGAGCAGGAAATGAAAAAAAAAGAGCCTTTGCAATAAAAGAAAAACTCTCGTCTTATGAAATCTTCCATCTTTCATTTGTTGTGTCGCTTGTCCTGTTGGCCTATTTGTGCCTTTCCCACCTGAGCATGTAGAAACAATCTGTCATCCCTCCAGGCTTAATTTACTCATGTGGAAAACATAATCAGTCATCAAAGATGCCTGGGAGTGAAATATAAGTGGGAGGCAAAACGAAAGCAAGGACAGAATAAAAGGCTGGTATGAACAGTAACACAGAGAACAATGCCAGCTAATCACAGCAGCCAGAACACTGCAGAACAAACAGCTAATGACTTGAGAAGAAGAGTCTGTCTTTCAGAGATAAATTGGACTGAAATAAGCTGTATCTCATGCATGAAATTTTAACTAGTTATCTTAATCATCCATTTTATTTTACCTTTAACGACACACTCGAATTATTTCAGCCTCCCGCTGCTGATGGATGGAGTTTGTCACAAAAAACAACGAAAAGACCAAATTATCTCAGTTACTGCATTTATGGGTTTACTTTTTTTTAAAAAGTGACCTTTGTAAATGCTTTATTTCATTTGATTTCATTTAGTCTTTTCTATTTTTTAAAATTTTGTTTTATTTGTCCTCCTTTTCTCCTTTTATCCCAACAATTTTCTTTTGGCACTTCCCTGGCCACCATCATAAATAATGAATTATTCTTAAGGCCTAACCTGGTGAATAAAGGTTAAGTAAGAGAAAATAAATGAAAACACAGCTGAAACAATTCTTATACTGTATATCATCCCTGGGGCTCCTTTGCAAAATGAACAACTGCGATGTTATCAGTAAAGTCTTCTGTGTCCAGACACATGAATCCAGCCAGTCATCTCTGCATGGCCAGTCTGTGGTTCTCAGGAAGAAGCTGTGGTCTGTCTGACAGCCCTGCCCTTTCCAAAACAGAGGGATGCACGGTAACTCTGAAATCAATTACCCTGGATTTCTTCCCACTACACGTCCGTCAGAAGAGAACTGGCAGCACACAGCCATGCTCCCTATAATGAGGTGAGAACCAGACCAGCACTGACCAGAAAGCATCCAATATATGCTCTCATCTAAACCCACAGCGGCACAGAGAAGTGAGATGTGGAGGGTGGTTATTTGCATAATCACGGCAAAAAAAAAAAAATATGGCAAGTAAGTCACTTACAACCTTACTCTAGCACCATCACTGTGGTCCTTTCACTCTTTAATCCATTTTAAAAAATGCTGTTGACTTTGATAAAAGCTGTTGCAGGATTGTCTCTATGAAATTAGCGCATTTACATCATTGTGATGAAGCATCAATTAGACCAGCAGTTACAAACCTTTTAGTCTGAACTTCACAGTTCTGTTCGATAAGACGTTACGTCTTCCACTTGTTTGAATTATAAACTGGATGCTGTTTTAGCAAAAGTGAATTATACAAGTTGACAAGGTAATCATATTCATATATAAAGATACAATAATACCTTTAAGCTATTTGAAAGGTTTGTGCATTACTTTTATTTAACTAATCCAAATGTTTCTCTAATGACATACATTTAAGCTTTAATAACTACTTAACTGGTAATCAACCAGTCTACTACTCTTACCTTTTAATCTATTTATTTACGCTAACCATTCAAAGTGTTAAATTTCATTAACTATGCTTAGCCTACAGTTTTGGTGCTTGTCGTGTGGGAAGTTGCTCGGGTCAGAAGGAACAAAAACAGGAAACAGTGTGTTAAAGAAGCCACTGCAATGGGTGGAGAATCCATCTTGTCTCGCCACTGTGTCGCTGTGCTGGGATGATAAAGGTAGTGGAGAGAAAGATTGGAAGCAAACAGGCATCCATCTGAGCCTCCACACAAACTCAAATATGTGCACATGCACTGCATAAACAAAAAATGTAGATGCGGGAAAAGCCAAGGGAATGAGTGTGGCTGTGGGATTTTATTTTTCTCATTGCCTAAGAGAGTCATAAAACACAACAGAGAAATGTGCTTGCCATATCAGAGGCATGGAGATGATGTTTTACTGCAGTTTTACAAACTCGTATGCGGAAAGTCAAAGGCCCCTGCTGTTTTCAGAAAAATACATTAAAAAGGAGCAGAAGACACAGAGGCCTACTGCTGTCTTGAAAAGCATTTTTCAGAATTTTAAAAACCTGCATGTGTTTTTTTCACAACACAACTTTATTACGCCACAGTCATTGCAGATGTATCTAGTAGCTCCGTTCTGACATTCTTCCCAAAGTAAACAGCAGAGCAGTCAAG
>JAUZTA010000006.1:12428439-12440227 GCA_034780835.1 Ctenochaetus striatus | reverse complement strand
AAAGGCCACAGGAAAAACCTATGCTAGGAGCCAGCTTAATTCAGTCCACTTCACCGGTAGCCGAGTAAGTGTGCCTTACAAATAAGAACGACAGAGAGGTAGACCACAGAGAGCTCATACTGGGCAAGCAGCAGAACAATGAGCAAGTTTAATATTGAAGTTATAGATCCTCTTCCTGCAGGGATTAAAGAAGGCTCAGAGGCAGCAGCATACTAGCATAATTACAAACATTAAAAAAGAGCTCATCTCAAATAGTTGCAAACATAACAGCTCCTGTTGTGAAGGAATACCAAACACTAACCTTCTCCCTGAGATGAAAGCAGATGTCCTGCTGCTGCTGACGGTCTCTGTGGAGCTCCAGCTCCTCCTGGTGGGCATGTCTTGCTTCCTCCAGGGTGACCAGGGCTCTGGCCAGCAGCTCCTCGTGGTCCCGCTGCCACTGCTGGGACACTGCTCTTAGCTGAGCCAGGGTGAAGCGCTGCCAGTCCCACACGCGTTCATGCTCCATCTAGAGGAACACAATGCATGGGAAAGGAATTGGAAGGGGTGACACAAAGTCATTACTGAATGTTTAATTGGTCTAATCTATTTATTATTCTTATAAACACTGACCAAAATGAATAAGAATATGATGAACACACTGTGTTAGACTGAAATAGTGCGTCCCAAATGAAAACACTGTATTGTATTGTATACACACAGTTGCAAGACTTAAATGATATGCAAAAAGAAATCCAAGAACATCCCTTTGTGATATACTGTCTATAATGGCAGCAGCAGCACGGGGAAAACTCTATGTCAGATCTAGCTTCACTGGTGTATAAAATAGTCCCTCTCTCCTGGCTGTGAAATGTCCTGAAGGAAAACAGTTCCTTTCTGTGTGAGGGATGCCTGTAGCTATTCATCATTGTGTCAGCGCTCACAGAGGCTGCATCACTTGGCTGCTTCACTGGAACAGAGAGAATGATATTCATCTATGGGCTAATGGCGGCTAACTGACGTTGGGATGGCATTAGACGGCTGACTGGTTTTATTGAAAATGAGTGAGCTGACAGACCTGCCGTCAGAACAGAAGTGCCAGAGGCAGTCAAGCAAATCCAGTTTATTAATGCACAACTTTAGAGCTTGAGGAAGATCAGCCCTTTGTTCTTCACTTTCTCGTGTCCTCTCTTTGACTAACTTTGCCTTTCTTGTGTCATTAGAAGTGAGTGAGCATGAACACAGCAGTGTGGATTTGCATGCTTGCACTTGCCATGTGTTTTCTTACATAGACATGCACTTTAGCCAGCACATTACACACAGCACACATGTGGAAGCATCAGCTGCACTGTGTATTCAGTGCCCACTTGAGGTGGCACGACACTTAGATTAGTGACTCCATCCACATTTCCTCTGTGGAGCAGTGTCTCCACGAAGAATGAGTCATACAAAAAAAAAATAAATACTTGCGCAGAGAAAGTCAGAAAAGATGAGAGGTATGAAGTATTTCTACCACTGCCATAGCATATCATGAGGGAGTTACTATGTTTGAAATCTTTTGGCATCCTACTTGTTATTAAAGAACATGCAGTGGTAACTCATAACAGAGGATAAAGAGCCCCATCCAGCAGAGGGAGATGTCCACTCTAAGCTAGCAGGAGTATCAACACCTGATGATGGTGAAACTGAGAAAATAATCCTACTTTAGGTCAATAAAAAGAACCTGCCCACATATTTCTACAAACAGTCTAGTGACATTTGCGGAAACAGTGATATTTAGTTTGTTTGCTATTGCAGGTGACTGTCAAACAAACTATTGGAAGAAATTATTTAGGGTCAAATATTTTAGATTTCAGGAAGCAAATTAGGCACAGGTTATAATGTTATTAAATGAATTCTTCTTCTCCTCTTTCTTTTTGATATTTTTGTTCAAAATCAAGCAGAGAAACTACTAAAACCACCTCAAAAATAAAGATTTTTAGAAAGCAAACAGTAAAACTACCAAGAACTGTTCTCTCTCAAATTATTCTTTTCAATCTTAATCAAAATGGGAAAAATGGTTCAAAACAGCAGAAACTGCTGCAAGTTCTTGGAGAAAATACATGAGATGCTGTAGCTTATCACTAAGGCTCTGAAATGGTTACACTTCACAAATCCCTTACAGTGGTAATACGTCACACCTTATATCTAGCTGTAAAACAGAGCTGTTTTATCTTCCATTAGAATTTAAAGAAGACTTACAAAAGTGACAGAAATGATGAAATCTTCTGAAATAATTTCACTCAGATGAAACTAAATGGCAGGTGCTCAAAATATTAATGCTAAAGAGTTGAGCAGCCATCAACTCACTGACGGGAAAAACCACCACAGAAAAAACTAAGCTAAGAAGCTGATGCTATAGAAACAATTCTGTAATTAAAGTTCTAACTTTAGACTTTCCAATCGACCCATACGTCTGCACCAGTAATGGGAATTATTTTTCACACCACAAATAAAGGGGAAATATCTGCCCAAAGCAGACTACTGCCAAATGATTCTTTTATTTCACTTAATTTCTAAGGCAGCCAAAAACTTAACAGGCACAGAGCTGACTTTGGCTGGGAACCATCATTTTAACTTACTTGATACCAACCAATCATATTGCCATGCTTGTTGACTCAAATTTAGACTTCAAATACAGAAAATGTTTGTAAAATCCTGTATGAAATTAAGAATTAATATACTGATATCAGAATAGCTCTGATGCACTTAATCAGTGGGGTTTCAGCAATGGAGCCTTTGGCTCAGATTGATTAGCCATTAGCCACTGCACGCAAGCCAACTTAATTATGGCTAATAGCTGCGTTTGGAAGAGTCAACATGACATCAGCTCTGGGTCTGTTTCTGAGGAAATGAAACAGGTCTAAATGCAGCACCCAGACATGAGGACAGGTCTCTGGGTGAGGTTGAGGGAGGATGGAGGGGCCGTCGGTTGTCATGGCAATGCTGGGCGGTGGCGCAAGCGAGTTGTCCACAGTGGGTGACATGGCACATCCTGCAGCTTGTGCAGAGCGCCTCATTGTCCAAGCTTATCAGTGTCTGTCTGCTCGGTTCAGGATACTGGGCTACATTGATCAGGGAGCTGGGGAGTCACACTGCAGGGATGCTTCAGAGTGGAGGAGGGAGTTACATTTTTAGATGGGTGTGTGTGTGTAGGAGCACATCAATATATACGCAGAAATATCAAAGGGCAGTGGGCAGTAATGTTCTTGAGAAAGGAGCACAATCTTTATAATTTCTCTGTGGTCAGCAGATCAGACCAGAGTCTTTGATATGGATGTACTAGGCAGATGTGTATGAACTGGACTCCCCTGAAACATACTTTTTCTTTACTTTACTTCACTTTATGTACTTAATCTATTAGCTGTTTGGTAAAAATGTCAGAAAATTGACAATAAATGTGCATCACAAGTTCAAAGAGTCTAAGAAGATCAAAATTCAAAGATGTTTAGCTAGTTATCATATATAAAAAAATTAAAACATGGAATATTTACATTTCAGAGCCTTAACCCAGATGTTTTTGGTACCTTTAACTTAAAACATTACCTATATAATTATTTGCTTATCATTGTTGTTAATAATAAATTAAAGTTTAGATATATCAGAAACTGTGAGAAATTTCATATTTTTGTATGCAGGTGACACTGGAGAAATGTCTGGCTGTACCCAGTATCGTCCTGCCAATGCTGAAAAAATGCTTGTTTGTATGATGCAACACCAAAACCTTGGGCTGTAGCAAGCCCGTGAAGCAGGAACAGTGCTCTTTCAAAATAGTAAAAACAGCAAAAATGGTGAATTAAATAGCTGCTAGATGGCAGGCTTACCCCCACAGTCAGTGTCCCATTAGTCAGACTACTCCAAGACCAGTCTCTGTGTTTCCTGTTTATACAACGCATATTTGTTCCTTTATCTTATAAACTTATCCCATTTTATCTAATAAATCTGAGTACTGACCAGCTCTTGTCTAGTTTTCTCAGGGAAGAGTCTTTGCAGCATGTCCATGGAGAGTGTTCTATGGTTGGGAACGTCATGAGTGTATTGAGAAAGAGCAAACTGGAAGCGTTGGTGGTCATCAGCACACCAGCCACAGAACCTGAAGCAGATTCCAACCCAAGAAGCACATGATCAGAAAAAGAGAAATGAATAAAAAAAAATAACACTTTGACATAATGTTCCCATAGTTCACCTAATTTCAATTCCAGAGGGTACATTGGCAAACTGCGTGCCACTTCGAGAAGCTAACAGGGCTTTAGGCGACCATATGGGAATAAAAATGAAGTCATGAAGTGCTTTTGAGACGTTGATATAATCGCCCTCCTGGTGAGAAAGACTTGTCATGCTCAACAGCTTGCTTCTGGGGAGTGAAGTGACAGTGCCTCTATATGCTGTCGATGTCCTGCTGAGCTTTTAATCTTTCATCTTATTCTGCCCTGCCTACCCTGGAATACTGCCTAAAAATGTATTTATCATAAAGGAGCGCTGATAATTATTAAAAGCCTATTTTTTTTTAAAGAGATCACTACAATTTTTCTCAATTTATCAACATGGGAGCTCTTAGAATTATTAAGAGAAGTAAAGGTGAACCTTTCACCTACCTGTCAGTTTTTTGCAGTTGCTCCTGGAGACTCTGAAGCCTGTTCTGGTATGTTTCTGACAGGGAGTGGAAGGCCTGAATCAGGGAATTCTGCAATTCTGGATAAGGACAGTCTGAATCCAAAACCTCTTCTGGAATGTTTACAAGATCGTCTGAAGCACTATTAAGATATTTCTGCAGAGAGAAATACGACAATCTTTGTTTATAATTAAATGTCTGGACATTTGCTTTAAGGACACATGGAAGTTGTCTTTCTCATGAACTGTATGAACTTTGATTTTGGAAATTCGTCATTTGCGAAAAGCAGAAGGAGGATCTTTAGAACCAGCAGTGGGAAACTTACCTCTAAGCCAAGGCCATTTATCTCCTCCTCCAAGGCCAGGTACTCTGCCTTAAGCTTTGCATTTATCTCTTCTTGCTGGTCTTTAACAAAATTTATCTGGTGATTAGAGGATAAAACCCCAGAAATTTTAAACACATTAGTAAAAAAAAACTGATTAAAAAAGCATGACACTGTTTTTTGAAGGGAAATCAAACTCCCAAATATGAACTGTCACCCTACTATCAAATTAACAAAATTCAAACAAGAGTCCCTGTCTTGTTCTGACCATCAAGGAATTTTCCATGGTATTAATAAAGCTTTGAGAAAGACTCTTCTTACAGCTACAAATCAGGGAGTGTAGGGACACGCAGAGCAGACTGTCGTAGCACTTTCTTCCTTCTCATTATGTCATGTCTGCTCATATTAACAGCACTGGTCACACTCAGGTCCCTCCTGCTTTTGAGGGTGATTGCGATTAAAAAACATGCATCGCTGGAGTGATTCAGGGATAGCACTATGTAAAGACATCCCTTTGAATCTATCAAGAAAATAAAAAACAGAAACTATTCCAAGGTCAAACACTATTCAAAGCACAGTGCAATGAAAGAAACCAGTCCTTTCAATTCTTTAGCGACATATACTGACTCCTTTATCCTTTAAGGTAGAACATTTTTACTTGGTCTTGCACTCTCACTAAAGACATGTATTTGTTTGCTCTTGTCTCTGTTCTCGCAGTTTTTCTTTGGCATTCACAGAGTGATCACATGCCCACCTGCTCCCTTTTTGTCCAAGCATGATTACAGTCCTAAGTGCAGACTACAACCATGGCTGGACGCCTGTCATTACAGTTTTACACCCTCAGTTTGCACACAGAGTTCAGCTCTTCAGTCTCACCAGGGCCAGTGTTACATCTCCTGTTGTATTTCATTAAATCTAATAAGCTCTACAATGTCTGTGGTAAAATGATGACAGATAAAGCCAGATTTTAATTTTCTCTAAAATGGTGATGTCATTCATCACGAATGAGTACACATGCATGAAAATTTCTCATTTGAGTTCAAATTCATAGATGTGCTTCATGTTCTGGTCACTGACAACTTTGTGGTACAGTGCAATGCAAAGCTGAAACATATGGAGATATTTTTTCCCAACCACATTTCCTACCCCTATCTTTTTTTTTGCATAATGTGAAATATGTATAATAAGAAATGATGGATGAACAAAAGTATGTGTCACTGTTTTTTAAAAGTGATCTTAGCTTTGTCTTTCTATAATCTGTATAATCTCTTTGACAAGGCAACTTGAGCGAACACAGCCAAGGGAACAACACAAAGAATCTCTGTGAATTTGTTGTGAGCTGGAGAGAAAAGTAACATGGGGGAAAAAGAATCTGAACAAATGGATAAAAGTTATAAAAAAAATAAATAAAAGAACGAAAAGCGGGGCTTCTCCCATTGTGCCCATGCAATCAGGTGGCAAGGGTCTGTCAGCCAGCAAGAGGGGGGGTCATGGGAAAGAAAAAAGCACGAGGGAGCTACACAGAGGGGACAAGATGGCTGGCAGACAATTCATGCCAAGTATGTTCTGTCTTTACAGACCCCTGCTTACTCCTTAATCTCACCATTCATCTATAGAGCTTGAGCTTGCAAAAAAAGCCTCTGAGAGGCAAAGGCAGAATTGATGACTTCAGGACCGCGGATATCAAACAAATAAGAGATTCATGGAAAGTGAATAGAACGCTGTGTGCAAGCTGAGATCATTGTGTGAACAAGCAGAAAGGTTTAAACTTGGACTGAAAGTGCAGGACAGAATTTTTTTGGTATTAGTACCTGCAGAGAGAGAGAGCACAGCTCATTGTTGAAGGCTTTGAGTCTACCAACATGATAAAACAGTCCCAAAAGGTTGCTATTAGCCGAGAACACAAATTGTGAGTTCAAGGATTCTGAAAAGGTGAACCATATTATTTCTCCAACCAAGTGCAGTAAAAGACTATATCATTATATTTTTTCTGAGAAAGATTTAGAAATCTTTTTATTCTGTTGACTTTCTTCAAACTCAGCTCTGTAAAGGCTAACTCAAGAGAGGACATTTTGACA
Organism: Ctenochaetus striatus; assembly: GCA_034780835.1. Classification (NCBI taxonomy): domain Eukaryota; kingdom Metazoa; phylum Chordata; class Actinopteri; order Acanthuriformes; family Acanthuridae; genus Ctenochaetus; species Ctenochaetus striatus. Next base: position 12,433,197 of record JAUZTA010000006.1, on the reverse strand, counting down.
TGTCTTTTTTCATATCTTTTTTCATACCTGTTGTATTACTTGCTCCCAGTTTGATCGATGGGCAGTGAGCTGCTTTTGTTCCTCTCCCAGTCTGAAGCACAGGTCATCTTTGAGCTGTATAACAGGCTCCACGGTGGCTACCCAGAATGCCTCAATCTCTGTATCAAGGAGCTGTCCTAAATTCCAACACAAACATACAAGAACACACATTAGTACAGTACCTAGAAAAAGGAGAAACTAATGGAGCTACAGTTTATAATATTTAAAAGTTCATTGCATTTGTCAGTGTTTTTACCATAGTCTTGAAGTGAGAAGATGCCACTGTCGTTTCTATCATTTGGTCTGATCTGCTCTAAAAAATCATGGATGTCCCTCTCAGCCCTCTCCCTGTTTCATAAAAGACATAATCCACGTTACATGAGTTAATCCGGCCGACAATGGTCATTAGACAAACCAGAAAAACAGAAAGATAATTCCACTTTGATTAAAAGCTTCATTTTTAAAAACAACATACTTCTAGGCACATCTATACCCAAAAATGTCACATTCTGGTCTTCAAAATTGTTTTTTTTTTCTGTTTATCTATTCTTCTGACTATTTTAACACACACTATCTCAGACTGACTGGTTGGGCATGATTTATCGTACTAACAAGCCAACAGAGGGTTTTGCAGTAATTGTTTACTGCTTACGAACTGGTCCAGGAGTTGACGTGACTGCGCCAAAGAGTAACCATAGAGATGTATTTGCCTGGTTCTCTTTTGACTCCCAAGGTAATTTAACTAGGTTTGCGCGTTGAGAGCAAGCAGTGGCACATCTTTATGACTAGGCTCATTACTGAGGCTCACGCTTGTGTACATCATTAACCTTGGGTGGCTCAGACACAGTCATTACGCAGCCAAACAAGCTGCACCCCAGAGCTAGCGCTGCCCTTCTCACTTCACAAGGCATGACACCGCTGGGGCCCCAGTCCCACACTTCTGTCTCAGCACAGAGAAAGAGAGTGTTCTTCCATTCAGAGGATCCCTCTGTCCCCTCACACAGCTCCAACTCCCCACTCTCTGTTTCTTAACCCTTAATTTTTTGTAATCATTAGAGGAAAATCAGCTTAAATCTTCCGCCCTCTCTTCTTCCCTACTCCCTGATAGATTTTTCTCTCTGGACTTACTTCTGTCCCCCCATTTCAACGCCTTGTGTTTTTTTTTGCAGGTTCCTGTCTTAGTTGGACACAACTGACTGCCTATTTTGCAGAGTGTGTTAATACGCACTTCATTTTTTTGTCAACAATTTCCTGAGTTTTGGAGGATAACATTGGCACCTTCAGCGCTAACCATCCCTCAGTTTCATGGGTGTGTATTTTGATGTTAAAGCCTACAGACTGACTGGGAGTAAATACATCTTAAGCTTATCATTGAGACACGTAAATTTTAGATTGAGATTACTTTATCACCCGGCTCTACTTGTATAAATTTCCCCTCCCAAAAGAGCTGACTAACCAATCAACTTGTTAGATGTGCATGTCTGACCGACACATTGTTGAGATTTGAGAGCCATGTGTGTCAGGACCTCTAAAACCTTTACTTAACACCCTTCTCTGCATAGGTTTGTAAAGACATTTATACTTACACCTTTAGAAAAGCGTAATTCCAGCTTAACAGGTCCTTACTATATATATACTGCACTGTGGCTATATCCACAAGGAGATCCAAGTAAACACGCAAACAAATCGAAAATAGCAGATAAACTTTCGATTGTGTACAAACTCCTGTGTGAGGATCATGAAGTGCATCATCCTATATGCACAATACATAACATACATTGTTACATTATGACACTGTTTATAACTGGTTTCCAGAGCCTGAGGGTCATAAAACTCAACTCACTCAACACGCAAGTGACACCCAAATTGCAGTTGCGTGAGTTTCGATGAGAGCAGTGACCTGACAAAGAGAGGAGTGAAAGAGCAGGAGTAAAGAGAGCTGGAGGGGATGATGTGTCCTCCCTCCCTCCTCTCCTTCCTCCTCATCATCCTCTCTTGCTGTCAGCTGATTAAACAAACAGACTGACAGGTTACCTCTGCAGAACCTTGTAGATTCCACATGGTATTAGATCATATCTAGGCACATATTTTCCTATTTTTTTTTTAACTTCTTTTTCCTATTCTCTGTCTCGATCAGGGTCGGTTTAATGAACAGGAACATAAATGTCACAGGTGTACAATCTCAATACTATCGTGTTTTAACCATTTCACTATCACACTCAATAGTCATCTAAACAGCTAAAGGGTTTACTGTCACTCCTCTTATAATTATGTCACTTTTGAATAGTCTCCAGCAATTACGTTATTTGCTAACAGCTCAGTTTCTAGTGCAGCAGAGATCCTGCTTTCCGTTGCTATAGACATTACGCTAATTACATCATGCCTCCTTATTTTGTTATTCTCATTTGAGAAGAAGACTATATGATGTTTCCATATTAATTAATTGTTTAATTATGTAGTAAGCTGTCCATTTTAACTGTTATGTTTAAAATCATGTATAGAAATAAAAAACGTAGGTGCATGGAGATGCATAAAGGATGCACCTATAATTGCTTTTATCTTTGCTAAATAGGAACTGAAAGGCACCTAGAGATCCTCACCCCTATCTAAAATCCAACATTAGCTCAATACTTCTACATCCTTAATAAATCATCAAAGATTTTCCTCATTTAAATTTCTGTCCAACTGAGGAAAACATATCAGTTCTACTTTATTTCTTGCAGCCTGTTAAAACTTTGTATGATATTCACAAGAAAACTGAATGAAAATGCAGCTTCTCTCTCTCTTCTCCTCTCACTGACTCTGTCTGGCAAACTGTCACTTATCTTAGAAATTGATCTGTTTCCATCAACACGCTACGAGAGACAGAAGACATTTCAAGTCTGAGCTCACAGTGTACCTAAACCTGCCTGTCTTCAAACCACGCTGTCCAAAGCTGTTTCCTAGATGAGTAAACACCTGTCGAGGGACTCAAGGGAGTGAAGCACAGAAACTGCTTCCTGCCATAGGTACAAGCTGCAAGGAAGCAGCATCCTGTACTACAGAGGGGTTACATAATGACTGGAAATAGCACAGGGCCACTTAAACAATGACACTAATGTTTCCTCTTTCAGCTTGTGCTCACTGTGATTTTCCATAAATTCCTGATAATATCTCTGGTGAGCGTTCATATTTATAATAAAAAAGAAAAAGAGGAAGACAATCAACTACAGCTAAGAAGAAAAGCTGCGAGCTTTGACTTAATTCTGTTTTCATTTTTATTACGTTATCAGTTTGTAACATTTTTAAATGACATATTATCACTTAACATTGTCACGTACTGTTAATAATAAATAAAAAATGTTCTATAAGTTCACATGGCTGTGTTTTGTACTCAAACCAGGGATGTTGCTATAATATAATGCAGTCTGTGCTCTTACTACCTATTGGGCAACTGCCTTAAAATGTTCAGCTGTCTCTCAAATGAGGTAGCAAAGGTGGGGTTACTCCTGTACACATGCTCAAAAAGAAAGACTACCTAAACATTAGCGTAGTGTGTATAAACACACACTCACACACACACCTCAGTGTGTTCAAAGAATTCCTTGCCCTGACAAAACCAGTCAAGCAGCTCCTCTTGAGACCAGCTAAGATTAGCACTGTCCTCTCTCTGCAAGCTAGCAAGAGGACAGCACATGCCACACACACACACGCACATGAATGCAGCATACATAAAAAACTACTTGCATTTGGCTTTGTTACCAAGCAACAAAGTAGGAGACGGTTCAGTGAGTGATGTAAAGCCTTGTGTTGTGTTTGGACAGAGACCAGTTGTGTTTAACAGATATGCTATTGTTGCTTCACTCACACAAGCTCTACAAACTTCCACTGACTCTCAGTTGGTTATTTATCTTGGCAGCGAGCTGGGCGATTGTCTGATGCTGCAAATGACAGACAGGGTGACTGACGGAGACTGACACACAATGGAGCATACAACCAGTCATACAGACAAGCTATCTATTTACACACCATTAAAGTGTTCATCATCATTACTCAGCCAATCAATCTTTATAAAGTACATGCCTGTCTTCAGCAAAACCTCCAAGTTATCCAAGCAGCTTCAGAGCAGAAATTGAATGGATTTTGAGGTGAGATCTAAGGTCAGCATTCAACATTTACACCAACTAAAAGAGAAGTCCTTAAAGAGCTTAGAAAAATTGAAATTTAATCATCAACATTTCATAACAATTGTCGAAACTCCATCTACTGATTAAGATCTTATGATGTAGTTAAAAGCTCCAGAAAAAACTACAACTGTTGGTGGATCTCAAGGTTATTTTAGGAAACTTTAAAAGAGCAGCACTTGCTTTTGTTTTGTCCAGTAAAGTACAAAGATGCTGTTAGACTGTCAACTCAACAACTTGATTAAAGTCAGCTTCAACTAGATAAAAGTCCACTTTAGATTATCTGCAAAACATCTTGAGTCTGAAAAGAGACCTGGGAGGCCCTATAAAACACTGTAATGACTACAAAGACAATACAAAGACAACACAAACAAGTAAAAAGCCAGTAACACAATCCTATAGAACACAGATGTTAATAAAATTTTCCATTGAAAACACATTTCGATCATCTTTTTCTCTCGTAACCACAAAGACACAAACAAAGAAAACTGCTTTAAAGTGCTTAAGTGCATTACCTTTAAAAATAACTTATAACATAAAATAACTCAGACAGTCG
>JAUZTA010000006.1:12417080-12428339 GCA_034780835.1 Ctenochaetus striatus | reverse complement strand
TAAGTGGAGCAGTTGCGTGGTGTAATAGCAGATTCAGAAAACTGCAGCAGATAATGACAGGGAGTAATAGGGGGCTCTTACTCAGCCTCTTGCAGCCTGGGGCACACTCTGCTCCACACCTGTCTGTGCTGCTGCAGAAAGGAGCTCTCCTTGATTGCCTTGGCTGCACAGCGAGTCTTTTGAATCTATAAAAACAAGATTTAGTGCACAGCAGGAATAACAGCCTAGCCGGGAATAAAATGTTGACAATGTACTTTCTGCAAAACATATCACCATCATATCATATCAACTTTTGCACAATACAGGTCAAAACAGCACAGTTCCGATTTAGTTTTATTGCTGACTTCATTACGAGGACAACAGGATGATGGTTATGGCAGCTAGGCAAGACTAGCAGACCACTTTGAAACCCGCATTCACTTCCTGTTTAAACAGACAAAACTGGTTGTTTATAACAAGAAATCAGGATGTTTTTCAGTCATGTTTGTGATGGCAAAACTGAATATATTTTATGCCAAAACTTGATCTTTTCCTGATGCTAACCAATTGGCTTTTGTGATCAAACACGACCAGACTTTAACAGAGCTGTTATACCCAAAAATTGAAAATATAAACAAACAGAAATGTAAAGTTTAAATGTAAAGAAACATAAAGTTTAAACATCTGTGGATTGTAGAAATGTGAAATGGCAGCATTTATTTAGGTGACTCGGTTGAGAAAAAAAAATGTTTCCCTGGAACTAGAATAAGCACTAAAAAAAAAAAATCACTGGATCGTTTTCTTTTAAATATTTTTTAGCCATGATATTTATTTCCACCTACAAATAAATAATTTCATCTTGACAAATAAAGTACTTAAATTCATCAATTATCTAGACCATTTAGTAATACTGAAATAAATAACAACTATAAAGTGAATCAATTATTATGTTGCAAGGATGGTGAAACAGGAAATTGTTCATTTTTGTAGCCCTACAAATAAACAGTTCCTTCCCTCTGCACACGTCGGATATTTTTATATGCTACAGGCATTTGCTTCAGCCTTTATCAGCATTATTGTGTCTATGGGAGGCTTATAAATTGGGGTAATTCAACTGAAACAGCATCACTGTTAAAGCATGAAAGGAAAATAAACAGCAGCAAATTAAAATAATCAAGTAGAAACATGCATGACACGCACAAGGCATGTTATTAGGAAGGGGGAGTCTTAATTTAGTCCTATTTTTCTTTTTCATCATGAAGGAACAAGACCCTCCTTCAGAACGCTCTCAGTGCACCGATTCATTGTCTTCTATCAGTGTTTCATACACAGGCCACTGGCTCGGATAATTGTACAAAGCGAAATCTCACATAACAAATACATGGGTACAATCTATTTTATATTAATAGGAAATCAAAAGGAGTTAAGATGTTGATTCATGTCGTGACTCTTTATATGTTCCAAGTAGCTGCTGTTGTTGTTGCGAGAGGGGTTTGAGTATATTGTGCTGGACATTTACCCTCAGGCTGACGGCCATTTTATAGTTATTGGAATAAACAGCACTCAACCTGAACCTGTGCTGCTCTGAAAGAAAAAGACCAAATTGATACCATCCTCTTACTGACAGCATTTAATAAGGGATGTTAATTTGCTTTATTGGCTATAACTCAGCTGAACTACAAAATCTGTGCCTAGAATGAAACTTTCATCTGCTTCTTATGCTTTATGTTAAACCAGTGTCCACCAAGTTATGCACCAAAATTCCACATATACCAATATGTAAAAAGATATTCCATGTATGTTATAAGCTATTTGCCAGTATACCTGGCTCTAAATATACCCCATCTAATATGTCACCCCTGATCCAGCCATTGCAGATTTACAGACCGATTTTGATGCTTTTCATGTTACTCATATTAGTCATTCACAACCTTGACACTACATAAACCAAATGTGAGATAATTTCAAGATCTTTGACAAAGTCTGGCTAGACAACATATTTTGTGTACCAGGAATACCTGAGCTGAAGGTCAGAAATACATATTTAATACAAATACAAACAAATCATACAACACAAATTATGTGTTCCTTCATGAGTCAGAAAACTACAATACATTTTTTTAAAAACATGCCTGTATTTCACTGTGACTTTTGTGTAAATGCACTGCTCTCCCTCCATTGTCACAAGGGACTGTATTTACATAAACATACATTTACACATATTTCTCACTTGGCATAGTTGTTTCTCACAGCAGCCATTTTGGCTTGTTATTAGGAAAAACATGTGTGTAAACAATGGCTGCACTCTACTGGTTACTCGTTTACTTCTCCTTTTATAATAGACACTCAGCAGTTGAATTTATAGTTAGCAGTTAGCACTTACAATTATATTAATATGCGTAGTCACTTGCATTGTCTGACTGTTGATTTCTGTTGATTTAATTCCAGTGACACTGAATTTTTTTTCTGCTTGATTTTTCAAGACACCTTATTTTGGACAAAATTTTGACTCAGAACCAGACACTCAAATAAAATAGGTCAATAAGGTGAATAAAGTGTGCTAGGGTTAGAAAGGACCCTGAAAATGATGCACCTAATGGAATACAGTCATTATTAATTTTATGATTTACACACAAGCTTTTCCTACCTTAAAGTGTCAAAATGTCGCCCATGAAAAGGGCCTATTGTAACTTCATGAAAAGGTGGGACTGTCCTCTTGAGATTTTGGAAAAGGGCATTGTAGTGCACATTATTTAAAGGGCTACGCTTTAAGAACTGCCTTTTATACCTGCTCTCAGATTACATCTCAAAATTGTAAATATAATGTCAGGTCACAAAGTTTGGCTTAAGCTGTACTAAAACTAAATTAGGTCAACAAACTCTATAAAAAGATAATCCAAAAGAAGTGAAATAAAATTAACAGAAGGATTAGAAATATGTCAGACAAGCTCAGTCACCTACATGCCCCCACAGTCCTGAGAAGTAGCTTAACTTTACAAAATTAGCGACTATGGGTGTGAAAAGGCTTGAAAATCTCTTAAAAACTCAACTCGGACACATTCAAAATTCTTTTTCAAACTGTTTTCTTAAATTTTGAACTTTATTTGAGTTTTACTTGTTTGTCTTTTTATTGTATATTGAACAGGTCGTAACCTGCAATGTAATAGAGACAATGTCAGGTTGTTTTTCCTCCAAATTTGCTTCATTTCAGCTTCATTCGGGATTCTTGGAACTCTGGTGCTATCTAGTTAACTAGTCCACATTTTCACCAGTTTTAAGAGTAACCATTGTAATCAAGGATGCAACATCAACAGAGGGCAATGCATTATCCATAATAACCTGTAGAATTTAAATCAGTTCGTTGATGGTGGAAAAGGCCCATTTGTGCATGAGTGCAGGAATGAATGATAAACATGAATTGTAGTATTTAACTTCTGCACTTCGATATTTTCTACTTGGGCCATGGTTTTAGTATTCCCTAGTATCAGTATTGGATTTTTGTTTCTTTTTTCTCATTTTTGAATGTTAAAATGTTAATTGTTGTTTACATTTTGTACAGTGCTGCTGAGAATCTTATCAAAAAAACCAACAAAATTTTAAGGTTTGAGTAATGCCACCAGTCTCTTCCTAGAGAGCAAAAAATTATCCTATGCTTGAGGCAACTCATGGTCATTTATTCACCCTCCATCACATCACCAGTGGGAAATGCTCAGAAAGCCTGCCTTCCAGCAGGGCAACCGAATGTGAACATAGTCTTATCTAGGTTATGCAGAGAGCAGGGTTGGAAGGAGCCACGGGCAACCATAATGATACTGTAAGGCTTCTGCCACAGTTTACCAATTAAAACACCACAGGTCTTACAGCCTTATCTCCATTGCCCCTAGCATTAACTTTTTGCTCTGCTCAGAGTAAGAAAACTATGAACCTCAAACTGTTTTATGGAAAACCCCAGGCAGCCAAATGAATATTCATTAAACTGGCAATACAATTGTGTATGGCAGTGATATTACTGCTCTGTTTTATGTTGTTGGACAAACTATAAAGGTTATGCAATGCCTTTTTAATATGGAAGGAAATCCCTTTACAGTGTGTGGTGTGTAAGAGAGAACAAAGAAAAGTAGGCAGACTGAAAGAAATTATGCTATTTACTACTAATGGAGACATGCTGCTTTATCACCTCACATTAAAATCAGGTTTTTGTCAGTTCAATTTCTTCCTGTGGTGGAAAAAGGACTTTTTTTTCTCTTTAAAAGTGTTTGATATCATAGCTTTTTGCACATTCTCCTTCGTTTGCTGCTGAATCATGATGTTATTAAATGTAACAGGAATGGATTTTATTTAAAAAATGCTGTTTTAAGCACAGGCATGATATTGATAATGATGGAAATTTACCTTTTGTCCAATTAGATCAGACTCCAGGCGTTTGGCATCGACAATGGCTTGTAGTCTTTTATAGTCAGCAGGTTTGTACTTTGAGCTGCCAAGACCATTTTTCATCCGCAGTGTCAGTTTTTCTGCATGGATGAAAGCAAATGATATGACTGAATTAGGATCACTAAAATTGTTGAAAATCTCATCACTTAAAAGTCTGGAGCCAAATCTTTATGCTGACTTCAGCAAAACAAGAACAAGAAAGAAAAAAAAGAAAAAAGAAAAAAGATAAAGAAATAGTACCAGCTGAGTGCGTAAGGACTGTATGGGTAATGAGCAAACTAATTGTGTCAAACAGTTTTTTGAGTAGTGCAGCTGTGACTAAAAGAGACAGGTGAGTAAACACAAGCAAAGCTGCCCTGAAAATCCTCAAAGACTTGACAGTATCTCTAGAATTCAACATGGGGACTTAAGTTTGCATCTGTTCAACTTATCAACTGGCTACTATCCCACTAGACAGCATTGTTTTAGAACCAATATCTGCTGACTTACCAACATCCTCTGCTCTGTGGCTTGTAATGAATGTATGCAGATCCCCTCTACTCATCACTGTAGAGCTTTATTTGCATGCATTACTGTGCCTGCAAAGTAAAGACATGTATCACTTCATGTGATAAAAAGAGATTGTGCAAAACTTGATAAAGGCAGTATTTCACCTGCTCAGGCACCTGGCTTTGCTGGTGTCTTTTTAAGGATGAACTGGGGATTCAAAGTCAAAAGCCATAAAGCCCATCAAAAACTAAATCTTACCATCAAAGTCTGCATGACATTGCCAGATATCAATAAACTGTCATAGGCTTAAGTGTTTGGGAGGGGAAAGATGGTGCATGCAATGTGATCAGATATACCACTGGAACATCTCTGTGTCTTTGGCATTGTGGCAGTAAGGATGTGCAATGTGTAAAGGGTTGGTGTGAAGTATGCTGTAAAGAATCTAATCTATGTGCGAATTGAAAAGTGATGCTCTGTAGTGGGTCCATGAAAGAGAATTGCCATATTCTCTCATATGCCTGAGACATAAAGGCTTCTTCTTTTTAAACACTGTGCAAATTTACATAATTTTCCACAATATTACCAACAAATAGCAAACTGATATTAAGATCCAGGATATAATAGAAGCCTAACATTACCTGTTAATTTCTCAGAATGATTGTCCATAATTTAGAGGGACACATAGCATTAAACCTTGAAATATACAGTTAAGTCAACAGTCAAACATCTCAATCCCATCAACAGAACCTGTAGTAGGCTTTAGCGAACTGCTCAGTTTATCAGGGAAAAAAACAAAAGATTATTCAAAATATGTTAGTTATTTGTAGCCCCCTCCCAAGAGCTCAAAAATAATAACACACTTACTTATATACAATACTTTCAAAGAGGCAGGTGAGCTGATAAATGTCAAGGACGAGCAGTTGCTTTATTATTTCTTTAAGTGGCTAGTCAGGTCTTCACTGTAGTCAGAGAATAACATTATAACAGGAGAGTATAGTTAGCTTAGATGCTTATAATCTTTGCAGTAAGCTAGCTAAAGTTAGGTCTGCGCTTCAGAAAATGAAAAAATGAAAAAACTGTGAATAAAAATAACGGCAAGTTTTACAAGTGCTTGTAAGAAAACAAACTGTAGATGCAACACATGCGACTGGTATCGAATGTTCGCCACATAATTAAAATGAACATTTACCCACTGAACCCTGGCTTACCTCAAGCTTTCCCTTTCTGTAGCGACAGTGTACGGGTTGACAAAATTTGTAACCAAGGAAACTGTCATCTCTTCTGTCATTGTTCAAATCAACAATGCGAACCTCCTTGGGAACGCCCCCTACTCCCATCGCAACCAATCAGGAGTGTGCAACGCTTCCCCACATTCCCACTGACGTCATGCACGCTCGCATTGCCTGGGACTGCTGGTGGAAGCAGGGAGCAGCGGAGGGGTTGTCTTCTTCTCGGCTGTAGCCTCTGTGGAGCCGCGTTTCACTCTTCCACATGCATGGGACTAAACGACGGGACTTTACCAATGAACTTACATGCTCCAATGTAGATCCGAGCGGCAGCTCAGTCAGCGGAACAACAGTCCTCCTAAGGTATTTAATTGCCTTTTTTTTCGCTGCTTCACCAACTGCAGAGTAATTTAGAGAAAACGTAGAGGAAAAAAATAAAGCATCTGTGCGCGAGGCAGGAGGGTATGGCATGCTGCTTGAACTCAAAAAGTCGTGAATTCACTGTGTAGAGAAAGTGTTGGGGTTTTTTGTACGTGTTTGGCACAAGCCAAACTTCTTTAGTCTTCTTCGCAGCGGGAGATAATCTAATACTATGTTAATCTTGTTCTTGTGACCGAATCATCGCCAACAAATGCACACCTTTGAGGGACCTTCACGCGCTGTCTCCGTTGTCTCGCCCGCTGGGATGAAAACTTAGCTTAGTAATGCACGGAAACTGTTTCGCCATTAGTTTTTCGGGTACAAAAAACTCACTTTTCTTTGACAATGCCCTTGAAAACGGGTTGCTGAGTGGTGAGGGAATAGGCAGGTGAGGTTTGAGTGTGGGAATCTTTGGAATGCGAGGTCGCCTTGGGGCGGAGATCCAGGCTCTGCTCCCACAAGATAAGCTTACCTTTACTCGCTACGTTCAAACTACGCCATATTTAATTGGCCTAATTTAAATTTTTAAGCAGAGACGTTTTTCTATACGAGGACCTCGCTGCTTGGCACTGTGCAATTATAACCAACCTTCGGGTGCGTGGTGAACTCACCTTTTTACCCCGGAAGATCACCTGACTTAATGCATTTAGATGAGGTATTCTTTTGCATGGTTAAGTGGTTGTCTCAAATCCTGTGTCAGTCGAGCAGGATTTAAACTGTACACAAGACACATGCCTTTTACCTTTACCCACGTTGGTTTGGAAAGTAGATCTGATTTCTTTATTCTTTATCCTACATACTTTAACAGTATATGTGTCTCACATGCAACTTAAGGCCCTTTGCTCACTCTTCAACTATTGTCTGTAATAACCCAAGTGTTGTCCATATGAACTGTCACTACAATCTAAGCTAAAAAAATGCCATTCCAACTGTAACAGGCAATCTGTCATTTGACTATAACCATTGTATGTCATGTTTAAGTCTGGATAAGAAACAAACGGAGAAAATGCAAAGAATGAAAAGGAAGTTATTTGTGTTGCTCTGATGGATATGCACCAAAGGTCAAGTCTCATACTGTTATTGTTAGGTGAAAGATGCAGGAATACAAGTCACCATGCAGGTGTGGAAAGGTCACTTTCCTGCATCAGTTATGACCATAGTGCAATTATTTTTTCAGCCAACAGTGGAAGTGCAGTTGGCATATGAGATCATAAGTGAACTCTCTCTCACACTAGCTCAGTTCCCCCTCCTCACACACATATAAATGCACACACACACACTGGAGAGGAATCTCTAGGTTACTCCCCTTGTGATTCACATTACTGCACAAGACACACACTGGCTCACAGCTGACAACCATTGAGGGTGTTTTACTGTGGAGTTGAAAGAACAGCAGGGTTTTGGTTTGAATAGTCCAACTATCTACCCTTTTTTTTCCTTTTTTCTTCTTTTTTTTTCTTTTTTTTCCTTTTTTTAGGTTTGTACTCTTAGCAGTGACAATGTGATGTCACAGGGACAGAGGTTTACACATGTCAGACATTAAGCCAACTGGTTTCAGTTTTATTTGTCATTCTGCATGTTGTTAACTGAGTGCTTCTCTAGATAGTGATGCGTGTATTTCAAACTCTATTGATTATGTGGTCACTATAAGTAAAGTATTACTTACAACCTTGTGCCTCAGTAGACAGAAGACAAACAGGCTTGCAAAGGACCTTTTGTATGTTGGTGTGATTGTTTGACCCAGTCTTCATGGTGAGTTCTTTTAAATTGAAACTGACATCAGTTGAATAGTTTGGAGCCTTTTGGCGGGCCTCTCCTTGTAATTTTTTTCAACCCCTAATTCTGGCCTGACATCAAGGCTTAAGCCCTCACCCTGGTGTTACATGTCAAATTTGCTTTTTCTACCATGATCAAAAGTGTTTTCTCCCTCTTTTAGGAAAGGGAAAGTATTTCCAGTCTTTCCTTCATGGAAACCAAATGGTCATTTGCCTCTTGTCTGCACATGCATGTGTATACTGAAAAGTATAATATGTAATATTCCCGCATTAAAACTCTAAAAATAACAATGTCTGTGCTATATAATTTTTGGAGTTGTATGTTTAAACTCAGAGATATACGTTGATTCTACACAAGGTAACTTTGTGTTTCATTTTTCCACCTGTTGCTAACTGTCAGGTTATCACATGTGGGTCAACTTGATGTCAATAAATAAATAATAGCCTACATCATCTCGTGTGTTAACATTTATTCTTGAGTCAATTGAGGAAAAATTTAGTGACAGTGGTAGCTGTTTAACAATGGATAAAAACAATCCTATGATCCCATTTTGCTTCATGATGTCATCAAACTTTGTCTTGTTTGCATTTTTCACTGTTTCCTGGCAGCAGAAATGATATACTGTGCATTTAAGAGCTGATGTATCAATCTATTCCCTCAGTCAGGCAAGAGAAGGTCACCCCTTGTGCACAGTCAGTCAAGTACTCTTAAAAGCAAAGCATTTACTGTGTGGCAATAAACTCTTGCATTTTGTTTGCTCAATTACCAACCCTTGAATGCACATTTTATATTTGTGTATTCATAAAATAAATGCAAATACCTAGACACAGATAAAGATGTATTGTTCGTAGTTACAAAAGAAAGTTTTTATTTTGAGCGTAAATGTCCCAAAAAATTACACAGTGGATAATATTTGTTCAAATGTGTGCAAGATATTCAACAATTTGTTAAAGATTTTTTTTTTTTAACTTTTTTTTTTCTTGTCTGGAGGGACTCAGCTACCAAAGAAAAGCTTTATTCATCCTTTGGCGTGGAAAATCTGTTTTCATGAAATCCCACCCCACATAGTTTCATTCCATTCCACATTTGCATGATGTGGTTTAAAGAGAGTTGATCTTTTTTCTTCTGTCTCCCCGAGAACAAACCACATGTAGTAGAGTCGGGGATTTCCACTGGTGAAGTTGTAATCTTTGTTATATCACTTCAAGACTTATAGACTAAGCCAAAGGGCAGACTAATTATTTAAAAAATGAGTGATTCTTAATATCCAATATTTATTGCAAGATACAACAATGCTTTAGTATACGGGGGGTGTCCAAGCTTGACAGTTAATCTTGAATTTGCAGTGTAACCACTATGAGACGTGGTTTCCTATCATTCAAAAAATCAAACAAATGAAAGAACCATACTGAGGTGAATATGTAGACTGCATTCAACCTTGCAATTGCTTCAGTGGATAAGCCTTGGCATGTGCGGCTGCTGGCTGATTGTTGATCTAACTGGATATGTAGATGGATTCCTGAAAGAGCCCCAGATTTCATGCTTTGGTTGGATGCCGGACAGCTAAAGATAATACAGAGTACAAAGCATGTCAGCGCTTTTAGAGCTTAGGTGCACAATAGATTTTTGTCCGGTAAAATAGCTCTCCATAGGCCTGACATGCTGAGTCTGAAAGATGCCCCCTCGTCAGTTTATACTATGTTGACAGCATCAGAGAAGGGACAGGCTTTTCCACTGTCGTTTGCTCCACATGTAGCCTTACTACAAGAGTCTTCCTACAAGCTCATTGCTCAAACAATCCTATCTGTCTAAGCCCATCTGGTTTGAAGAATTACCTCAACCGGGCACATAATACCTTGTTGAATATTTCAAAGTCCTTCTCACATTATCACCCCAGGCAAAAGCCCTATCTTTACTGATGTTTAAAAGAGGACTGATAGAGAATATCATTTCTAGTGAAATGCATGACAAAATAAACAAACACCCGTGAAAACAGTACAGTTGTCTCTATCCTTATAAAAACATGATATGACCTAGAGTAATATTTAATGTTCAATCGTGAATTTTGAAGTCAGATTAAACAGCGTAAAAATAATTGAGAAACATTACAGAAGAAAATTTCATTTAAAATAAGAGCAAAAGTAGACGCTAGTAGCGATTATATCCTTTATAAAAAATTTTTCTTATTTTATTGTTTAGTATGTCAGAAAATAGAAGGTGTTCAAACCAGTTACCAAGTTAGCAAATTGAACTTGAATGCTTTCTACAGACAAAAGTTCAGTATTTTCTGCTGATTGATTTAAACAGTCATATACATTTGATTTTCATACTCTTCTGAAAATTGGTTAATTTGCTTATTGACTTATTGTTTCAGCACATAGGCTACAAACATAAATTGTGCTTATGTGCTACATGGTTTAGACTTTTTTTAAAACTGACATAGCATGTTTGTAGGATCAGGTATCATCTCAGAGTGGAATGTGAGTGCACTCAGTGGCTGGATTTAGTCAAAAGGTGAAGGCATCCCCACAATGTCAGGTTACATGACCATGAGGGTTATGCCTGTCCCCAGACGATGACTGAAAACTGAAACAATCTGCACAATTTGTCTGCCTCACCTGTTTCCATGAAACTCTGCTAAGAAGCAGAGGATTCACTTTTTAAATGTCAAGGCATTTAAAAATTGCTGCGAAATAAAATTGACTCTGGAAAGGAACTTGTTGACACTGGAAATGAACAAATATAGTTCAAGCACATGACATTTCAAATGGCATTTTATAGATCCTAAGCTTTACATTTGGTTGTATAGTTATAGGGCAAGAATGGGCTGTGTGATATCAATGCTATATAATTCTTATTCTCTCTGTCAGAGTGTCTTGATATTGTGGCAACAACAAAGCTGAAAAAAAACCTGTAGCCTTCAGGCACTGGTGTA
>JAUZTA010000006.1:12361261-12373429 GCA_034780835.1 Ctenochaetus striatus | reverse complement strand
TCAGATAAAAAATGCGGCCTGTTTGGAATCAGCTTTGCAGTTTTGTTTCTTCTGGCATTATAAAGACACAAAGTTGATTTGCCCTTTTGAACTGCAGTTAAACGGTTGCTTTTTTTGTTGCCCTTGCTCCTAGTTAGCATTGCTGGTTTGCTACCATCTGTGTTTTAAAAATGAGCCTGACCTCTGCTCTTCTGAGCAGGGGCCCTCAGGTCATTTGTGAACCCCTGAAGTTACAAATTACAACACACACTCAGATACACAGGCACACACTTTCATTATGATCAGCGCTGTTTGATCCGGACTAGTACTTGTGAGATCCATTCTGTATCACATATAATGTTAAATAGACCTGAGATCCAGAGCAAGAGAAGGGGGCTTGATCTGACCTGACTGACCATATAAAATGCCCATCTGAAAACTGGTTGGTTTTGAGTTTTAGGATCTGGTTGAACTCATGAAGACCTCTAATTTGCATGTATGTTCTGCATGTGCATGTGTCTGTATTTGTTCTCGACTAATTAATAATCTTCAAGCAGTTGCTTTATTTACCATTGCATATGTTTATTGCAGTGTTATTTGGTGCAAGATAACATGTTCCACCGATCCTATGCCTTTTACTGGGACTTTTGATCTTAAATATTATTACGCTTTGTTTTTTTTTTTTTGTGGCACCAGTCATCTGTGACAGATATCAATCTGCTCTTCCAGACTTTTGAAATCTAAACCATCATTAAATCACAGATGTTCTGTGACCTTTCATCGCATGAATACCTCATCCTGTGGGGATGTGTCACCCGCCTCTCAGACGTTAATTTTCAGGTGCATTTGCAGGCTCCTGTAAGTAGGCAGTTTATGTCAAACTGCTATGAGTGATGATGTCTCAAGCAGACACAAATGGGTCTTCAGTGTCTGTCCTCTGAGCAGAGCAAGATACCCGCCTAGTTCTCCTCTATTTGGCATCCCCTCCCTCTCCTCTCCCTCCTGTCTCTCTCACCTGCCCGTCTCCCATGCTCTTTCACACACACTTCACTGGGGCCTTACCACAGCCTTGTGTGATGATCCACAGTGGAAGGAAATGAAAAGGAGAGAATCACATTACCAGGCTGAATTGCAAAAACTTGGCAAATGCCATCCGACAGCCTAACCTCAATATCATTGCTGTAAGGGGTTTTCTGTCGTTAGATATCAAAAAATGTTTTTTGGCCTCCTCCTTGCTTCCTCTTTCTTGCTCTAACACATCTGTGGTTTCTTCTGTTTTCTTTTCATCAGGCTTGTTTCCCTTAACATGTATTTTTTGTCTTGTGCTCTCTTCTCTTTCCCATCCCTCATTTTTCCTACCTCCCACCTGACTTCCCTCCCTGCACTGTCATTGGCAGGAAGTCGTACCTTCCCTCTGTTGCTGAAAAAAGAAAAAAGAAGATAAATTACCCCTAATAATGTGCTTGTTACACCCAATGTTTACTTCAGAGCAGGGTGGGACAAAGAAAGAGCAGGGGGAAACAGTTTATCTGCATGTGTGCGTTCCTTACATGACAGCCAAGTCATCATGGTTGTTTAAACTGTGTTACACTCTTTTTTTTACAGCTATTGTCACTTTTATGTTTGACAATTTTCTGGTGATCAAGCCAGTTCTCTCGCTTGTGTAAAGAGAGTTCTTGAATGTGATTTTTGTTGGGGAATGCAGTCAGCTGCATCCATTTAAGTGCTTGTTTCTCCAGAGCGAGCACGTGCCAAGCCGCCACCGCCCTTCATCTAGCCTCTGCCAAGTGTAATCTGTTAAAGCCACGGTGAGAGGGCTGAGGGGGAGAATTAAATGACTATAACGCACTATGAATGTGGGCCATTCATCCTCAATAGACAGCAGTGTGTTATTTCTCCCTGACAATTTGCAGCTGCTTTTAGAAGTGACTGCAGCCCTTCTATCAGGGGAACAGAATACAGAAAGCAGAAGGATTAGTCTCCTCTAAGGTTGTTTGAATGTTGCTACTTTCACAGGAGTCGTGCTGCTGAGCGGCAGAGATATGCACGAAGGCTCCTGTGTCTGGTAGATTCTGTCCCTCTCACTTGGTCACAGCTGTGCCAAAAGCCTGGTTCATGTGGCCAGGCTTTATATGGGATGAGGAGTCTCTGGTGGTCCCGCACTGCCTCATTAACCCTCTTTTTCTTTCATTCATTCTTTCCCTCCCCCTCTTATAGTTTCTTCTGCTTTCTTCTCTGTTGCTCTCGCCTTTCCTTATGTCTTCCCGCTTCCTCTCCCTTCATATCCTCGCTCTCTTTAAACCTTTGAACAAGTGAATCTGAACTGATTACCTGCCAAGCTGCTGCTAGTGGCTATTATGAGCACCGCCACAGAGTGAAAGGCTTCCTGGGCTTTTGAGTGGGCCACCACAGCACAAAGCAGCAGCAGTATTATTCTGTTTTACTTTCTACTCTGCACTCCAGCATGCCTGCCATTTCAGAGTGCTTGTTTACATGTAGTGCATACTTATGTTTATTCCTTTGTGCCTCCGAGCTATTTGGGTATTTATTATTTAGACTCCATTGATAAGTTTAATATTGTGAACATACACTATATATTGCGGCTGCGGTGGTGCATTTCGCAAAATGCCACCAGAGAGTACACTAAAAGCTAAGAGACATTTGCTTGGGAGTGCCTAAAACCCTCTTAGCTGCTCTAAAAGCATTGCATTAAGTGGCTCATTGCTTTTATTAAACAGTGCTGATAAAGAATTTCTTTTCAGTGGCTCATTGAAATGACTGGCATTTTCACTGAGCAGTTCTTAAACATTAAGAATCAACCTGGTGGCAGGTGTGGAGTGGGACAGATCTCCTGCAAATTATAGAGTGGGTGGGCAGAAGGAAGAGGTGGGGCGATAATGACATAGGACATAGTACAAAAGGTGCCAATATAGTACAAAAATATATTTCATGATAATTTTCTATAAGGATTTAATTAGGCTAAAGACCCAACCACAAACAGTGAGACCTCTTATAAACGCCACAACAACAAAATTGCCAGTCGTCAAGTAAAAGTCAACAAAAATTCATGCTATTAAAAAAAGCTTCAGTAACTAACCTCCACAACCTTGTGTTCAACTAAAGCCCTTTCCGCATAAGACCAGTGGACCTCAAGCTATTTGAAGTAAAACCTTTATTACAAAATATCTGCTATGTTTAACTAAACCGAGCCTCATGTCTCATGCAAATCATCATCGTGGAGAAATAACGTAAAACTTTTGTATCACATCTGTTTCTGTTAACTGTCAACTAAATAAGTATGAAATTTGACAGCTCATAATATGTTGAACACGCAAAGATAGGTTTAGACAGTCAGTGAAAAAACTGCGCGACAAATTTGAACTTTGAAGTTTAACATAATCTTGACATTTAAGTTAGTGTTTCTGTTAAAGCAATTCAGCATTGAATAGCTTGCATCGTCGCTAATTACAGGCTCAAAATATATGTCATTAAAATCCTAGCTCATGCAAACTAGTTATTTCTAAACTTTTCATTTCACATTCAGGCTTGTTCCTTTTGGTTTACGTTAAGACGGCATTCGCACTCTGATGCTGAAAAAAAAACAGATCAAGATCGACTTGAGAGGGTTGTTTCCATCACCTCTTCTTGAACTTTGGAGCAGTATGTTTGCAGTCAAAAAATGTTCTGCTTGTACCCTTTTTTTTAATTTAATTTAATGTTGGGTTGTAATGTGATCAAGAGATGGCAGCTGCACTCTCAGCATTCATTTGACACCTTATTTGTCCTATTAGGAGCTTCAGTGTCCTCTCCTCAGCCTACAACAGCTAACAGGAGTTTGCTTTGAAGGGCCTGCTCTTCTTTCCTCGTGTCAAAACCAAGCCAGTTTTAATTGATTGTGCAGATAGCTGGCACTTAATATTTCTAATAAATTTTTTACAATAAGGATATGCTTCTTCAGTGGGTTTCTGAACTTCCACCTGTATTCATCCAAGGGCAAATCTCTTATTCCAGTGTCTTCAAGACTTCTGTTACTGAAAGTCAGACGCACTTTGAGAGATTATGACAGTTCCATTACAAAAGAGACAAAAACCTTGCATGTATTCAGGATAGTTCATGCACTGCTTTCAGTTCACTGTGATACACCTTAATAAGGCATTTTAGTCTTATATCATCAAATTTTCCAGGGAGTATTTTAACATACATTAAAGTTCAGCCATGTCTATCAACTAATCTAAATCAGTACACATTCTGAACTGCTGTCTTTTATTAAACCATTGATTTAGTTAATTCATTTCTGCTGTGGATTTGTAGTGCAGCTAGGGATTACCAACATTTTTGACCCTGAGCTTGGCCTGACTTGCTGAAGATGTGGTCCTCTGGAGGATAGCCCAAGTCTGGCATGCTATATACATCTAAAATCTTTCCTAACTCTGCCCCCAGAGGCCATATGTTCCCAGGAGAAGCAGAAATTTATTTATTAATTTTCCTCCTCAGACTGTGACAAGAATCCCTCATTTAGCTGGTGCTGCATGGCAGAGTTGTCGTTGAGCAGCAGTCTGCTCCTGAGCTCATGCAGTTGGAGAGGACCCAAGTGACCGTTGGAGGCTCGTGAAATGTGCAGTGAGCATTTACTTGCCAACTGTATGCTGGTCCACTGGGCTTCAGAGTTTAGTGAGCTTCACTGATGTGAGGTTAAACACAAATGCAAAAATTAGGTTTTAATTTTGTACTTTTGTTTGAATCAAATCATTTCTGTTTTAATTATTACTATCTCGTTTTGCTGCAATTTTATCTTTGTTAACCCTGCTAACCAACAGTCTCTTTTGGCTTGTCAGCAGTGGCCTTCATCGGCAGGGTGTAGCATACAGAGGGTTCACACTGTCCTGGTTCCTCCAACCAACTGAGAAGCACCCAGATTTTCTTGTTTTTTCCCTTTCCTTAAAACCTGTTAACAGTTTTACCATTTCATGTTTCTTCTAGACATTATACCCACATCTGAACAACAACAGACATGAATCAGAACAACTTGTGAAAGGATGTTTTGTTTTTTTAATTACCCTTACAGAAATGTTAGCTTAGCTTTGTGCCGTGTACATCAGGATTTTAAAGTGTTTTGAGGCTGGTTGAGTAAGAGACTGAAGGAGGTGGTTTTTTATAGCTGCAGGTCCTCTTTATAAGGAGGGACTCAACAACAGAACAACAGATATTGTTGTTTCCTCATTCTGCTTTTATTTTTTCAAATCTGGACTACAACAGATTCAGACATACTTGCTGCCTCATGCTACCCCTGCAGCCTGCTGTTATAGTGACTTTTACTGGAAAGGAACTCACCTGTTTGCTTATCCCTGTCAGTTTTTGTTTTGTTTTGTTTTGGTTTGGTTTTTTTTTGGTTTTTTTTGTTGCTGTTTGCATGAGCGGTTTCCTGTATCACACATTTCACAACACCTGCTCTGGCCATGCTCAGACAATGTCAGTTCTAGTTGGCCTTCGTCACTAGCTGATTTACCCATGGTGCTATATTTAGTATTTTCTTCTACCTATTTGTCCTCCACAAGTAAAAGACCACAAACATCACCAGTGCAAAGCAAAGCAGAACAAAAGAAAACTGTGCCACTTTGAGTTATTTTATCAAACTTGGTCACTATTAAAGCTTTAGCATCCAGACCGTTTAATCAGATCCATGGCAGCGTGGTTATGGTGGGCTAGTTTTTTTTTGTTCATCTTTGCATAATTGTCTTTGAAGTTAAAATACTGATTATGATTATTTCCATTCAGGCAAGTTCACAGCGTGCATTCATGTTTGCCAACTGGCATATTCTGGACCTTGGTCTTTGTGTTGTTTCAAGTGCAGCAGAAGACACGAGGCAAAGCAGCCGCCTGTCTCTTTTTCAGTACTTGTTCTTTGATGTCTGGTTTGTGTGTCAAGGCTCCAAATTGGAGAATTGGAAACAGTTATAATGGTCTTCAGTTTGGGTGACAAACACAAATTCACAATGACATGGTTTGCTATTCCACCCTCTTTGCAAGACTTGCTTTTTTTGTGTGTTTACAAGTTGGTATTTGCATGTTATGTAATGTATACTTGCAGTTAACTAACTTTGTATTTTAAATGTGATAGTCATCACTCTGAGCATGTCATGGTTCTTTTCATTTTTAATTTAAATAAAAAGAATTCCTCCCTTTCCTGCAGCATACAAGTTTCCATTTATTTCCATTCAGTATGGAAATAAACCTGAACAATAAATGAGCAACCCTGAAACTTGCTTGAGAGAAGTCACAGTGAACATCCCATCTGCTTTTATTATTTTCAGGGTGTCTGTATTGTTTCATAGTAATGCAGAGCTAACTTCGAAAGTGCTTTTCAGTAAGAAAACGGCATTAGCTTTGACAATAATTAAGGGAGACATGTTTAATATGACTAATTACATAACTTAAGCGGGTGTCAAGTCTCTTGCGCTGTTTTTCATACCATAACAGAAAAAAAATGGAAACCAACGGCTGTCTAGAGATTAGGGAGAAGAAATTTGAAAGCCAAATACAAGAGCGCTGTAAAAAAAAAAAGTTACAAGAAGAGAAGAACTACTCATCCCATCGTCCATCCCTTTCTTTTTGTCTCCCTCCTATTTTGCACTGTGACATTTTTTTAAAGACATTTTAATGATACAGTAAATAACCTGAAAGTCATTCAGTATTTTGCTCAAAGTCACTGTGATAAGGCACATGGGCTTTGATGGACATTCTTCTGCTCTTACGGGGCTTAAACTTCAAACTTCAGTTATTAGACTGTCTGTATTTTCAGTAGACCATTTTGAAGCCAACCACTTATCGCTAACTGCTCTTCTACGTCTTCAGGAGTACGGAGCTCGTATGCCAGTCAACACAGCCAGCTGGGCCAGGACATAAGGTCAGCCATGTCCCCAGACCGCCATATTGCACCAATTTACGAGGATCGGACCTTCCACGGCCCGTTGTACCGCAGCCCCAGCCACACCCAGCAGGGTACCCTCTACAGGAGCACCTCAGGTTGGTCCCATGTTTTTTATATTCTCGAATGCAAGTAAGGATGATGACAAACTACCAAAAAGGACACAGCACCATCATAATACAATATTAAAGATACACATATCCCCATGTGTTTTCTTTGTCTGTGGGCTGTCATATTATTGTGATATCAGATATATGGTTTGTGTCTTAACATTAGACAATACTCTTGCTTTTGTTTTATGAGGCTGATTTGCAAACTTGATCTTTTTATAACCATGTGAAATCTCTTAGAGACAGAGACAGGAAATCAAAGTTTGATGATGTCTGCAAGCTGCAAGTGCAAGTGTAAAGAAATGTTGGGTAAAAAGTGATAGATGAAAGTTGTGCCAGTTGTGTTCCATGCGTTCCATTTACTGCTGCACCTAGCAAGCTAAAGGATTAGAAAAGTACAATACAGAAGGAGATTTTTGGAGAGCTTGTTGAATTTTACTCTAAATAAGGTTATATAAATTTTGTTGTAATTCCCTCATTTGTGTGTTTTCAATAATAATGTTGTCTGTATAAAAATGGTCCTGTGTTTTTGCTTTGAGTGTAATCGTAACAGCTCATACTCTAAATAATTTCCAAATCTACGAGAAATTCTGTTTGGTTCACCTTTTTTTTCCTTATTTTTTTGGTCCTTTTTGCCCTTTTTGTCTCTTTATCTTCATGCAGTAAAGTCCTGCAGGTCCAGATTAGCGCTACTGTTTTCTCTCAAAACATTTTCTTTGCAAGGAGACACAGAGCGCTTTGTTTTTGTTATCCATTACCGATGATCCCTTTGTCATCAAATCTCTCAAAGTCTTTTTTATTTAATCTGGGGCCCTTTGAGTCTTGGAGATGACCATTTCTCTGTCTGTCTGCCCTCAGAGCTCTATGTGTGTAGGTCTTTCTTTCTAGCTTTTTTCTCTTATTTTGTTTTTTTTTTTTCTTCCGTGTCATCCTCTCCTCCTTGCCTCCCTTCCATTTCTCCATCCACTGTTGGGCAGAAAGGGTGAGACATGAGTTAATAGGCAGGTACTGATATGTCATCCTGCCACAAAGGAGTCCATTACCGGTGTGTCACACTGAGAATGAGAAGAAGGATGGAGGGGCCAGAGGACAGCTTGGTTACCCACATCCACAGCCTGCTTTCTTCCAGCTCTCCTGATGTTGGCATTCTCATCTCATCATCCCTCCTGCCTCAGACACACACGCTTAGCTTTCACCGACACACACACACACACACAGACACACACACACTCACGCGCTCCATTCAGCATTCTCCTTGGCACACCGGAGATCTGCTTAGACCGATAAATTCACTAATAAATGCTATTGATGCTGTGAAGAAGCCCCCAGACAAGCCACTATAATGTGTTTATGGCAGCTATATTAAAGAAAGGCGAGTGGGGCGGATTTGGAGTGGGGGTTGTTCAATATGGAGTCTTTTGTTAGAGCAACCTCATTAAAAAAATCCAATTTGATCCCACCATTTTCTTTGTTATTTTTAAATAAAATCTCACTGGGCCTTCGACCAGAACCGGCTTTCCATGCATTCTTAGGCTTTTTTCACAAAACTTGCACTGTACTTTTATTGTGCAGCTGAGAGATTTTTATTTAAGTAGAAATATTGATCCCTGGCTGAACAATGAGGGTGGGAATCCAAATAGTTCTGGTGAAAAAAAAATGCACAGCTATCCTGTGTTGTTTATAGATCTTCTCCTTGTGTCTTTGGTTCTGCTGTGTTGCATTTTGAGGGATAACCATATTGCAGGGTGGTGCTGCTGCCCAACATAGAAGTGCACTGGTGTGAGAAATTGTGTTTTTGGAGCGGCGCCGCAAGTTGACGTCTTCGTTTCTGGGAGGGGGGAGTTTTAGAACACACATGCCCAGTCCTGTTGGAAGTCTGATAGGGATCTGACCATTGTAGCAGTCATGCTGCCATACATCACGTGGCTTTGGTGAGAAGGAGGGCTAAATCCTTGTTTGTTTATGCTGCTCTGTGTTTGTGACCCATTGTGTTCAAAAACTAGGTCATAATATCACTTGGAGGGAATGAAAAGAGGAAAGATGACTGAAGCGGGATGCTTTCAGGCTGAATATTGGACCTTGTTTGAAAGGAATTTTTATTTTTTTGCATGTTTGTGTTTGTGATGCTTCTGCTTTACTAGTGTATCTTTTTGGACCTGGTCAGGGTTTACCGTTGCCTGCTGTGTTTGGCAAAGTTATCCTCAGAATTCAATGGCGAAAAGGATCGGGAGTGAAATGAGGAAAGGATTTGAGGATCATCGAGCAAGTTGACGCTTCCTGCCCACTTCTGAAACCAGCAGGATCCCTCTGCTTAAACGCTATCTTGTAAAAACAAAACAACAAGCAAGCAGCTCTATAGAAGAAGACTTCTGCTTTGTAGGACCATGGGAGTTTGGTTTTATTCTCGTCTTTAATTGGTTCCAGATTTCTGAAAATGCAGAGTCTGTCAAAACAGCCATATGTCAGTGCTTTTAGCTTGGTCTAAAGTTGTATGCTACCGGCGGGCAAGGCTCAGAGTTTAGCCAAAAAGGTTGCTGCTAATCTCTTTATCAGCACGGCACGTATATCTGTTCTGTTCAAACTTTCTGCCTTAAAGTTTTGGTCTTTATCCTCAGGTGTGGGGAGTCTACAGCGGACGCCCAGCCAGCGCAGTGCCATGATCTACCAAAGAAACAACTATGCTCTCAACACAGCAGCCACCTTTGCCGATCCCTATCGTTCAGCGCAGTACCGGCCCTCCGATCCAAACTACTCTCACCAGGCTGTTGTCATGGATGACGGTGCCACTCGCTCACCCTCCATAGACAGCATTCAGAAGGATCCCAGGTAAGCACAGCTCACGTTGTATTGTAATGTTATGTCCCTACACTACAAGGTATAATCAGTGGTTAAGTGACTGTCCCATGTAGCAGGGAACCAGCGCAGCTAAAGGGAGTGCTTGTGCTTACAAGGCATCCCTGTTCTGCTGGGTCAACATCAGTGTCCTCTTACTATTCAAACAGGGAGCCCCCTGGGTAGTCACATGCAGCTCTAGCCATTAAGCTGGCTCTACTGTGCGTGGCCAGTTAACAATAGATTTTCAAATACACTGAAGTGCTGCGTCTGCTCTGTTGTTCAGACATGTAATGTACAGAGCGGGTTGACCTCTGTGGCAAAGCCCTGACCTTGCACATTCAGAGCCTTCTTTACACTTCTGTATGTTGCTCTCGTGCAGCTGCTCAAAGCAAGTGCACCTCGAGGACCATTGTGATCCAGGTCTGTTTTAGAAGTGCACTGGAGAAAAAATTACATTAGAATATTATAGTATTTGACAGGATTTCTGTACAGGAAGCTACACCAGTGCACTAGTCATTTTGCATATTATATTTCACTCTTCTTTGTCTTGAAAAAGAAGACAAAAGAAATGTAGATACTAGTCAAAGATATGCAGATTTTACACTTAAGAGTGTAAAACCGGTTTCTAATACATTTCAAGAGCAGTCTAGAGACGACGCATTCCTCACTTTATCTTTAGCGTACTGTTTACAGAGAAGAAGCATTCCAAGTGTGACCAAAGTGAATTATAATACAAAATTGGATGAGAATGTGATTTCCTTGGCTTATCAGTTTGTCCTGAGGTGCAGAAGTGTTCATGTTGAAGGAAACTGCCTGTGATCTTGAAGGAGACTTTTTTTTTGCCTCTGTCACAGTGCTAATACCCTTGCTCTCCAAATGTAATTCTAGGGAGTTTGCATGGCGTGACCCTGAGCTGACGGAGGTTATTCACATGCTGCAGCACCACTTCCCCTCTGTGCAGGCCAACGCAGCCGCCTATCTGCAGCACCTTTGTTACGGAGATAATCGCATAAAGGCAGAGGTAGGTATTGTACCACTGATCTCACGCTGTGTCTTAACAGAATGACTTTGTTAACTTCTCTCCTCAACAGTTTTACCTTCCAGTAATTATTACACAGTATGGATAACTTCTGTGCATTCATAAGTGCCATGTGGAAAAGGAAGCTTTAGTTTATTACAACTGAAATCAATTTAAAGGCTCTATTGGTTCATATGAAATAAAATTTAGCAACAGGGGTCAGTGATAGTTTCTATTTGATATTGTCTACTCATGGTCGCTCGAGGTTGCTGGTGGCAATTTGATGACAATAAAGCATCGCAGTGAAATGTCATCATGGTCCCAGAAATGTCAACCCTCTAATGACTTTAAAAACAGCAGACAAGAACGAGAGTCATAGCAGCAAAGACGGCTAGCATCAAGTACCACAATCTGAACAGACACTTTACAGACATTAAAATCGCATCAATAATGGTGCACTAAGAAACAGTCACTGACGTACAATCCCATCACCATTCAGCACAAGATCTGCAGCGCCATTGCTTAAAATGGGTGCGACAGGGAAGCAAGCACCAAGAAGATCAGACGAGCTGCAAACGAAAACTCATGAAAGTAATTTGTCTATTTGAAAGTGAAAACAAAGGCGAACATTGTCATTCCAACCCAAACAGTCAGTTGTAAACACTGAAGTCTACAGACTGAACCTTAATATTTACTCTAGTCGTGCATGCGTGCATTTTCCTGTGAAGTTAGAGCTCCTCATGACTCACTTTTTATTTATTCATGTATTTTTTTAACTTGCCAGTCATTTCCTACCAATCAACCAGATCTTTTGTCTAAACTCACTCTAATTTGTTTCTTGCTGAGGCCTTTTTTCAACAGTTTACCCAATGCAAAGACTTCAGCACAGTTATTTAAACTCTTGTATTTATTGTCTTCAGCTAGACAAAGTTGCTAAGCAAAGCCATGGAGATGAAGTCTTTTGCAGATTGACACACAGGCACAAAATCAACTTCACACCACTTACTAATACCATAAGCTGATGGAAAAAAACATGCATTCAGTAGCAGTTAAATAAATATATAAATAGACAGCTTTTTTATTTTTTCAAACATTAAAGGTCAAGACCATTCTTTTTACTTCTAAAAGCGTTTTGATGAAAGGAAAGGAGCTTTGATAGAAGGTACAGAAAGAGGATTAAGACATCAGATATGAAAAATGTCTTTTTTATTCTCAGATGCCAAATGTCGTCTTATCACAAAATGATTTATACAATACAATAAAAAGCAGGAAGCTAATTTTTTTTTTTAAATATTTCTTTC
>JAUZTA010000006.1:12343073-12358515 GCA_034780835.1 Ctenochaetus striatus | reverse complement strand
CAAACACAACACTCAGTCGCGTTTTGTAAATCGTCTCTGAGGATTTCAGTCTCCTCTTTCAACAAAGAGTCCGTTTACTTTGCTGAACACCTAGCAGAAAAGAAAATAAAGATGATTTCTTAAGTGGAATTTCTTTCTGCTCATACATGTACTTGTACAAAAGCATAACAAGTACACTGAAGCTAACAGCTGACAACCACTGAATTTTTTCTCTGCGCTCACCCTCATTCAGATTTTAAAAGATTGTGCAGATGTGTTGCCCAATCAGAGTAACCAGCATTAATGTGAGCTCTGTTTTAAGTTTCTTATCATTTCATCTCCAAGTGTGAGAGTCTGCTGTGGCTAATTGGTAGTGCAAGCCCCAGGATGTGGAGCAGTTAGAAAAGGTCAGCAGTGCTGCATCACCTCTGGTTAATTACAGCTGATGAGAACAATCCACATCAAGAGCTTTCAGCTGGATGACAAGGGCATCCCACATCAGAGCTTTGAGTGGTGCAGACAGGAATCAGTCACTCACCAGCAGCTTATTTCTATTTATAAAAGCAACATTTGGCAATATTATGCGTCAATGAATTGTAACACCTCTGAAAGCAGCATCAGTGTTGTCAAAGTGAGGAAGTGAGTCAGGTGTCAGAAATTAGCTTGAGAAGCTTTCTGGGGCTCCAATTATGTCGGTGGCTCCTTCTTGGCTCCCTTGGGAGGTCCAGGTGTCACCTGTGCTACGTTAGAACTAGCTGCAACAACAGGCACGCTACCCCTCCAGGTCAGAGGTCATGTTGTAGGGACACACAAAAGCGACCTCAGCTCGTTTACCTGCTCCATCTTGCCTCAGCTGTTGTAATTACTGCTCTGTCTTCAAACAGCCCCTCGAAACAAAAGGCTGGCTAAGTCTCTCAAGTCTCTCAACATTGCCATTAACTTTATATACAAGTGACACCTGAAACCAGCACTCAACACAAACACACACACACACACACACGCATAAACATGAACACACAAGTGCTTATTTTGTTACCCTGTGAGATATATCACATTGCTCCCCTTATCTTGGCTTTTCTTTGGCAAACTCAGCTACATTCTTGATCATAATTTCATTGTTCTTGAGCTTGAGAGCCTGCTTTTTGCACCAACACAGCTGAGCGTATTTAAATACGTATTTGTTGTTACAGAGAAAAACATATCTGGTCAATAAAAGGAGATCGTTGAGGAGATTATTGAATTGGCTGGCACGCACATATCCTTACTTACCATCTGTTGCCAGGAAAGACAAATCTTTGCTTCTTGTGCAAGCCAGTTATTTATCATCATTTTTCTAGTGTGTTATTACACACTTTCACTAATGTCAGTCATTATGTAGCTTTTATTGTCTTTGTTTTTGTAATTGTTTTTATTTTAGGTTCTTTCATTGACTGCATCTCACAAAAAGACAGAGAGTTGCAGCAAGTGTACAGCAGGTATTTGTATTAAGTGCTGTAATTTGTGGTATTGAAGAACATGCTAAGTTTAGTCACCCGTTTTTAAACTGGTCACCTTGAAAAACTAAGTAACTTTGTGTATATATATGTATAATTTTATTTAGTTTGTCAAAATAAGGCTATGAAAAGTTAAACTTTTCCGATATGCATAATGAAAGGAGCAGGATCAACACACAGATAAACAAAAAATACCACACATTGTTGCTGTGTTTTTGTTATTTGTTATTTTTTGGATCAAATAATGATGAGGTAAAGACTTTTAAATTAAACGAGCAACTAAATTTGATCCCAAAAGAATCCACTTAAAGCTGAAAGAAGCAATCCTTGGACTTCCACTGTTTGAGAGAGAAAATTAGAAACGCCCGCTAACTTCAAAAGCACACACCAGGCTGCTTGTCTGCGTTCTAGTCGATGCAGCATTGACAAGTTTCCAGTTCACTCCCCAAAAATAGAAAGGTTAATGAATTTGGCAGTTTCTGAATGATCAACAGCTTCTCATAGAGTGAAGTAAATGCCCACCCGGTCACCATACCTCACAAAGTCAATGACACGCTGACCTGTGGTTTAAGAGATGAAGATTGTTTAAAAAAAATGGTTGTTTAATTTCAGAATTAACTAGAAAAGATCAGTTAACCCCTGTGTGTTTAGTAAATGGTTTGGATAGGAGTTGTGTTTAGCCTTAATGAGTGCAAATACCTAAAGCTTGCTAGCCAGCAAGGTATACAGTAATATTTACACAAGACAGCATTAAAATGGTTAACTATTTAGCATTTTACCCTGGAAATAAACTACAGTTTAATTTTCTCATCTGCTGCTCTTCTTGAGTTGTCTTCATTTTTTTCCTTATGTAAGGTTTCACTGGCAGAATTTTTACTTATATGAAACAAAAGTCTGAGGAAGGAGTCATAAGCTCTATAGATTGAAAAGCTATAGAGCTTATGACTTGAACTAATAGAAATCACACATGACCTTATTGGATATTCATTCCTGTAGGGGAAAACAACAGTTAAACTAGCCATATTGTCTATAAATATCTCCCAGACATTTTACTACACACTGTGTGCTTGACTTGAACCATTTGGTGGTGGATACAATTCAAGTGTGGGTAAATGCTTTATACCCCTACAGACAAAGCTGACCCTATTGAACCATCACTGCAGACATGTCTGTCACTCACAACCAAGTGTCCAGTGAGAGCCAAATTGCTCAAGACCCAGATAGAAGTCTGTTTGCTGACATACACCTGTATTATGCACTTTGCTGAAGGAAATCAGTGTTCTCTATTTGTAATTCTGCCTACCATTTTTATGCCGTTATAAATCTGCTTGAGCAGTCTCTTTATATGCTCATAATTTGAGAGAGTCTGTGTCTAATAAAAAAGTGTTTGTTTTTTTTTTGCACTGACATTGTTTGCCTGCAGTGTTGTTTGTGGCAAATAAAAAGAAAAGAAAAGAAAAAGCTAAGAAAGCCTGCAACTAAGGGATTACAATACTGATTAACATGCAAAGCAAGTGGATGGTTGTCAGTAATGTTTACAGGGCCAGCAAATGTCCATCCAGTGTTCAGTTACTTCTTGGATCAATGCTTCAGTAGCTGTTAGATGTTCCAAGGAGCTTCATATTTTTTTTTCTGTATTGAGCCCCCCCCTCTCTCCTTGACTGAGCCCTGGAAAGACTATTGACCCTGGTGTCACAACAGTGTTTACATCGGGTCAGTGTTTCAAAGCCAGGCCAAGGTAGCTGAAAAGATCTCACGGGGCAGCAAACACAGTTTATCCACACACATGCGCAGGCCTGCTCCATCTGACTGTCAGATATGAATTATGGGTATTGCCGCTGGTATTGCACCTCTGACAGCGTTGTCAGTCACACTTCAGTGAATTTGTTTGTTGATTTCTCTGGGATGCCTCTGCCTCCACAGGGCCAGTCTGAAATCCTGTAGGGGATATTTAACAAATTGACATTAGAGAGGGTTTGGAGGAACTTGCTGGACAGGGAGCGGATTGTAGAGGTCAGCTGGCATGAAAACTTTTGTGTTATTGCCACATTAGTGGTCCTATTTTAAGGCAATCCCTGTGTGTTTTAGTATTCCCTGAGAAAGGCAAACACAGACCCAAATGTACATGAGTAAGGAGCAGAGCTCAATCACCACAGAAGGATTTGATTGAAATGTATCCCACTGCCTGAGCAGAGCAAAGGCGTTAGCCCACCTGATGATAGGGTTTCGGCATGCAGCCCCATGCACACTTTCTGGCAAGCTCTGATAAGAAGCATATGCTGAATACTAACTTTGAAAGGCCAAGTATAATTTTATTCCCTGCTTTGTCTTTATATTTTGTCCAAATAAAAATTTAAAAACGACTAAGCATTTAAGTATTTTAACTGGTTTCAAAGCACCTTGATGTGAGGTTAATAAGGGTGAGGCTAAGTAAGAGTATTTTTGATGAAATGACAAGTAGAGAGGCTGTTTGGCACAAAAATATCTGTCTGTGTAGTCTCTTGCCAGCAGTGTGTTTCAATTGAGCTCTTGGGCCATATTATAGCCTATTATTGTCTCCGTTGGTTCAATTATTGAGAGGGAACGGTGTGCTGAGAGAAAATAAACAGTGAGGTAAAAAAGAAGAAGTCAGGAACATTAATGCTTGTTTTTCACCCCTAAAATGAGGCGTCTGTGTGGACAAGGGACAAATACACACATTCAGGGCTCAGTGTATAGCATCCCTGGTCTGTAGGCCATTTATTGTGTAAGGAAGAAAAAGAAAACTAAATCGGACCGAAACATAATGCATAAGTCATGAGGGCTGTCACAGTCAGACCATTAACACACTTGCATACTGTACTTTGTAGTTTTGTTGTGACTGCATTTTTTGTATTTAGCCCTGGATCTTTAAAGTGGATTTCAGCTCATGTGGTATTAGCCTCTTTCAAGGTAGCTTGTGCCCCTGCAGAAGTCAGCCTGTGCCTTGGTATAAGCCTAGCAGCAAGAGGCAACTAATTAGAGGAACATGTTACATTCAGGCTAATCCTTGACAGATGCAGCATCAAAGGCTGCCAGGACTGTGCATGATTATCAGTGGTTACAAAAAGTACATTTGAATTGATTGAAATGATGGCATAATTTCAAATGACTGAGCCTGTGCCATATGGATCTCCACCCCGTCCTCTTTCTTTTTCTTTTTCTTTTTTTCTTCATTTCAAGTTAATAATCTCTGCCCGATAATATTCTGCCTAGATGAAATTTAATGTGAATGTGCGATGCCTCTATGCTAGAGCCTCAGTTTCATTTGGGAAGAAGAGT
The DNA here is from genome assembly GCA_034780835.1 of Ctenochaetus striatus. Taxonomy (NCBI): domain Eukaryota; kingdom Metazoa; phylum Chordata; class Actinopteri; order Acanthuriformes; family Acanthuridae; genus Ctenochaetus; species Ctenochaetus striatus. Next base: position 12,353,743 of record JAUZTA010000006.1, on the reverse strand, counting down.
ATTTCCAGTCGGGACCTGTGTGTTTTGAGTCAGTCCCTGCTTGTTTTCATGTTATATTTTTTGTGGACACATCCACAAACACTGAGCTATTAAGAGCCCTGGTTGTTGGTGTTTCTGCTGGGTTATCCTAACTGCACATGACAGCTGACATAACTGGAGGTTTGCATGCCTGTTCTCTCACTGCCTGTGTTTGCTTGTGGGTGTCTCTGCAGGGGTGCTGTGGAACCTGTCCTCGTGTGACACCGTCAAGATGACAATCATTCGGGACGCCTTAACAACCCTGACCAACACTGTGATCATCCCTCACTCCGGATGGAGCAGCTCCACCTTCGATGACGACCACAAGCTGAAGTTTCATTCCTCCCTGGTGCTTAGGAACAGCACAGGCTGTCTAAGGTAAACCACCTGATGAACATGCTTGGTACTAGCACCCCAAGGTGGACAACTGATGCTATTACATCTAATGTGGAATGAGCTCACCCTGTAAATAGTTTTGTGTTTGTTATTGTTGTAGAAAATGTAATACTGAGTTGACTAACCACAAAAATAAACACAAAGCAAGGATTTTTTAACATTTCTGGAGACCAATGAAGGGTTGCCTACATTCACATTCAGTTAGTATCAAAGTGGTGTGTATTTTGTCATAAATACTAAATATAAACACTAAATATCAAAAGACAAATTTCATAACTCTGGTATTTTCATGTGTTTTATCCAAATCTAGGATTTTGATCTGTCAATTTTGAAGTCATCATCATTTTATATTACTCAGTGTGTGTAATATTTGCAGCTTTTCTTGGGGACATTGTGGTGCATCAAGAGTTAAGCTTTGTGTGCAGAGATCTGGTTGTTTGTGTGCTCAAGCACACTTAGGTAATTCCTTATTTACTCAGCAAAGTGCCATAATGACTTTGTAAGACCACACACACTCTTCATACATTATGTATGTTGCATGGGGACGGCGAAACCCACATTACGCTTTCAAGTGGGACACACACACACGCAAACATAGCTGCCTTTTTGTGTATTTGTGTATGCTCATTTGTTTGTAGAGCAAAGCCCCAAATCAAAGGCCTAATTTGTGTCTGTGTGTCTCCATGTGTGTTCTTGTGTGTGTGTGTCTGTGTTTGTGTGTGTGTGTGTGTGTGTGTGTGTTCTTGTGTGTGGTGTTCTTTTTAAAAGGAACCTGAGTTCAGCTGGTGAGGAGGCCAGAAAACAGATGCGCAGTTGTGAGGGCCTAGTTGACTCACTGCTCTATGTCATCAAAGCCTGTGTAAACACCTCTGACTTCGACAGCAAGGTACACGCTAAGATACAGTCATAAACACACACATGCACATACGGAGCCATCTGGAAAACATGCTACCACATGATAAGAGGCTCCAGGAAAAAACCCAGTTTGAATCATTTTATTCTCTGATTGACTTACAACATCCACTAGGAACTATTTCATGTACTTACAACCTAAAGCTAAAGCCATGAATGCATGACAACGGACATTCAGAATCTGATAAACTTACTCATTGACCTGGTTTACTGTATAAATATTTGTAAGTGGCATCAGTGGAAATTAAATCACTGTACAGAGTAAATGTCATAAAATGACAAGTGGCTCATCTGTAACGAGGAGATTGCATCTTAATTTTGTCAGACATGTATGCTCATTGACATTATCTGAGGTAAAAACCTGAGCACCACTCAAACAGCGTGGAATTAAATCTATTTGCTCTGGTCCAGTTTTTTTTTTTTCAAACTAGAGACCATTGGATTCCATATCCAATTGATTTGTGACGCTGTAAATAGCAGGCCTGTGTTCCACACTTTGGCAGGAGATACTGTAGCGTGCTGCGCACAGTTTATTGTAGTGCAGCTTTTGTCATGTTGATTTAGAAAGCCGCTGCTATAGCTACTCATTCTAACTGCTGTCTCCCTCTGCCCGCCGTCAGATTGTGGAGAACTGTATTTGCACTCTAAGGAACCTGTCATACCGTTTGGAGCTGGAGCTGCCGCCATCCCGGCTGATAGGGGGACAGGAGCTGGATGGCTTACTGGGCAGCGAGTCGCCCAGTAAAGAGGTGGATTCCAGCTGCTGGAGCAGGAAGAAGAAGAAGAAGAAAAAGAGCTTGCAGGAAGAGACAGTGAGTGTTAGACTTTCCAAAAGAGGCTCAGTGCTGTATTTAAATCAGCTAAAAATGTTATTGTTCACATTTATTCAACACAAAAACTAACTTTCAGGAGTCTGGATTCGCCTGCCACAAAATCTTGATTCAGCTCACTCATTCTATGATTTCATTGGTCTCTCATGCTTTTAGATTTGGATAGTGCTCCTTACAGATAGATGTTTTTATTTAAAGGTTTGCAAAAAAGAAATGTGTGGTACAAGGAAAACAAAGGTTTAAAGAGACTAAAAACTGCACATGAGTGCAACAACACCTATAACAATCTGAAATTAACAGGGGTTTTGCTTTAGCAGCTCAATATCCTAATTACATGGTATCAATAAATTTTGTATCGGAATCACTCTTATCTTACTCCTCGTTGTTAAATAGCCATTACTGAACTAAAAAATGAAACAGCTAAAAACAGGTGCGGTTTTGTCTGTCAAAGTTAATGAACGATCAGCACCAGTGTAAAATGTTTGCATGTAGTACAGATCTCTCACAGAAAACCATGCAGCTAAACCCTGTTTGCACTGTGTTATTTATCGTTTCATACTGTATATGTACTAATTCCATTGTACATGCCATTGTGTTTTAATTTACACTTTTTCCCTGTACTCAACCTGACGAAACACTGTGGTTGTTTGTTCAGTGGGATGGTGTGGGACCCATCCCCGGTTTCTCCAAGTCTCCCAAAGGGGCAGAGATGCTGTGGCACCCTTCGGTGGTCAAACCTTACTTGACACTGCTGGCTGAGAGCTCAAATCCAGCCACCCTGGAGGGCGCCGCTGGGTCCCTTCAGAACCTGTCAGCAGGCAACTGGAAGGTAAAATATCAGCGTTTGTGCATCTGTGCGCACACAAACAAAACCGCACATTCTCTTCTGTCTTTATATGCACTGTTAACTATGATATCCTACGAGACAAAGCATCTATTCAGCTGGTTAAAAAGGATTTAACAGCTCACCTCCTCTGTGTCAGTCAAAGCTGACGTCAGTTTCACACTTGGAATCACACAAGCTGAAATCCACACCTCAAGACCCTCTGTTTCCCCATGTGGCATCAAGAGGCTTTTGAAAGTTTAATGCTTCTTTTTGTGTGTGTGTGTGTTTCTGTGTGTGCAGTTTGCAGCTTACATTCGTGCAGCAGTGCGTAAGGAGAAGGGGCTGCCCATCCTGGTGGAGCTGCTGCGGATGGATAACGACAGAGTGGTGTGTTCGGTTGCCACGGCTCTGAGAAACATGGCACTGGATGTCAGAAACAAGGAGCTCATAGGTCTGCAGTCACACTCGAACACAGCTTACATTTCAGACTGTGATGGGTTTAAATTTAATAAGATGATATTAAATGAAGGTCTTTAATGCTGTTCTCACCTTGGCTGCTCATGTTGCATGGATAAGTCACGGTGTAAATAGCTGTACATTAATGCTGCATAAAACATGGATTTGGGAAGTATGGAGGATTTATCAGAAGGTACATCCAGAAGTGTTTAAAACCATTTTTTTAAGTTAAATGCAAGAACAGAACAGGGTTTTGTGTAACCATTTAAACTCCTATTTTTTTCATTTGTTATCACTTCAGCCTCTTTTTATTCCACGAAACAGTCTGATTTAGTGAAAAACAAGTTTTTATGTGCTCTCTCTGTGGAATTAATGAGCACTTACACTTCCTGCAGTACAGGAGTGACAGCTATAGGCTGAGGAAGGAGGAGCTGCAGTGTTGGTTTTAAGATCTTTTGTGTGTGTGTGTGTGTGTGTGTGTGTGTTTTTGCTTCATGTATTCAGGACCTTCAGCTGGACTTTGCTGAAGGAGAGTTGGGGGGAAACAATCTTTTTTTAACACCAGGATGCACAAGCAGTCTGACGTCCTTGCTGTGATAATGCAGTGTCATACAGGGAAACAGCCTACCTACCCGAGTGTCAAGCGGAATTTTGATTTTAAAAGAAAATGTAGATTAAATGACTGTGGAAAACATCCACCTATAAATTATATAACTTTTTTGTTTTCAAGGAAAATAAATATGTGTATGTGTGACATCCCCCGTCCCCCCCCCTTTCTCTCAGTGCATAAGCTTCTGCTCACAAACCTCCTGTACAGTAAAACATAATGTGTTAGCTGCATGTCTCACTTCCCCTCCTCCCTCACAGGGAAGTATGCAATGAGGGACCTGGTCAATCGTCTCCCTGGGGGGAACACCACCCTGCTGTCGGACGAGACCGTGGCGGCCATCTGTTGCACCCTGCACGAGGTCACCAGCAAAAACATGGAGAACGCAAAGGCCCTGGCCGACACGGGCGGCATCGAGAAGCTGGTCAACATCACCAAGGGCAGAGGAGACAGGTGTGCTACAGCAGCATATATTTGTCCCGTCACTTTTTGGTGTAGAGCACACACTGATGCAAACCTGCCTGCTTTAGCATGTGCACATGCTCAAATGCACTGCTAGAAGGCTTCAACTTTTATCAGCCATATGCGGCTGCTGGCTGGGCTGGGCTGTACACACTGTCCTGGACATTGTACAGTGAGAGTTTCTTACAAACACTCTCACACACAGGCATTTAATACAGCCTCAGGGAAGGTGGTTTTGTGTGCATTGAGGTTTTAGGTCCCTGTGGAATGATGGAACAGTACTGTTGCTATTTCTAGCCTGCTATATATTCAGTACTGATCCAGGTTAAAACAAACTGAGGACATTCTCTCCCCTCAATCAAATTGTCCTGTTATGTTTACAGTGTAATTATTTAAAATGTGCAATTTAAAGTGATTTGAGAACACTTATTTATGATTATGGCTTTGTGTGTTTTCCAGATACTCTATGAAGGTTGTTAAAGCAACTGCTCAGGTGCTGAATACACTGTGGCAGTACCGGGATCTGCGAACCATCTATAAGAAAGTGAGCACAGTGATGCCGATGGCAACATCCCATAATGTAACATGTGTACAACAGGTTTGGATTTTTACAGAAAAGAAAGAAATGGCTTGCAGATACTAAAGGGGCCAGAGGGATAGAACAGTTAAATGTGCCTTTTAACAGTATATGTTGTAAATATTTCCTCTCCAGCCAAAGAAAGAACATTTTTAAAGATTCCACACAAGAGTTTTATGACATCCAGCACCGTTCTGCTCATTCAGACCAACACTTTTCCTCTCTGTTTGTTCTAACAGGATGGATGGAACCAAAACCATTTCCTCACTCCAGTGTCAACACTTGAACGGGACCGGTTTAAATCCCAGCCCACCCTGCCCACGAGCACCATTCAGATGTCTCCTGTCAACCACCCTGGTAGGCTCAAGTTTGCCACAAACCCTTCCAGATGAAAATAGAAACTGTCAGTGAAACAGGAAAAACCTCTGGAATTTCATGTTAAACTGTTTTCTCCCTCTCTCTCTCTCTCTCTCTCTCTCTTCACAGCTGCCAGTGCCACGTCGTCTCCTGCCATGCTGGGCATCAAAGAGCATAGAGACACTATAAGAGATTATCAGAGAGCACAGTCAACTATGCAATTTTATAATTACCAAGGGGACAACACAATCCATAAAAAACAGTATACAGGTACTCAAACAATGCAGACATGTGAAACCTGTATAAAACGCTCGCATATCAGTAGTTGTTAAAACCACATTCTAACAGTATCCACTATCTGCAGCAGACTGTAATAACTGGCTACCCTGTGGTCCTTTTCTGTGCAGTGGACATTATCAGTCTAATTCCTCATAACGCTCCAAGCAGATTCCGTAGAGTTTCATCTCCCTGGCGAACACAGGCGTCTCTTATCATCTCACCAGAGCCTGCCAGTCCTGAGACACTCAGCTGGTTTGATTCAGAGCCCTTCAGAGTTGTTTTTTTGTCCTGGAGATGTTCTGCACAGCAGTAAAGTGAACTGGCCAGCCAGTGGTTGACACACTACAATGATGCCATTGTTAGCGGGCCCGAATCACAGCATGCAGACAGGGGCAGTGAGTGGGTACCCAGACATACTACAGCCAGACGAGAGCTCTAGCCAGACTAGGCTGGTTGGTGGGAGCTGGGGGCAGGCAAAAGCAAACAAAAAGAGCCGCAGCTTCAATAGTCCATGCATTACATAGCGAAGTGGAAATTGTGTTTCAGCATTCCATCAGTTAGATGAAGTGCCAAGAAAAATACCCATCCAATTGGCTACGTAAACAACTGAACAGCCGTGTCCAACTCAGTTATTTGGTCTTATTTCTTTCCCCAGATCAGCACAGCATAGCACTTCTTGATCCTAAATACAGAGTGTGCACAATTTTTCCCTGATATGTATATTTGCAAGTCCCACAAAACGTCTCTTTTTAACCTTTTTCCAGGGTCTGGTCAGCCTTCTCCATATTACTACTCATCACCTACAAGAGAAGAGCCGAGAAGAACACAGGTGAATATGAGCAGCTTTCTGCATGAGTGTTGAGTTCTGCTTCACAGGCAGTTTTCTCTGCTCTTGTGTGTGTGTGTGTGTGTGTGTGTGTGTGTGTGTGTGTGAGATTATTTCTGCAATGAACGCAACTCTACATTTACCATTTAGTATTTTGTCATAGAATATTTTTATAATTATATTTATTTATGGAGTAGTTTAGTCATTTATTGTAGTAGTTTACAACTTATCTTGACAGTGACACACAGCGGCCCCCTCCCCCTACAGTGATACAGTAGCATCATAATTACCAAATACAACATACAATAACTCGCCTGGGGCATAAGCCACTATATGGTGCTCAGAGTGATGTGTGTATACAGTTTGTAATCATTACTGTCATGTTGTCACTATGCTTCAGGCGTTAGTGGAAGAGTTTTAAAATGAGCATATCTCAAGTCAGAAGATCATCAGTGTTGCTTCTAAAGTATTTAAATGTTGATATAAATTTAAATGGATCAAAAGGGCATTTAAAGTAAGAATGATTTTCAATACTGTCACATTTTTTACATTATTTTTCAATCAACCCTGTAGTAAGTTAAGTAGTTTAAACACAGGTGTCACAATTTCCAAAGCTTTTGTCTTTAAAAGTTTTACACCCAAAAATATTGAATCAACAAGGACAAAAAAGAGCAGCTTGTATGAGAAAACAACTGGATTTCTTAGATTACTCGGTTGACCTGGCTTCATTGTTGAGACAATGAAAGCAAACTTTAGCTGTGTTTCCTTGAAAACCAGTGTTTCTTCTAGGAAATGTTTGATAGCATTGGTACAAGGCACTTGCTCCTCTGCGCTGTATCAACCTGGCGAGGACTACCAGCTCTTCCACCCGACTTGACTAACACAAAGAGACTGACACGTATTCCACTGTGGATAAATGGCGATGCTGGGATTGACCCAGCACATCAGCTATTGTCTGAGCCAAAGTGGATGTGACTGCTGGGATTGGGATGGTCTGGTTGCGTCTCAGGCACCTGTCACTGTGGGACACATCCATGTGTGCCCATTCAGATAATGGGCACAGTGGGAAGGTGGGAGGTGGGAGGAGACGGGGCAGACAAAGAGAGTTCTCTTGTGTCCTTCATCTTATCACATTTAGACCAGTTAATGTGTGAGGACAGTCATTACCCCGTTAATTTCAGACAAACACGATTCCATCTATCTTGTGGGTTTCTGTCATTTACCTTGAAGCAGTTTCCTGTTTTTATAGAGGCTGGAGATGTGTGCGGCTGGAAGGTGATTGATTAGCTTACTGCTTGAAAAATCTCCAGCCATACAGGAATGCATTGTGCACAAACCTGCTGTGATGTTTGTGTCAGTTAGCTCACCACAGCCTACCTGTCTCTCTTCCTTACAGCCTATGTATTATACAGAGGAGCCGGGCCGGAGGAATTACGATACATACAGAATGTACATGAAGCATCCCCACGGCTACGATGACCCGTACTTGGATGAGGTCATCACCTACCCGCCCATGATAGAATACAGCTCCCAGCCTCATGGACTGAAATCCACCACCAACTATGTGGACTTTTACGCTAGCACACGGAGGCCTTCGTACAGGGCGGAACAGTACCCCGGCTCTCCTGACTCCTGGGTATAAAGTCCGGAGATGCTCCTGGGTCGGGATCAAGCCCAGATTCTCATTCCGGGGCCCGAGGAGTTGGAAAGCACACAAAAAAAAATAACGAGAAACTTTTTCATGAACTTTGGCTTTATAAGTGTGTTTGTTGTAAAGTGAATGTGTGTGTATGGAGGGGAGTTCAACTGAGCGATGGCAGATGGAAAGATGGAATGTGTGCCAAAGAAGGAAATTGAGGAATGTTTTTTTTTTTTTTTTTTAAGTTATTTCTAGTTTTCGGTAGAAGCAGATGGAATCACGCTGGGGGTCTGCTGAGGAACGAGACCAGACACTAGCGTGAGAAGACGTGCGTCCTGCTCTGTCTAGATGTTAGTTTTATTTTCTTTATAAAACTCTTAGCTGTGATAGCATGATGAAAGGTGTGAGTCATGTGAGCGAGGGTCTGCGGTAAGAATCAAGAGGGAGAATTGTGTATGTGCCGAAGCCAAAATGGATCATGAACTCATCAACTATAACAAAAAAAAAACAAGATAGTGAACTAATGATGTTAGATTGTACAGAGGGATGAAATTGTATCTGTACTTATTGTTGAAGTTGTGTAATGCCATGGAGTCGTGTACATTTCTTTCATCTTATTGTAAATACAGAAAAAAAAAACATGTTACCTGGTTTACACTCATCAGCACTGGTTAAAAAAGAAACTTGTGCCATGTTAAAATCTCTATAGATATATAAATATATGAAGAAATATGTGGACAAAGATGGCATCATAACACAACCATGATAAAATAATAAAAGGTCAGTTTTGTTTTTTAAACTCATGGTGTAATTGCGTCTTTTCACAGCGTGCAAACATATCTGAACTTCCTGTTTACTGTCATTTTCTACGCACACAAACAGAAATGTGTGCGAACATGGAGAGATGAGGAGGAGATATCAAACGCTTCTCTCTTTTTGAAGTTGTTTGTCTGCTGTTATTCTGCTCTTGTGGGGGAAAAAAAAAAATCTTTCATTAAATTGTATTTACACAAACATGCTCTGAACCGGCAGACCTGTTTTTAATAAAACTACTCTGCTGAGGCGCCCTGAAGGAGAACACAGAAACCCTCCCAACAATGATCAGAAACTAACCCTGTGCTTACACCTGCGGAAATCAATTTTGCCCTCGGGCTTCAAAAAAAAAGAATCTAATTTCAAAAAATGGTACTTTCCAAACACTGTTGCAGAGTATGAAAGAGCAGTGTGAATGTGTTTAACAGTGAGGGATTCCAAGATAAGGATTTTGCCAAACATAGAAGCTTAAATGGAACGTCAGGAAGAGCTCAGGCCAAAACAACAAGCCGGCCCTGGATGAAAATAGTGAAAAGCACATGTAAATAAATGAGACACCTAAAAAGTAAAAAATATTTTAGCTAAACTTCCCATCTACACAAGAAAAAAGGGGAAAAGAGATGGAAACAAAGCACACAGCAGATCTTTCTAATGGAGTTTCCTGCAGGAGGAAGAAGAGGAGTTAAGGTTGGGTTTACATACTAAAACATATTAACTAATTCTCGATGTAATGCAAAAAACAATGACTTCAACAGATATGCAGCTCTTCAGCCTTATAGTACTTTACTTATTTATTGGCAGCAAATCCTCACATTAACCAGCTGATGGTACTGTAGAGAAAGTATGGCGGACTGTGGTGAAGATCAAAAGTGGTAACACAACACTTGTTAGCACATTTTAACAGTTACACATCTACCTATAGGAATATGAGACAGTCTGTGGATAAAAAATCAAACAACAATCAAACAATAGCCAATTTTTGCCTCTTTGTTGTAAATTATTATTATTTTAAATTTGTAAATTATTTTAGCAGTATGCAAAATACACTAACCAAACTGAAATTGTAATGGTCTTGAAACATTTTTACCAGATTTGTGCTAGAAAATTTGTGTTACTATGTCTGCTTAGCACAGGCACACACTGTGTGGTCTCATACATGTGCCACTGGGACAAAACACAAATAATATCCACCAGTGACGCAGTAGAGAGTCAAAACAGTGCAGTAAAGGTCAGCTAAGCCTACGCTGGTTTTGACACTGACCTCAGAACAGTTGTGGGTTAAACATATTTGGCTGAACCTTTTCTGACCTGCAGTAAAGCAGCAGATCATACAGGACGACTCGGAGACTGAAATGGTTAGTAATATTTATAAATGTAGGAGCCGGTGTAAGTCAAATGTGATTCTTTGGATTTCTGTGGACACAAGGTCACACACCCACAGGTGTCAATATGTTAAGTTACACCTTTAGGTTGAGGAGGTGCTTAAAAATTACATAGGACTATATGGAGTTTTGTGAAGAGCTCTATTAGTCTGAATTGGGCCACGTGTGATGGTCCTCGGGTCCTTTCAACACAAAAGCTGAACTCATAGACTGCCAGTGTGCAGGCGTGTACTATTTTAGAGTTTACCTACAGCATATTCAAGATATCTACATGGACTTGTGGTATCACA
>JAUZTA010000006.1:12311507-12326638 GCA_034780835.1 Ctenochaetus striatus | reverse complement strand
ATATATATGATATAACTGACACCTGATATCATGTACGCTCTCATGTCATGATATGGCAACAGTTATTGTTTGTAAAATGTCAGCAGCATTTTATTAACTATGTTGCATCACAAACACCAGCTTGCTAGCTTAAGCCACAGTCTTAGCTGTATTAGAGGGTCCTCTCCTGTGATAGTGGAATTTATATACAGTTTGAAAGCTGCCCAAATGTCCAGTATGATTTTGTAAAGACAAAGCTGCAATTAAATTAGTGAGTAGTTCAGGGGGCTTGGGAGTGTAGAGATTTCCAAACATACACTCAGAGATGTATAGACTCTGCCTGTTTAGTGTACAACACCTGTAACACACTGCTTGTGCCAGTGAGAACTGGTCATCTGGTTCGTTATGAAAACCATCTTATTCCTCCACCAAACATCAGAGTTAGTACAGTAACATCATAGTCTTGATCTGTGACCACCCTTATAATCTTGTGTCATAGTTGTTCACACTGTTCAGTATGCTTCTGCATTGTGGCTTGCAGAAACCAGGACCCAAAACACTCTTGGTATGTCTACAATATATATCAGTGTTATTGATAAAACTGTAGTATAATGTGTTATTCTTTTATTTAAGTAATGATCAGGACTTAATGCCCCAACTTTTTATAAAAATTGCTAATAGAAGCATACAGCATGATAAAAAGTGATGGCAGAGGAGATGGTGTCTCAATCCCTTAGTGTGTATTGACTGTGTGTGTCCAGTGGCTGGGATTGGGAGGGTGAGGGTGGGGGGTATGGAAGGAATTTGTCATGTTGGCTTTTGGAGTTTCAAGAGGGCGTTTCTCATTTCCTTTGGGTTAACCTGGGTGATGTTTATTGTTACTGTGAGGATGAGCAGCCAACTCCCACACGGCAGTCAGCAGTTCAACTGACCAGGCTAATGTTCTTCACTATGCTATTCAATAGTATACTAGACTATTTTATATAGATACTGATAGACAGAGACCTCAGATGATTGTTTCTTACAATGTCAGACCTGGTGTGAATCCTGCTGTCATGATATTTGATTGTGATATTTGAAACAAACCAGACTTTCCCTTTCTTAAAATGAAAACTTGTTCAGAGCTTCTTAGTCCTCTTTATTCTGCTGAAACCCAATGACTGTAGTTTGAAGGGTTATTATAAATGTTGTTTGTTATAGTAAAATACCGCTTATTTACTTCATTATAGTAAAATATTTACATATATACAGCAATCGCTGTGTACAGGTAATGGCATAATAAAAACACCATCTAATTTTTAAGACACTTCTAAGCTATATTATATGATGGAAGACAATGTTGATATTGATCAATCAGTAAGAAATGTTATCACTTGCAGGAACAAGGGTTTGAGGAAATGGTTGTGAATTATAGCAGATATGTGGGTCCTGAGCAGTTTAACCATACAAATTGCTGGGAAGCCTTCAGGTGGCTGTAGTCACTGCCGGAAGTTAACAGAAATAAGATTTAGAAAGCAATGCATATGTCTTGGTGAAATCCACATGTGTTTCTAGTAGTCCATCTTAAGTATGATTTCACTGGAGCAGGACAATTGATTAGGTTACTTAAATCTACAAAGAAAACAGTTCAGCATCAGGCTCTTAATGTAGGCCATACATGCCAAGTTCTGACGTTACTTGATAAGGCACTAGAGTTTCTAGCGGCTTTTTAAGGGACGAAAAGCTTTGAGAAGAAATCAAGGTTATGTTTACACTGAGAGCACCTGACCTCTCTGATGGACTAAGTTTGGCGTTTACTTTTTTCTGGACCTTGAATGCATTATGTAGCTTCACAGGATCAATATAAGAGGAATTTAAAATATCTGGCACATTTACAATATCCATATGTTAAAGTTTCAGAAAGTATGGACTAAAATAAGTACTGCAGGCTTAGAGAATGTGATGGACTTGGTTTCTGTGTGTATGTGTTTCCCCTGGGTTCTTCTTCAAAACAAATGCGGTAGACTAATTATGTGCTACCTTGAAACTGCATTCATAATCTTGATTTTGTATTTGGCTACTGAGTAAAACCCTGTAAAAAGTAAACATTTTTTGACCAGTCAAGGCTGAGTTGAAATGCAGAGACTCATTAGGGAGTTGCTCCTCACACCTCCACACCCCATAACAGATTCAGCAGAGGCACTGCCTTACAATGTTTCATCTGTCACCATCAAGGATAAAATAAGGGCAGATCAATAGCCTCTCTCACAGCAGCAGTAAGAGGACCTGGATATTTAAAGCCCTGCCTCTGGGGTTGGGAACTCGGTGCAAGGACTGCATGTTTTGTTTGTACAAGGCATACCCTTATTTGGTTATTTGGTTGAAACCATTCTGTTCTCCTCATTGGAAAGATTGCTCTGCTGCTATTAATACAGTAGGTACCCTGTGGCAACCTACAATGTGTTTAGAGGGTTAGAAACCAAAAATCCCATGCAATCAGCTGCTCAAGCTGCTACTGTGTTTAGTTTAGAAGGCTTTTTACCATTGTTCAACTACATAAGGCTATAAATAATTTCAATGTAAACAAGCACATCCAGGCACCTCCACGCTGGACCTCGAGTTCATGTTATACCGTTTAACTCCGAGGATTCAAAATGCACACCAGCTTGGGAACAACCATGGAGAGCAGATGCAAACACGCAAGTTCAGTCATAGCATCAATTACATGTGGAATTCAGGGCATTTGACAGTATTTTCCTGCATAACAAGATAGCAGAACTTGTCCTTTTCTGTTTAAATATTAGAACATTCTTTCCATGTGGCCCTTCACTGATGACCTGCAGGATTGGGAGTGGTGTGGGAAAACGCCAAGGCGGGTGCTAGCTAAGCAGAATGAAATGCGGATATATATACTTCTGGGCTATTGATATGATGGACACATTTGTTATTGTTTGGAGTCTGTATAAAATAAGGACTTCCACATTGCAGATGGCTCTCTGTTTTGCTGGTGTGTTCTGTGCTCCTCTGTCAAATGGTTAGAAATAGACCAAACCTTTTTGTGTTGCTCAATGCTTTGGATGGGTTAGGGTTAGGGTTTGGCTTTGGATTTTCTCTTGTCTACTTGTCGCTGTGAATGACTGAATTTTGGTTTACTTTTCCCCAAGGGACCCTATAGAGAGGACTCCAAGAATCTTGCCATGTTCAAGGCGGTGCTAAAGAAGAACAGAGATGGAGGCAAGGGGAGCAAGAAGGATTCAGGTATGTGGAAGATAAGAAGAAAAAACAGGAGGCTTGCTTTCAGGAGACAAAAACCTCTCACTCCAAAGGTGTAGACACAAACTCTATTTCTCAGGCAGATGAAGAAACACATTCAGTGTTTATACATTTATTTCCAAATATGGAAACTTTTTAAGTGTCTTTCATAGACACCGGTCTTTGTAAATATTAAGAATGTGAAGGCTGAGGTAAGTTAAATAAAACTAAAGTAAACTTAGAAAGTTGAGATGAAAGCACAAAAGCCATGCTAAATCTTATGGGTGCACTTTGAAAACATACCGTCATTTGAGTCATCATTTGCAGCAATTGCCCAAATATACACAGACATATATGGCTATATATATATATGTATATATATGTCCAATAACTTAGCTTTATGCCTCTGTCTGTGAAACATTTTTTAAAGAGCAATGTTGCTTTAAGTGATTGACAAATATGTAAGTACTATCCACAGTAAGAGCTAAAGAAGATCTTTGCATACAAAGATCAAATCAACATAAGAGCTAAGTTAGTTGTACACTCAAAACAAAGCAAATAAACATTGCCATATATCTTAAGCCAGCAGAGTTTACAGTATATGCAGGTAGTGTGTCTAAGTGATGATGAAGATGGTGTTTTGCTTAAAAAGATATACCTTGGGTGCTTTATTTATACAAAGTTGTAAGCACAGTCACCATAACACAAATGGGACTTTACTAAAGCATCTGGCACATTGCATATATGAAAAAAGTTGATGGCCATTTTGTTGGATATTTAGCTTTACATTGCAGTTGGTAACAGCAGGACCATGAGGCTCTTGGTGACCTGTACGGTCTAAATAGGAGTGTTTTGGAGAAGGTAACAATCGTGTAGACTCACACACTATGTGCTGTTAGGAGTGCAACCCAGGACAGGCCCACTATGCCTTCAAAAATAATCCAATTCTTAAAACCATTGATGCATCTGTAACCTTCCATCTGTTCCTAAAACCACTGATACATTTGTAATCTGCCATCTGTCTTTTATTTTAATTTTGACTTTAAAGACAACCCAGCCATTTTGTCATAACAGATGTTATCTTTGCCTTTGGAAAACTGTAGTATTTTTCGACATGACTACACATGAGTCACACTCAGCAATACATTGTTGAAGAGTCTCTTGTTCATACGGTGGCCCCCTCTTATGCTTAGACTGCATATGCCAGCCCAGACTTGATTTACCACCTCAGGAGTGGTTATAACTGGTTGTCTGGATCAAACAGTCACTGTATACAGAGGATACATGTCTCATAGCTCAGCTCTTTCTGCCTTTGTCTGACGTGATTGTTGACAGTCGAGGCTAAAATTAAAGGGAAAAGAAGCTGACTTGTTTTATACATCAGTCACCTTTACTGCTCTCCTGTAAATAGTTGTATTTTATCAAGTTGTTGCAACCTGTCTCACATAAATGACTCACTGTGGTAACACAGCTTCCCTGTATTTCAGACATAAAACACACAAGCACACACACACACACACACACACACAGACCCTGCTACCTTCTTACATTAAGTTGATAATGTTACTTATTTCTCATTTATTCTGGCTATATGTTACACATTGCTCATTCAAACACAGGTGGTGTCTTGTAACTAAAAGCTGGGAGCAGCAGAGTTTTATGGCGGGATGCTGCTCCTTTATCCCAGCTTTGCTTTCCCAGTTGGTCCCCATTCATCAAGCCAAAGTAGTTGTGTCTCCCTTTCTCGTGCTGGGACAATAAAAGTTGCCCTCCACTCTCTGTTGTTTCGGGCTCTTAAGACAGATGAGAGGTCATAGAGATACAACAGCCAGCATTGGTCACCTTGTCCACTGTTGATTCTGCATGGGGCACAAAGCTCTACTGAATATCTTTTTATTTTCAGGCTAAAGGAGTTTTATCAAAGGGCAGGACTCAAAAGAAATACGCATATTTGCCTGGATCTTGTTGACATATCACATGTGACAGTCAGCAGTGGATAGAAATTTTCTTTAAGTTACCTTCATCAAGATTTTGAAAAGTCGCTCATACTTACCATTAGAAGTTATTGTAGGATGCATTTCTTAGTTAGAAATCTAATGTTTTAAAATGTCATTGTGAAGCATTAAATTGAGCATTGTTTCACCCTGTGTTTACTTGTCAGTTGTCCTTGAAGAGGAGATTTTGTTTGTAAATTCAGGTCCTACCTGGGGTCTGAAATGAGGTTTGTAATACAAAAACCCTCATGGGGAAAAGCTGCGTTAATCAAATTGGGTACACTGAAGTATAGTCATTAGTCCCTGAGACAAGATAGTGCCATATTGCACATAAAATATTCACTGCACCTTCTTGGAGGCTCGAACAAGATTTAATTTTTCACCCAACTGGTTTGGAAAAGAAAGTTGTTTTGAAATTAAATATCTGGTGCTTTGAAGTTTTGTCATTTACTTTATTAAACCATTTTCAATCTCTTGTATGTTTTTAAATTGAATTATGGTCAAGGATTTGTTTGATTTGCTTGGTACAGCATCATTGTGTTTGAGATTTTTTCAGCATTGCTTCAGTGTCTCACTGTGTTCTACCTGACAGTAGCTAGTGGTGCAGCTTTTCCTTAAAGGCTTGTTGGCCAAGGTTCATAAATTTGTTTTTTGCAGTTGATTGAAACTCATGTTTATCAATCAGCCCCATTGTTTTTTTAAAGTCTAGCATTCTTGTTGGTCTGACTACACAAACTTTTCTTCTTCAAAAAGACCAGGGGGACGAAGTTCCTGTAAAGTCTCCTCAGTAACGTATAATGAAAATCAGTAGGAGGAAAGACCTTGATAACGGTATAATTGAAAGATAGCTCAGCATATGTTGCTCATGACATGGTGGCTACGGACTGGAGGCAACTTAAAAGCAGTCAAGGAAACTTGGCCCCTATGTCAGATACCACTACAGTCATTAGCTCTCCTTCGGGATCTCCCTGTTGCCAAGCCCACAAAAACACACAGTTTGCTAATTTAGTCTTTCCACCATGTGCTCCTCCTAGATCCTTCCTCCTCCTCCTTCTCCTTGCTTGCCTCTTCAAGACTCAGTCTGCAAGGAATCTGTTTGGAATAGGACTTTTTAAGTCCTTTTAAGTACCCTTTTTTATGGCCTGCCAATCCGGAAGTGGGATGCTAGTTTGCTGTGGCTTGTTGCCTTTGATGCCAACATTTTCTGTAAGAGGTTACTGGCAAGTAGGCTTTGCTGAAGTTAATACATTTGGGACCCTGAGGCACAAGAAGATAATTGTGTTGTAAAGAATCAAACAAGTTTTTAATTGGTCTTCTCTTAAAGGACACAGGCCCCTAAGATTTTACTGCAAGTTTAAGCTATGGCCTCCTTCAAGTTCGCTGAGTGTTTGGTTTGTATTCAAATACAAAACAGTTTGCTTGTTCTTAGTTGGTAGAACTGTTTTAGACAGTATCTTACTGTGAAACAAGTTTGTGTGAGATTTCATTACAAAGCAAACACTCTTTATAACACTTTGTTTGCTTGAAGTAACAGTGGAAAGCCTATAATAATAATTATAGTCAGTGGATGCCTTATGATTGCCTTATGAAGTGATTCTTCTTTGGTTGCACCCACAAAATCTCTTACAGGCAACTTTAAGATAAAGCCAAGGTAACATATGCCTATTAATTTATCAGTTGTGCAGGCTTAAATCTTTTATGTGAAGTCCAACATCAAAGCACACACAGACAGGGCAATCAGGGAGATAGCTTTGTGAAGTCCACAGTGCAGATAATTAAGTCACATGTCATCAATCGGTTCCTCTTACAGGCCCAATGAAGTGAATGGGAGTGAATATTAGGCTAAATTTGATTACAGGCAAATCAATTGGTGCATCCCACGTCTTCAGTTTGTTTTTTCGGTTGATGTTTTATTAGTGCAAATGAAGCGAAGCTAAGCTTTAAGCCATGCCAAATCCCTTTGGTGAACTTAAAACATGTGAGGACAAGTTTGCATTTTTCCACCAAGATTTAATTCCCTCTTTGGTGAAAGTGGTCTGCTGGCTGACTCATTTTATAGCCTCACTTTCTTGAAAAAAATGTACTGCCTCTTACTCTCCTGGGAGCTCTTTCAGTCTGTATCTCTTCTTGATGTGATCCAGAGAAACATTTTGACTCCGCTTTAATTGCCATTTGTGATGGTGTGTGTGTTGAGTAATGCCTCTGAAGGCCCTCCAATGTTGGCTTACCACTGGATGAGCTTGGCTGCTTGAGGCAGCTGCCAGACAGTTGTCTGTCTGTCTGTTGCGGGTGATGCAGTGTTAATCACTATGGCTTGCATCGCCGTGCTCTCTGCGAGGATGATAACAGTTTCAGCTGTTTATTCCTCCGACACCAACACCCCCAACACCCCCAACACCGTTTCCTTCCCCACAAACATACACGAGCCATGTACACAGAACACAGCCATCACCAGTTGGCAGGGCTTCACTTAAATTGTTTGGCAGTTCAGAGACAGATGCCACCTGGCTGAATGGGAAGCAGCAGTCCTGTTGCTGACCCTCCAGAACAGATGAGGGTGGTTAACCCTACAGCCCTGCTTTAACTTTGTATTTCCCAGCAGCACATCTACTAGGATAATAATTTGCTGGTGTTGCAGTCTGATGGCAACAACATAAGGTTACATTTTCAGATTTGTCAAGAGGGAATAAATAGTCTAACCATCAAAACGTCGGAGAGGGAAAAAAGAATATGAACATGGATACATAGTGATCTATTATAATGACAACTGCATCTGCACACAATCCCACATAAAGGTGACACATTCTTCCTGCTTTCAATCACAGCATGGCAGTAAAAATCATTTAAGGAAGCCGGTCCTGATTAGGAGCAACCTCATTTAAATTTCAGAACAGTTAAGTAAAAAAATCATGAGGATTTTCTGGTTCACAAACTAGAGTGTGTATGTGTGTTACAAAGAGCGAGAGAGAGCAAGCATTAAACACAGCTCTTTATTGCCTCAGCTGTGGTGGTGACTAGTACATGCTGTCTCTGCAGTTTCTGTGAGTTCCTCTGGTGTTTTGACATGAAACAGTGATTTGTTGCCAAGGGTCGCACAAGAGCAAATTGGTTACAAAGCAGGATTTTGTTTTGTTTGTAGGATTTCATATGGTTCTTAAAAGTCGAAAAACCACAGTGATGACAGAAGATAAACCCTTCATGCTGAATTTTCTGCAGGGAGTGGGCTCAATAACCCTGCAATGAGTACTTCCTTTGGAAAGCTTATAATGCTCAGTTTTTTAAAGCATGTCACTAAGGTTTTAATAAAGTCAAAAAAAGCAATAGTTTCCGCTGTAGTGTTGTTATTTATTTTGGTCTAGTCAGCTACAGAAAGCAGCTGTTAATGCAAATACTGATTCCTTGATTTCCATAGTGCCTCTTCTGTTACCTTCATTGAATATTCCCTCTCTTTGGTGATACAGTTCAGTGTTGCATCTGAGTTTTTAAAGATTCTATCACTGTTGTCTGTGTTCTTTCTCTTTTAATAGCCCTCAGGGGTAAAACACAAGGAATTTTTACTGTTATGGGAAGACTCTCCTCAATAAACAGTGACCACAGGTGGTTGGGCAGTTATTTGTTCAAACAAAAATGAGCTTTTGATGGACACTTGTTTGTTTAAAGAAGAATTTGTTATTGGTTACTTGGTAAATATAAAATTACAATCATAAAGTTTGCCTCAGAAAAAAGTTTATTTAATGAGACCTCTTCTTTTTTCTTTAACAAACTTTTGTTGCCCAGAAATAATATAACTCTCTCGTATTTGCCACCAGTAATTAAAGTGTTTCTTTTGTGTTCTGATATGAGCTTGAATTAACCACAGGCTGTTCTTTTGAAGAGAGCAGCATTAGTTGTAGGCTACTAAGACACTTGCTTGGACAAACAGGCTTGCTTCTGCGCTGATTTTCTTTTACTCTTTGTCTTCTTAATGTGTGCAAACCACTTTAGCTGCGGATAAAAATAAATACATTGCTAAATCAAAACAGTTTATTTTTTCTAGGAACATTTCTTTTATTCAGAGGTATCTGATAGTTTCTTGGAAAATATAGTCTTCCAACATTACTGGAGAAAAGCATTTAACAAGGTGCAGGATCCCAGTAAACTTTCTCACCGGCGTATACCTACATGGTGGCCGTCTATCCCCTCAGACTTAAACAAACACTACTCTGTACAGCGTCTGCTCACAGGCTCCAGTATCAAGCTGTCTATGTTAACTTGGTTAGTCTTCATGTACGGCTGGGTGGCAGCCTCCTACAGAACCATATCTACCGCAGCCATTTTAAGACATGCTCCCTCCTTGTCCTGTGGCTTGTAAGGGAACTTAAACTCACAGTGTTCTTCCATTAAGGGTGAAAGTTTTGATGTTTTCTTTTATCAGAAAGATGCTCTTACACCAAGGATAAAGGTGTGCATTTGCACTTCGTATGCATGTTTTTGTTGTTGCTGTTGTTTTTTTTTACATTTTCTTATTATTTTCATGTACTTAACTGCCTGAATAATGGATAATAAGCCACTCTTTTCCTAAACTGGTCGGAGCACTTTTAAAAGTTATGAGTGCTGAACCAATGTGGACAGACAAACAAGATGCACACAGTCAACCACAGGATGTCTAGACCACATATTACATACAGTATGTAGCCTGTGCAGCAAAGGAAGACAGACTTCATGTTATGCCACACCAGACAGAGAGCAATAGAGACAGTGAGAGAGTCAGGCAACCTCAAGCTACGTTATTAACATCCTTTGATTAACCATAATAACTGGTGCTAAGACCAGAACCACTGACTCCTTTATCATCAGCTCATGGTTTTCCTTTAAGAAAAATGCTTTATTTATACTGAAAAAGTCTTGCAGCTATGAAACTCAGGCTTATTATTTGCCACTTGAACTTTTATGTCCTAATATACGGTGACAAATAAATCTTCACAATTCATTTCATTTAAAAATGCCTCAGAGGTTATATTTAGGTCAGTCTAGGCCCCTCTTGTAACATGAATTAACAGAAAATTGTGCTGATAATTGTGAAATGGCTTTTTGGCCCACGTTTCATTTTTTTGCTCTCAGTCATGTTTGTCTAGATTTCCATCTCTAGACTGTTGAGGTAGGTTTTTAAAACGGTGGAGAAAAGAATGCACCTGATTTACAAAGAAGACCATTGAGTGCACAGACCTACACAGCTATCAAAGCACCGTGCAGCCAGCAGGCAACAATTAGCAGGGCGTAGCTCTAACCACATCTTTCGCTCACACACACATTCATGAACAAATACACAAATACACTTACACACACATACACATATATACACCCACTTACCTCAGGTGTATCCACAGACACTCCCTGTCTCCCCTTCTGAAAAGCAAATGAGGACTCTTGGGGAAAGCAGTGAACTTGGTCTGCCAGTCTCTCTGTTTCTGTTTGCAGAGAGTTTTAAACCCTGGCTACATTTAACTTTCACATCACATAACATAAGCAAACGAAGGAGAAATGCTAAGAAGCTGCTGTGAACTCACTCAAGTATCCATTTTCATTGATGTAGCTAGGTAGCTTGGTATAGAAAGATAACATCCACATTCTGAGGCTACGTCCATCCACAGTAGAACATTTTAACACAGAGTAGGAGTTGGATGACCTAGGAACAGAAACTTTGTGACTGATAAAACCCAGTCATGAATTGGATGATGGTGTCTGTGTCATTGTTCCCAAAAGTACTTGTTAATGTCCATCCAGATAATAATGTAACCCTGATGTTTAACAGCAATTCCAAGTTTCACTTTTTAGGGTGACTTTAATGCCAGAGTAGTGTGAGTGCGTACTGTAAATGTGACAAAAGTTATAAATTTAATAATGACAACATGAGGGTGTACATAGCCTAAAATCCATCAAGCTCTGATCACTTGACTGTTCTGCCAACTTAGATAACTGTCAGTGGGCATAACTCCAGACACATTTAAACTGCCAAACGAAGGAGATAAATTTTTGACTTGTTTGATTTGTTGAATCTTAGTATTTGGCAGTGTTGAATTAAAAGGTGTTAAGTACATGACTTTGGCTGTTGCATTGTCCCTAAAGCTATTACTGAACTGTTGATTCATTTAAGAATTCATGTGTTTTGCCCAATGGAGATTGCTCGAATTTTAACTGTAATTTGCACCTCATCATCCTTTCTTTGGTCCTGTTTGACCAATAACACATGTGAGAGCTCATGCTGTAGCTAATGGTGGAATCTGGCATTGCTGTTCTTGTCCACTGGTTTCTGGCTGGGATAATTTTGAAAAAATGGCTTCTATGGTTCCCAGAGGCCCACTGTCTGCCATTGAGCCGGTGATCTCTCTCCATTACCCCGGTTTGGCTCTCATAAACTCAGCATCGATGGTTTCTGTGACCTTGGAAGTGTGTGCGCAGCAGTGGACAAGAAGCCAAACAAATGCACGCAGACTCAGTGTAGGCAGAGAGTAATGTCATCTACATCACAGCAACTCACCAGTCATATTACCCCCATATCCCAGCCCCCAACCACAGACAAACAGTTTCTTTTGCTACTTCAAAGAGGAGGAAAAACAGTTTATCAGTTAACACGCCGTGGTGTTTTTAGATGGTCTTTGAAGGGGCGATAGTGGCTGTCATGGCAGTTCAATGGCTAGAGAGGTCAGCAGGCCACCGGTTTTTCTAATTACAGCGTGACCTGCCTTGGCAGACACATTCCTTCTGTCTGATTTACCGTTTTACTTCCATACATTTAAAATTCTTTGTCTGTGATTTAAATGAACATTTTAAGTGTCCCTTTTTATGTAGAGGACGTGCCCCGTCACCTAAAGGATATACAAAATTCTATGTGATCATTGCATAACTTCTCTTTAGTTGACTTTGTTGGGTTTTTTTTCAAGAGTGTGGAGGGTTGTGTTTTTCTCATCCATCCCCATCTTTCTCGACAGACACCAATCCATGCTGTCACAGTGTCTGACTGGAACAGCAGTCTATGTGGGTGTCTTTGCAGACCGCTGTTCAGTTTTGGACTTGGGGGGCCCCTCTCTCTCTCTCTGCTCTATCCTACTCTGCTCTGTTCTGGCTTTCTGAACACAGACTCTTTTTTTTTTGTAATTGTGCCTCTAGATGAATGTCTTGCCATCCTTAGCTCAAGAAGGTTTGAGACAGGCTGAACTAATGACCTCAGTTCCTTTGTGCCCAGCCTCAAAGGAACAGGGAAAAGTGCTTATTGCAAAGGGGAGCAGTTAGCGCAGAGTGCTCCCTCTTCATATTTAAGTCTCTCTTTTTTTAGAGGTTGCATTTCAAGATCATTCTTTATTTGAAATCTCTGTGGGTGAGGCTTACTGATGTGTGACATAAGTGGTTGTGGCAGGACAAAAAATTGAGTTTATTCTTTGGAAATTGTGTGAGATGCTTTTTAATCGCTTCCTAACCTTTCTGCCATTATTAAACATGAAAATAACAAAACAGAAAATTCATCTACTTGTGATGGTTGAAAATAAGTTGCTATTAACCCGCTAACTGCAACAAAGGCGACAACTGTTATTGATACCAAATTCACCTTTTCGTAGAATTTCAAAGATGGGGTAAAGCTGCAAGATTTGGCCTGGTCTTTGTTTGCTTATGGGATTAGGCTCTTTGGAAGGATTGGATGGACAGCCTTTGTGCCATATCCTCATCCATTTACGTTACTGAACAGGCTGTTGTCCAGGGGTTGCTGGTGTTCTCATGACCTCACCTGGCCCCAGCAGAAGCTCTGCCTAATGATGTGTGTTAATGGTAACCCAAATCTGTTGTTAAACCAGATCTCCATGGCAACCGAGGACTCTAGACAATATTGTAGTTCTGCTTGGAAATAAATTCCACCTTTGTCTCCGATAGGCTTTTTTCCATATTGGTAACAGATAGGAGTGGAACTTTGGAGAAAGCTCCAAATATAAGAGAAATTGCAGAAAGTAGGACAAGCTGAAAACTCTTGTCACCTTTTCATCCGGCTGCATAGTGACTTTGAAGAAAGGCAGCCCCTGAGCTGTGTTCCCTGTGTTAAAATGATTGATCATAGTATGGACAAGTGGACTGAGTAATCCATCATCCACCTGTCCTCTTCTTGGACTATACCAGCTGTTTTCTTGTCTTGTGGAGAACATTGATGTAATTAACCTCATGTAAGACCCTTGTGAGATATTTTATGGTTTCACTGTAAGAGCATTAATGCATCTAAAGTGTAGCATTAGTGCTTTTTCTTCTTAATCAAGATTCAGCCATCGTATTAATAAAGCTTCCTCATATGCCAAGACAGTTGATCAGAGATACTACCAGTAAGATAAACACACAATAACACCAAGAGACATCTAGACAATAAAAAATGATGGATATTATGTACTTAATGTCAAAAGGCTTGCCAAAATATAACTACCTTAGGTCAGTGCAGAGACGACAGCTGATTCCCTTTAATAACTGAAAGGGCTTTGATTATGATTAGTGTTTTTGGATAAGAGCAGATCGGAGACGAGAGAGGCATTTTTCCTGTGGTGTGAAAGTGAACAGTGTGTTTCACTCGCCTTGGGTCTGCTCTGGTGGTTAGGAGGCCTGCGAGGGGCTATTCATACTGGGACCTCACACATAATATTGATAGCAGGAATATCAGTAACCCTCTAACCTGTCTCTAGTTCTCTCCAGCGCTGTAGACAGCTCACTGTACTCACCAGTGACCTTGAAACTGATTAATGGGGGGAACACACATGTAGTAGCTTTGCAAGACCTCATTATCGGTATACTACTCTTGTTTCTAAGTCTGTGTAGGACTCATTTTTAAGACTATTTTTTCCTTTAACTGCCCTGTTGCTCACCTGCAGCAGACTTCAAAAAAGGGCTCAGTGATTTATTAAGACCAATGGGAACTGGTCCTTGTACAGTACTACCCTGCTTCTTTTTCCCTGGACACACACTTGCCCCTATCTGTCAGTCTCTGTTCCCCTAGGCAGAGGCATTCCAGAGCTCAGACCACTGCCAAGTTTGCATCAGAGAGAAAGTGAGTGACAGAGTCTCAGTGTTTTGGATTAAAACATTCTGCAGTCTTGCTTTGCCTGCAGCATTCTAGCCTTGCATTTAGCATCTAATTTGTTCTCATTATCATGTGCATGTGAATTTGTGTTGAGAGTTCAGAGCTACAGGAACTGTTATTCTCTCTGACAAGGTAAAACTTAAGACACAACCTGAGTGTCAGTGTTTTCTCTCCTCAAAGGCCACCAGCATAGATGAGTAATCCTTTGAAACCATAACAAGAGTTGCCCCGGACAGCTGAGGAGTTAATGGGAATTGATTGTTGCTTATAAAATTGACATTTCACGGTAGAAAATATGCCCTCAGGAGGCATGTGGGCACTCTGTTTATATTGTGAACACACAGTAATAGTCTTGATATACAATAAATAGAATTAAGAAGACAGTAAAATGAAAAACAACAACAAAGAGATTTCACTCTGTGTTTAGGATGCTTTTTATTCCCTTTTTACTTCGACTTGCAGGAGAAGTCAAGTTAGGTTGACAATAATGCACAAGTTTCACAAGTAAAAGCAAACAGTATGACAAATGTGTTGCAGCAGAGTGAACACACTCTGTTTGCTCCATTATATATCACTTGCGTCACTCTCTGTTTTTAGGTCTTTTGTCAGGATGCATTGTCCAGTATTTCGATTATTCCTAATGCTATCACTGATTGAGTGAAGTGGACTGATATTAGGATTTCCTCATGGATAAAACATCACCGCAGCATTTTAAAGACTTTGCATGGCTTTGTTTAAACAATATATATATATATATATATATATATATATTAATTGTGTAGTGAATTTTGAAATGGACTGATAAGCATCTTATTACCATGTTAGATCTAATTTGTCCTCCA
>JAUZTA010000006.1:12235078-12247653 GCA_034780835.1 Ctenochaetus striatus | reverse complement strand
CATGAGGACAATATCTACACTTCAGACACATCTGACATTCTCCAATGTCCTCCCTAAATGCTTTTTGTAATTTCACTGAAGACAATAAAGTTATTAATTATTATAAATGTCAGGCCCTGTTCCTCGGAGGTACTTATGGGTATGAATGTGGGCAAAATTTCTCTGCCAGGCCAAAAGTAAACACCACTGAAAGACAGGTAGAAGTGTAACTGAACGCACAATCAAATGGACACAGAGTGTGTTAGGAAGTTTTGATGGAATGTAAAATATAAAAGCTTATACTTTTCCTTTACCAGATATGACCATTTTTCATTTACATTGCCATTTACATTTTTCTTTGATTACATTTTTGTCATTTCTTGTATTTTCCCTCATATGCCCCATAGTCTTTGTTGTTTTTATGTTATGTGTTTGTTATGTTAGCAATGAACATAGACTAGAGCAAAGGAAAAGTGTGCCAGCGACCAAAGATGGTCGGTGTCGTGTAAGTTAATTAAAAATGTTAAGCAAAGCCACACCGTCAAATCTGATACTTATTTGAAAATAAGAACAAAGAGTTGACACATTTCATTTGCATTTCTGGGCCAGTTGTTATACAATTGTTATCTGGTACCTGACTGATATTTTAAGATTAAAATAGTCAGTTTTTAATTTCCCTTAGTGATTATCCATTTATGTGTCAGATAATTTCCAGGCATTCATATTCTCGTATAAGCAGCAAAGAAAATGAAGGATGTTTGCAGGAAATTGGAAAGTAGATATCAATGAAGCATCTGCCAGGATGAAGAAACTAGGAAACGTGGAGAGTTAAAAGGGTCAGAACAAGATGAATGGACAGAAAGTCATGCAAGGCGAAACTTGAAAATTATTTCAAATTAAGAAAACTGCCAGTGTTTTTTTCAGGAGTTTCAGTGGTGTTCCTTCACACGCTGACATCCTCATCGTCTGTTAGCAAGTTGTTGTATGTAAATGCGACGTCACTCAGAGAGACAGAACGACCTTGTTTTGTCCTCTGGAAAAAACAGAGAATCGCTGTTAATTTACTGCACAGTGAATCCAACAAATAACACACAATTTCATTTCCTGTTGTCGGATACTCATTTGGCTCGGTGGTTCTGTTTGACTAAGCATTTATTATTGATTTCCTCATTGTGGAAGAGAATAACACTTAATAATTGCATTCAGTAGAATGTGACCACTTCATTTGGTGTCTGACCTTTCCTCGGAGAAAAATCTCAAGAGCAGGCTGACGCAATTTGAGCTTTTGCTCTGAAATAAGTTACCAGGGGGAAACAAAATGTGTATCAGATTCTGAGATCTAGACTCTGCTGCTGTGCAAATTAGTCATTCACCAAGGGGTTCACAAATCCTTGAAAGTCATTATTGGAAAAAATTTATGGGCATAACAAATTGTTTAATCCCAGTCTCTTGTTTCACCTCCATTATTACAAACGCATGCAGTGTTTTTGTTTAAATTTATTCCTGATTCTAGTCAAGTCCCTTTTTATGAAGATATCTGTTAGTGATCTACCTTTCTTTGTGCTTTTTAAGAGTTACAATGACTGCATACAGATTCACATAATTCACCTGGATATTATTTTTCACGTATTTTCATTGTCTATAATTTTTGTCATTCTGCACGATTGCTTTGTAAGTTTACATTTTTTGGTCCATCTGTACAAACAGCATTTGTTGTCTGTCAGTCTGGGGTTAGGGATCCCTCCTCTGTTGCCCCTCCCCAAGTAATATCTCATTTTTTCCATTTGAAGGTTTTCTATGTAACATTTTAGCACAGGTTACAGTACAGTTCTTTGAAATTCTAATTATTTGACCATATTTGACCTAGTCTAAATCGATGGGTCACAACAGAAAATGCAGTGTTATATATGTATATATGTACAGATACCACATGGAGTAGTTAGAATTCCTGGTTTTCACTCAAGCAGCCCAAGTTCAAACCTGATATGAGAACAGTTTCATGTCTTTAATGTAACTTTCCTTCTACTGCTATGAACTATTGTGTGTCCATAGCTCACTTTAAAATACGCATCAACCCAGTACATGCAATGCACAGGACTAATGTAATCATAGGAATCTCACAGTAATTTGTGCTAAAATGTTACATTTATCACCTCATCTGAATCAAGGGTCTAAGCAGCTACTTGTTTTACAGATTGTTAATCTCCACGGGGCAAATTTTTGATATGACTAAATTTACATAATATACTTTAAAATAGCAACATGTTGATGTGTACTCATTTTGCTGACTCCATTAATCTTTAAATCAGGTAAAGGACACATTAACATTTGTCTTTTTACATAAGAGGGCCCAGAAATGCACTAAAATTGAATTGTTTTCAAATAATACAGGAGCGCAGATGGTAACACTTTGATAACATTGTTCTAACCCAGCTGTGTGTGTGTTTGTATTTTCATTCGTGCAATCAGGTGAGCCGACTGCTGATGCTGGGTGGGGCAAACGTGAATTATAGGACAGAGGTGCTGAACAACGCGCCGGTGCTTTGTGTCCAGTGCCACCTCGGGCACCAGGAAATCGCCTCCCTGCTGCTCGAGTTTGGGGCCAGTGTAGACGTGGTGTCTGAACAAGGCATGACCCCCCTCTGCTTCGCAGCCGCCGCAGGACACCTGGGACTAGTAATGCTGCTCTGCAAGAGGGGGTCCAAGGTAAGGAGTTAGTAGTTTTACCCTCTTGTTAAGTCAGGAATAATACATATGTATTCAGAAAAACAGTCTGTGGGCTAAATCCATGTCTGTCTGCAAGGACTTTGCTCAGCTGCACTGAGGTGTTGGGCATATTTCCTGTGTTTCAATGCAATGAAGCTGACCTTGTTGTATTCACACCAGGTTGATCATGTAGATAAAAGTGGCCAGGGTGCGCTGGTCCATGCAGCTCTCCGGGGACACCTAGAGATTATCCAGTACCTGCTGGAGCT
The DNA here is from genome assembly GCA_034780835.1 of Ctenochaetus striatus. Lineage (NCBI taxonomy): Eukaryota > Metazoa > Chordata > Actinopteri > Acanthuriformes > Acanthuridae > Ctenochaetus > Ctenochaetus striatus. The sequence goes on along the minus strand of JAUZTA010000006.1, from coordinate 12,244,699 downwards.
GGAATGGAGTGATGATGGGCAGCAGCAGGACTGTGCAGTGAAGAACAAAGCTCTGCAGCAGGCTTTGATAGCAGCCTCCAGCATGGGACACACACAGGTTTGACTGACACACAATCAGCCCTAACCAATCCTTTGCTTACAAAAAATAATGAATGAACCCGTCGATATATATCTCACTAAAAAGAAGATGTGTTTGAAAGAAAAATAAAATGAAGATTGATTCAAACACTCCATATTGCTGTGGACTCCACATTGAACTTTCAAGGTTTTTTCATACTTAACAACAGCAAGAAACCTATTTTTCTCATGTGTTTTAACAACAACCTTCTGCAAAGAATTTCAGAAATCATAGGGAACGAAAGATGAAACTTGAGCACACCTTTTAGTAGTGATAATGACTTTAAGTTCAAAGTGTTATTCGGCCTTGAATTCAGGGATCGATCACAGAGCAGTGCCACAGGCTGCCAGGTGGGATGCAGACTCAAGGTTTATTTTGGCCTCCTCATTAGCTGGAATGGGATCCCGAAGCCCGGCTTAGAATAACAAAACTGGGCCAAGCCAAGCTGACAATCCACATGCAGAGGGAGACGCCGATCAAGTCTTTGTCAGATTGGACTCAACTTACATAACCTCATACCGGGGGTTCTGTAGTCCGCTGTGATTAATTAATAATTACAGCAATATCCATTTTTTTGTTATTCTGCTACAAAATTAGCGTGTTTCAAACTTCTTGAGTGTGTTTTTTGATATCTTATACTGAAAGTATGCCATTAATCTAAGTTTGTGTTTTTGGCAGGTTGTGAGGGGCTTGCTGGCATTGAATAATGAGCATGCTGTGCAAATTGATAGCCACGACACTCTGTGGGGAGAGACAGGTATGTTTTCATCTATCTTTTCGCATTACGTGGCTCCCTGGTATTATCACTTGCTGTTTTAGCATTCTGGACCACACTACTGTAATTGCATGCTGCAGTGGAAGGTCTTGTATCTCCAATCTGCACAGTAGTGCTCTCTGTTTGATGCAGCCGTTGCTCATCCCAGATGTCTGTGCGATTTTTAGGGTTGTTCCATGTTTTCCTGTGCTGTACTTTCTGGTAAAAGCATTACTTATTGTGGCTCATGTGGGTTTCTACTTAGAGTTCAGTCAACACAGCATTTCCTTTGAACAATATTTTTTTTTTTTTGTGACATGCAGCTGGATTTTAGCTGCTCTATCCCCTTGGTGCTCCATGTTAGAATACTTCCAGCAGTTTGAACATTTTAAAGGGACGCAACCATTTCCTATATGCTTAAAAATTGCCCGTCACATTCAGATATATATTATAATATATACTTTAAATAGATCTTACACTTGGTGTTGATATTAGAAAATCCTTTTTTTTCTTACAAGGTCAATGAATATATTGTTAAATTTGTTCATCTGCCTGATTGAAGTGTAGAAATGACAGAGAGTGTGAGGAGAGGTTTGAGTATCAGGGGTAGATGGCCTGTGGGAGGTGGCTGTCAGGTGTTCAGCTTGTTAAATGAAGACTGAACAAAGTAGTAGAGTGACATATGGTGTGACAGATAATACACACTCTGCAAGGGTTTGGCTGTATTGCTACATAGAGTGCTAATACATGCACTGTATGTGGCAGCATTTATAGTATCAGTGTGCACCAAGATATGATCATAATAATATCCGTTGCACTTCTACTTTGTTTAGTTATTTTCTAGTTTGAGTGCTAAAAATATGTCTGACACATTATGTAAGTGTCAAACAGAGTGTCAGCGCTCCATGTTTTGAAATGTTTGGATGTTTGGAATTTTGCCTCCCAGCTTCAACGTGAGCTTTTTGCTCTCAGCATTTAGTGATCCAGAGCTATAAATGTTCAAATCACACCTCTTCTTGTTTGACAATAGTGTTTGATGCTTTTGATGCTAAAAAAAAAATGGAATTTTAATAATAGCTTCTTTGTCTTTTCTGTCGCAGTTGTAAGCAAGCAGGATTTGGTACCAAAAGTTGGTGCTTCAGGAATGTAGGTCAGATTATAAGTGGATAGGCTTTCCACAGTGCAGTTAACTGGTGCGTGTGCCCTGCTAAATGACTGCAGGACTTCAGACCTTATTACCGTCCTGGGACAAAGAGTCATCCCTCTGAAATAATCCTTTATACAACTGCTGCACTGCTGCCAACAATTTGACTAAAATCTGTGTCACAGTGCAATTGAAACACCTGCCTTCTGGTTGTTAAAAACATAATGCATTTGTACAAAGCTTGGGCCACTTTATAAAAACTGATATGTAGCCTAGCTTTCACAAACAATAGAGCCACCTGTAGCTGCTACAGCATTTACCTCTCAGCTCCATTTACAAAATGGATGTTAAATGACAGACGGCCTCCTCTTGCACATACCATTCACAGTAGTTAGATATTAGACTAAGCTGTAAAAGCAGACTTCCAAACCCTTGTTCTTCTGACACAACCACATATTCAGAAATTCCTGCACCCACCCACTCACCTTTTTTAAACCAAGATCCCAGCTCATATGTTTATAGGAAAGAAGGTTAGTAAACCAAATTACAACCACAGTGCAGATTTTTGTGCAAAATAAAGGAAGCATGTTCTTTTGTAGGCATAAAATCACTAAGTAGTAGTGTGTTACAGGTGGAAATGCAGCATTGCAGACTGTAATAATGATTCCGCACACGTTGGCTCAATGCATACAATATAAATAATTTGGACTGAGTGACATTAAATCTTCGTTTCACCTTAAATCCCTTCTCTGCCATTCAGTGTGCATATTTAATAATCCGACCTGGTAGCAGCAGGCGGTGTTACACAGAGAATACCTAAACCAACAGAGCTCCTGAAATATCCCCTTTAAAACCGGCCATTCATTGTCGTCTTCAAAACAATTCTCTGATAACAACCTGTCTCTGAGAACATTTATTTCACATTTAAAATTCAGCGGAATATTACATCTCTATGCAAATGGGGTCGCTTTCTCCTGTGTTTAAATAGAGGCAGATTGGATTGTGCATCAGTGCACGTTCCAGCTTTTAAAATCCCCTCTTAGGATGCAAAACTCTTTCCTGTTATGCGAAGAAAGGTAATTTAACTGCACAGAATCATTCTTATTGTTGTGAACAAACAACAGCAGAATTGGCTCAAGGCAAAGACCATCAGGGTCTTTGTGTTGCAGGAGCATCAGCTTTTGTAAATCATTAATCATTATGCCTTTGCGACAGCTGTGACCGGGGTTATGTTTCTGGGTTGTCCATCTATCTGTCTGTTTTTTGCCAGTCTGATGAATGTGAAAAACATCTTAAAAATCAACTTGAGGTAATTTCTTCTCATTGGCACAGCTGTCCACTAGGACTCAAAAATGAAATGTTTGGACCCTTTGGGCCTTTTATCCCACCGGCAGAAGTGCTTTAAGTGTCTTTACAATTTCATAACGCAGTTGTCATTTTCACGGCAATCTTCCACAGTGTCCAAATAGCAGTGTATTTGTGCTCATTTGGAGTGTTGAGCCCATTGGAGTGTTGGTCTCAAAACACAGAAAAAAAAAACACGTCTGAGGTTTGGCATCGTTGTCCTGATATTTAGAAGATTACGTCTTAGATTACTGCTTCTCCCATGGATGATCTTCTTGCATGCTTTCACTGTGCGCATGAGTTGATCTGTTTCTTCAGAACTAAAGTGCTCACTTCTGTGACTAATTGCCTCCACCATCTAAATAGCAATGCTTGATGGGAGATCGGTTTGATTCATGTTACACACAAAACACACTTATGAATATTTAAGGGACTAAATCCAACCTATATGTGTCGCACTGTCTTGACAGCAAAGTGGACTCAGACAATTTAACTATCACTGTGCGTTTTAGACTTTGCATTATAGATTGTCAGAACGGGCTCCTTGAGGTCAGAGTCACTGTGAGCTCACATAACACGTTTGTCCTTTATCCTTCTCTAAGCAAAGTAACACTAATATGCCACAGCCTGTTGTTTAGAAGATGAGGAGAAGAGTTTTCCAGGATGGCTTTAACTTTGTCCCCCGTCCTTCTCTTTGCTACTGCCTTCACACTGTCCAACTGCAACCTGAACACAGGAGCTTGTTGCACACACTGAAAGATCTGAGTCTCTGTCTCCTCCTGAAGAGGGCTTTAGTGTTGTGAGTGCAGCCCAGTTTTTTATTGATCTGGACCCCACGGTGCTCAGAAGAGTCCACCCTCTTCACTTCCTCACCCTGGTTGACAACTAGGAGTGGGGGAGTTTGCTGTTGGTCTGGTCGTCCACCGTGGCTGAATGGTATTGCTGACATTGAGCCTCAGGTGATTGTTTTTACCCCATGTGACAAGGCTTTGTATCAGATCTTTGAACTCCTCTGTGAAAAACAGTCTCAAATGAAGACAGCATGCTTTTCACAAGAATTTATTAACTGGAAACATACATGTCGATATAGGGATAACTTCTGTTTCACTGAAAAACACACTTTATACCCTTGATTAAATACACTCCTCACTACAGATAAAACACAAGGCTGGACAGAGTTGGATGTAAATTAAAGCTTCAGCATACAACCACAAGGCAGCAATTATAGGTTAATAAATGTTTTGTTGCTTTTACTGTGTAAGTCAGCGTTTATTTATTGTCATGACAATAATCCAGTTGAATGTTAAATGATTTTGGCAGTGAGTGTTTATATGCCTGTACATTCATGCTTTTGAATGTTCCATAGCATGAGACTGAGGACAATGGGAGTGGTCTTTAGGTGCTTGAAAATGGCTGCAAACTGCTCTAAGTGGTTAAAATGGCTTAAATGCTGGGGACAAATTCTTGGTATGCAGGGTATAAAAAATTCACTGAAAGCTTTTCTTCCTTTGCCATTATTTTCTTTCATAAGTACAAAGAGTGAAAGTGTTCGTGCTGTATAAAAAGAGCACAGTGTGAGCTATCTCAGGCAGCTATTTGTGGGTTTGTTCAGGTGCCTGGGGAAAAGATGCTCTTTATTCTTACATCAAGTGACAAACACCTGCATTTTGACTGTGTGTGCCGTAACCAACACTGCGTTCACTGTTACCTGATCAGAAAATATTTTCCTGTGGGCTTTATTTTGTCTCTTGCAGAGAGGATTCTTCATCCAAACTACAGGCTTGTAAACAGGAAGTCTAAAATTATACATGATTTAATAAATACCCCATAAAAAAACTAAACATTTTCAATTATTTCTTTATGAGCTGAAGATATTTTGTTCATTTCTTGTCACTGATTTCTCTCTGCCAGCATGGAGCAGTTAAATGTAAGAGAATTTTTGTCAGACCATAGAGTTTAAGTGTGCCTGTGTGCTTAGGATAAATATGTTTCCTGTGTAATTGACATCTGCTCTGTCTCCAGGCTAAACAAACTTGCCATTTTACAAAAACAATCAATGTCTCTATGTTGCCTTTAATAAATTGCCTGCAACCTTTTGCAAATGACATTTTGCCAATTATTGAGACATACTTAACGAGCTTCCTAATAAATTTTACCCCGACCGCAAATATTTTTGTAGCTTAAGTAATGATCACATGAGCCTGTGGGAGAAGCCTACCTTCAGGACTTCTGAGGCTTCAGGAAGTCAGACTAGGTGGTAAATAAACTTTTGAAGATGCAAATGTAAAATTAAAATGTTAAGATTCACCATCCTCCCATCAGTAAATCATAAATTTGTTCTTGAAATCTTAAAAGCCAATTTGATATTTTATCAACATTTTGCTGGTAGCTGGTACTTATTCTTCAGGTGACATAGTTTATAGAATGACAGCATGTCGAGGTGGATGGGTGGGCCTTTCTCCCAGTGTGTTCATGTTCCATGCAAAATTGAAAGTCAGCGTTGACCTGTTATTGTAGCCAAAACTCTGTTCTTTTCCTAAACCTAAGTTTTTTATTCTGTTTCATACCTCAACATATCCAAACTGCAAGTGTTTCGTAACATAGACCTTGTTAGCAGGCTGTATGGTAGAAAGCCCTGAAGGCAAATTTCTCCTGTCAGCATGAGGAAAAACTAATAACAAATCTCATAAAAAACTGCAAACTATAATTATTATTATTCAGATCTTTTGCCAGTGTTGGTTAAAAGGTTCCAGGATGTTTATCAGCAAATGTTTAGTTAAAATGCCAGATCGTAACCTCCCTGTTGTTGTCGGTGCGTCTCAGTCTCCTCCAGCCTGCAGGTGAAGTGGTGGTGGATAGAACATTATAGTGTCTTTACTTTATAAATCAGAGTGAAAATCAGACAGTGATTCAGAGTCTCCTCCTCAGGACGCTGTCGATGCAGCTTTGAAGGTGGTCGAGAGCAGAGTTGAGACAAGGCTGATGAATAGCTTACAAATTATAAGATAAGATAACATCATACTGAGTCCAAAGAGCTAATAAAACTGTGTAAAATGTAACAAAACAATGCAATACACTCATTTTCAAATTATTCGTGTTTGTTGACAGTGTTTTTACATGCATTCCAAGTCCATGTAGTAAGTTCCTCTGTATGATCAGGTGTTTCACATATAAGTGAACTCAATCCACGAATGAGCCTCTCTAGGATTCACCTTTCATACGCCATCATGATACTGTCACCTGTTGCATATTAACCCGTCTACCTGTAAATGTTTCAAATAAGTGTTTTTAGAGCTTTCCACAGATTTCCAAGTCCTGAACCATCTTGTTGGAGATGTTTAGCTGGCATCAGTTTTAGACTTAGCACATGTTTATGAAAATCTATGAAGTTGATGGGGTAAAAAATTAAATGTTGTCTATATACTTTTTTCAATTGAGTATATGTCCCAAGGGATTAACAATGATGACAGTCTCATTTATTTATGAGAGCAGCATCCAAACTTCATGAAATTTTGGTTGTAAATGAGGCAGAGACTCTATTAATAACAACTGAAGCAGCAAGTTAGACCAGAACAATAAAAAAGGTCCTTCTCTGGAGAACAAAAATGCAGTGTTTGTTAAATTATTTAAAAGAATCTAATAACTACTATTTGCATGAAAACTTTGAGGAATAAACTTTGTTATGTAAAAATGGATGTCAGCAAACGTAACAGCTGTTGATATCGTAGCAGCCCAACCCCGGATCATCTGAGGTGCTGCTAATGTGGCTCCCTGAAGCACAAACAGAGGCTAAGTTAAGCTGCTCGGAGTCATTGTTCTTTGCTGTGCTGTGTGTGAGGATATCCGTATCCGGAGCAGATGGAGGGCAGGGTTGTTTGGCTCTGATGACGGTTGATCCAGATGGATGATGTCAGTCAGTCAGATATGGAGGTTCAGCAGCACCTTAAATGTCTCTGAGGTGAATTTGAGAGCGGAGCTGTTCCACTTCTCCTGGTAGATCTCACTCTATTGTGACAGCCAGCGCTCATTTAAGACCAGTCCATCTGCTGCAGTACATCAGCCTCCGCAGATTAATTGTAAGCGTGGAACATTTTAAGAATCTGTCTTTGTTTTTTTGTTTTTTTTCACAGCACCAAGTAATATTGGTTTGTCTTTTTGTTGAAAATGAATTAGACACAGTTAATTCCAGTTAATCGTCATCTGAAAAAGATACAATATAAACAAGAATGAGTGTTAAACAGGATTGTTTGACTTTGTTGTCTAATGTATGTCTGCTGATGCATAAAATGACTGTATTCTCATCCCTGTGTACGAGGCCGAGGGAGCTTGAGGTGGGAATTTAATGAGTTTAATAAGCATAACATTATTGTGTGTTTTTAAACTCAATTAGCACCAAACATAAGCCTGCATTTCTCTGCTCTTCTTTGCTCTGGGATGAGAGGAGGAGGATTGGGATTGCCAATCTCTTTATATCTTGGCCTTTCCTTCTCCACATACTCATGGGTCAATTAAGACTCTGTCATGCTGCTCCTGAACATTCTACATCTCTGTGCACCGTCCATGTTATCGTCTAACTAACCCTCCTGCTCTGTGGTATCATCTGTCTTTGATGTGGAGAGGGATGCTCTGAATTCCACTTTTATCTCACCGCCTACTGTATCTTTTGGTTTAATTTGTTTCTCTGTACATATCTAAATCAAGATGTCCAGCCTTCATCATTCCTGACATCTTGTTTGTGTTTGTGTGTGTGTGTTTTCCTCTCTTTAGCCTTGACGGCAGCAGCAGGCCGGGGGAAGATGGAGGTCTGTAACTTCCTGTTGGAGCAGGGGGCGGTGGTGCAGCAGGTCAACCGGCGGGGAGTGTCTCCTCTATTCTGCGCCGTCAGACAAGGACACTGGCAGGTGAGACACGCTGAGTGGCTCTTTAGTCCCTCTGTATCCATAGAAACCACATTGCTTCAAGCTACAAAAACGTCGAAACATTCTCTTTTGTGTATAAATCTCTGGTGTTTTACAGTGAAGGCTTTATGTCCTGTCCTTTGAGCTCACTCTAGTCTGACTATTTCTAGACGCAGCAGCATCATGGTCCCCTTCATGCTAACTGAACAAACTTTGGTCTTATTTGAGCTCTGTGCACCTGGATTTTTGTTTGATGCCTTGTTTCCTTCCATTTCCCAGATTGCAGAGCTGCTGTTGCAGCATGGTGCTGACATAAACATCAGCGACAAGCAGGGCAGGACCCTTCTCATGGTGGCTTCCTGCGAGGGTCACCTGAGCACCGTCGAGTTTCTGCTTTCCAAAGGTGAGCTGCGACAACATCCACCTTTAACCCCATTCACTGAGATATGAAAAGGCAGTGAACACTCGTTAGTTGGGTGCCTTAAATTAGCCCAGTGTGTGTGTGTGTGTCTGTGCGCTAATATGAAGTGTTTAATGACTGTTGTTTGTTTCAAAGGTGCATCTTTGACTTCGATGGACAAGGAGGGACTGACACCCCTGAGCTGGGCATGTTTGAAAGGACATAAGAACGTTGTACAGTTTTTGGTGGAAAAAGGTGCGGTCATCGACCACACGGACAAGAACGGACGAACGCCGCTAGACCTCGCTGCCTTCTACGGCGACGCGGAGATCGTAAGTGGTGTTGTTGAAAACATCCCAGCAGACACACCATCATCAGTGTACACACAACACACACAACACACACACTGATGCCCTTCATTTAGCCTTAACTAAGAGCATCCCTGTGCTGTTATTGAACACACATCGCTCTACATTAGCTTTTGACTGTCAGCACGTTGTTTGTGTGAGTTTTAACCTGTAGTGCTGGTCTGTAGGTCCAGTATTTGGTGGAGAGAGGAGCAGTGATAGAGCATGTGGACTCCAGTGGGATGAGGCCTTTGGACAGAGCCATAGGCTGTCGAAATACATCAGTGGTGGTGACTCTGCTGAAGAAAGGAGCCAAGCTGGGTAAGCAAACTGCTCTTTGGCTTAAAAAAACACGCTATAATGAGGCGTAAACTGAAAATGTAAAGCTTTTTTGTGACTGTGTTACCCAGTGCACATGTATGTAAGCTTTGCGTGCAGATAGTCAGTGCCGTCAGTCATCTGTTGGTCCCTAGAAACTGTCTTCGGTCTGCTGAGTTTCTTCACGTCTCAGTAAACACTAAGGAACTCAAAGTATTTTGTTTTGTCACTGTGTCAAGCTTGTTTCTGTCCCGCTCAGTATCTCATGGTTCCTAGAATAAGTTCAGGGTAATTTTGT
>JAUZTA010000006.1:12186834-12197550 GCA_034780835.1 Ctenochaetus striatus | reverse complement strand
ACATAGATGTTTATAGATGGCTTTGGTTTCTACTACAGTGTGGTCACTGTTTTATCTCAATGTTTTCAAAACAAATAGATTTGGGCATTCAAATTTTAATCAGTGCAATTTAAAAGACCGACTTCAGCTTTAAGGTGTGGATTGGAAAATATATTACATCATGCATTATTTTACTTGATCATTTATGATAAAATATTTTTTTTTATACTGTAACAAGAGAAAAGGTCATGATTTAGATCCCGCTCGTAAGTAAAACAAAAACAATAATTTGTTGAAAGATTTACCTCTGCTCCTTCTCTTGCTTCATAGAAGTCCCCAACTTTAATTTTTGTACTAAAACTGAAGTTATCCCGTGAGATTTCAGCTATGCCATTGCGGAGTAAGTACTGCAAACAAAAAATAATGTGTATTGACAACAGCGAAGGTAAAAACAATCAGCATTATCGACTAGTTAATCACCACACCTTTGTTTCCCTACTGAGGCTAAGTATATCAAGCTATACTGCTGCAGTGAGCATATGCAATCATTTAGTTGCATGTTATATATTTACCTTTATCACATCAGGATACTGACGCAGCTTCTTCCCACATGGTGCAAAGTAAGCTACCTCACCTTGCAAACGACCTGCCACAGTCCGGATTCGGGTCTCTCTCTTCCACCTGAGGAACAAGAAACTAGTTTATGAAAGGTATTGCATAGTTTAATATCCAAACAGTGTACATATGCATTAAGTCAGCATAAATATGTTCCTATCATAACAGTTTACCCCTGCAATGTTTTTTTCCCTAGTGGTTATTTCTTGCAGGAAATGAAAAGAACTCTGTGTCATAATAATTGTTGATGTCTTTATACATGGTCAGATGCTTACATGTGACTGAACCCAAAAGATATGTGTAAGGTAAGCCATTGGTATTGATTAAAAACAAAATATGAAGAGTCAAGGTCAAGAAAGCCACAATGCCATCCCCTTATTTACAACAAGCAAACAGGGAGGAAAACTGTGCAAAAGATGTCTGTACAGTTGTGTGCTGTGTATTCTGTGGCCTTGTCTTCCTCTGACCCTTTCAGCCATCACACTCCTAAATGGCCCTGTGCCAAGTGGGGCAACCCCTCAGATCCCATGAGCTCTGCTGGAGAGCAGCCATGGCTTTCATAGGATGACATGTAGGCTGCTCTCCCAGACTGACCAAGGGGGCTGATTTATGGGCTTGTGGTCTCTGTTTCCTGTGAACCTAGTGATGAAAAACATCCCTACAAGAGGAAAGGGGCTTTGGTAGGAGGCTGCAGAATTTGTGGGCAGGGAGCTCTTAATGTTGCATGTCTGTGTTACAGGCTGGATGCAATTAGCTTCTTGATGTTAAAGGGCTGGGCCTCTATTCATTTCCTGCCCACTATGACCCACTGTTTTAAATGGGCTTTTAAGGCCTCCGAAAGAAGGCAGGAGTGTTCATGTTGTTCATTCCAAGTCGGATTATCTCTTGATAGAGACGTCAGTGTCCTCAATTCAGAAAATCTAGCAGTACTTAAACACTTACAATATTAAAATTGTAATTAAGTTTTCTGAGCAGGATTTCTGCATACTTGCTTGATTTCATATTTTAATAGTTGTGAACTTACACACTTAGACCTGCCGTAACAGACAGTTTAGTATCTTGCCTGTTGAAAGAATGGACTGTCCCTTATTCTTTTTTTCACTGGATGAATGTGTCACCACTGAAGGCTCTCTAAGACACAACTCAGTGTCTTCTGTATCTGGTAAACCAGGGATTTGATAATATTTGCTGTGGGTAATCGTGCGTCTTAGGCAGCTCCACAAAGTAAAGATCACCGCAGATGACCTTTTAGGAAAGGTCACTCGTCAGCGTTCAGTAAACTGACATTTTACTGCAATACCACCAACATAAACACAAACAATGCATGAAGTCTAACAGTAAAAACAAATGGAACATGGTGAGACCATCAAAATGTGTTTCTTTCAATATAAAGTGTATGCATGGTATCTCACCCAAATTCAAGAGGAAGCCGCAGAACTCGCTCATCCGTTACTCTCCTTCTCCTCCCTGATCCTGGAAAAGAGAGGAAATGACTCAGCACTTTTCAAGCCTCCAAGGAGACCTGAGCAAATCTACATACCAGCCATGTTTACAGTTATAACACAGAAAAAGGAGCAGGGCATATCACTGCAAATATCCAATCTTTAACCAAAGGAGACCATGTTAGACACACCAACTTATCCTGGGTAGTTATACACTAAATAGCAAACTACATAATATCATTCCACTTAGATGGCCATACTACTGGTTTTTGGTACAACATAGTAGGTTAGTTCAATTCAGGGCCAGTGACAACCCATGGGCATGGGCATCGACCTAAAATATTAGAAAAACAATATTTTGATCTTTTGACAGATAAAAAGGACCAAAAGACAAAAACAAAACTTGCACAGCAACAAGCATCACAGCTGCCATGACAGTTTGGTGGTTGCAGTATTGGTAGTGAAAACTGCATTGTTAAATTCCTTATTTTATAAATGTTTCTCAAAGAGCTGGGTCATGCTTCTTCGTTTAATCCATGGTGAGACTTTATGGAACAAGAAATGAATACTTTCCCATAATAGCAAGTCAAAATCAGGCCCTGTTACAAATGTGAAATGCTCTGTGACTCATTTGGTCCGGATACATGAAGTATCTGCCTGGGTTAATACAGCAGAAGCTGTTGTCGATCATCAAAACGACACAGCCAATTTCTTCCAGAGAGCTCATTTTAACCTGGAAATGCTGAGGAATGTGTATTCATGTTTTCACTCTGAAGAAGTGCCCTTTTCTACTGATAGACTGGTTTGTCTAAACAAGCAAAAATGAAGAAGCAGAAAGTCTGGACTGCTATCAAAACAGAGTAGGTGGAACATAAATGCCATGCTGACTTTGGTCATGATTCCGCTTTGTTATCTGAGTGAGTAACACTTTCCTGAAAGGTTAAAAAGCCTAAAAAGTTGTACTGTATTTGATCTTTTAACAGAGCAGATGTGATACCTGGCAGTGTAGCAAATGTGAGGGATGGTGATATAGAGCTGTGGACACTCATGGCTCCTGAGCTGGACACTGTGCTTGTGGTGAGTAGGCTAGTTGATAAACTTGGGGGACCAGTGATTTCAAAGTTCAGAAGGGCAGCTGAGAGGCTCGGGGAGGACTTGTGGGTAGACTTGTGGGCTTTAGCAAGTTTTAGGGGAGTCCTTTCTGTATTGCTCTTTGCTTCAGTCTCACTGCGCTCCTTCATATCATCCTCAGAGCCATCAGAGTCGCTCCCCAGATTGCTCTCTGACTCTGCAGGAGATTCCGGTGTGACATTAGGAAACAGAGAGAGACAGTGATATCTTGATTAGCATTCTTCTCACAACCAAGCCATATATTACCAGTATCTGCTAATTTCTACGCAAAGCCTCATCTAACAATTTTTATCTGCAATTATAGATGTCTATACTATTTCCTTATAAAATTACAGAAAGGTTGTTTAATCTAACCTGACAGGCTACTGCTTGAATCTTCATCCTCAATATCATCTTCATCATCATCATCATTGTCTCCAAGAGAGTCATCCGAGTCCCTGCTGCTGTGGATATCAGACTCACTGCTTCTGACCAAGTCTACAGATGGACAGGATGATGAGCTGGTTTTAGATAGGCTCTTTCCCACACGCATAATCTTGGGAGTCTTTGTTTTCCTTGGTGTGTGAGCAGCACCTAATGAGGCTGATGATTTAAGAGGGGAAGCAAAGTTGCCTGCCATCTCCTTGGATCCAGTGCTAAGGTTGATGGGCATGGGATAAGAGGCGGTGGAGGCGGCCAGGAGGGGCTTGTTACTGGGGGTGCTGCTCTGGCTGTGGGGTTTAGTGATGAGGGCCAAGGGGGCATCTTGTACTGTGCTTTGGCTCACTCCATTAGGGTGGTGGCTCAGGAACAGATTGGTGTCGGTGCTGTTTGGGAGAGACAGAAAATAACTGCTCAATCAATTTCACAACAATAAAGGATGCTGAAGTTTTGTGAATTTTGGGGGTTTTTTTGTTTTTTGTTTTTTTTACCAATTCTGGCTCTTGGGTCGCAGAGAGAATGCTTGCTTCAGGGAGTCCTTGGAATGGAGGGGCTTCATATATAAAAATGAAAAAGAAAGGGAAACAAAGCAAAGAAGGAAGTAATTACACAAACTGTCACTCACATTACATTGCTGTGGGCTGTGAATGAAGGAATTTGAGGTGTAATAAGAGACAGGGACAATGAAGAGTAGACTCAAGCCTGTCAACAACAGTAAAGAAAAAATGCTGTTGTGGAAAATACTTTCAAATTGTTTGGCTTAGTGCCATCCTGCGACTTTAGCTGTCACGTTGTATTTGTTGCTATTGTCATATTCTGGCAATCAAAAGCTTGTATTTGAATGTACCACCACCATGTGAATTAAAAACCTCTTGTTATAGACGGCTACATTTTCCCTCCTTTTCAAAACACTGACAATAACAGTGTCCTTTAAAAGAGGCCGATTTCTCTCTCTTGATAACAAACATCCCAAAGCATAACGGAGCTAATTGCTTGTCAATTTTGTCAAGTATTCCCAGTAGAGCTAAATGCATTGTCACTTCTAGTCATGTAGCGGTCAGACTAACATGCAGTATAATAAAAGCTCTGATAATAGTGTACAGGCATTCAGTTTCTGTTGCCAACCGGGAACCAATAGATTTCTGTTTATTTTATAACAGAAACAATGATGGGCAATGAAAAAAGGAGAGATCATTTTATAACAAAAGAGGATAAGATATACATTTATTCTTCATTACAGTCATTTGGTTCTTGGACCACAGGCAGAATTCAGCTTAAACCCAGTGATGTAAATAACAAATATAACTTACCTTTTTTGATTTAAAACTATTCAAGTGTAACGATCTGGTATCTGGAAGGTTTCCACTGCTCTCCTTTGTACCATCAGAAAGCTGTGTGTGCTTCAGGGAGGCCATCAAGAATTTGGGTTTATGGTGGGTTTTTTGTGAAGCTAACAGCATATGTGGTTTGGGTAAAGAAGAGCGGGAGAGAGGCTTCGGCGGGGAACACAGCGAAGGGCTCTTAGAAGGGCAACAGAGAGCGAGAGGTTTGGGAGAAAAGGAGACAGAGCTACGTTTTGGTGAGGACGAACGAGAGAGGTGCTTGGGTGAGTTGGAGAAGGAGATGGGGTTGGGTGAGGACATGTGGGGAAGAGGGGAGGAATCCCTGTGGGACTGCGCCAGAGGACCGCTGCTGGCTGCCAACCCTGTGGCCTGGATGACACTGATGTGTTGCTGGCCTTCCTCCTCTGTGGTCTTGGAGCTCTGGGGGAACAGCACTGCTGACTGCAAGAGGCCAGCAGGATGAGAGGAGGACTGGAGGTGGTACAAGGAAGTCAAAGAAACAATGTCACGGTGACTGTTTTGAGTTGCACTTCCATCAGCCGAAGGTCTCTTCTTTTTACTCTCTGAAGTGTTCTGTGTCAGCCGCTGAGTAGGAGGATGAGGAAAACAGGGAGAAGACAGCATGTCATGTCAGCTCCTACTGAGAGAGTCTCACAGTGGCAGCTCTGTCAGCTAGCACATACATCCAGTTTGCCACCCACTACCATGGTTGCTTTTGTCAATCCAACCAACATTTTCTAACCAGAAGAATGTTTTACACAGGGGAACTTAAACTTTTTGAAACAAAAACTTGCAAAATATTTCATTTCACCAATTTCATATCATCCTTGCCATATATATCATGCATTACTCTTAACAAAAAAACACACCTCCTCTGTAGTGGTCAATAACAAATCTCCACAGAGTGCGTGTATCAGAATTAGAGAAAAGTCTGGTTGTAGCCATTATCATTCTGCTATAGGGGAGAAAAGGCTCTGGCTTGCTCTGTTGGAGCAATCCCACCACCTCAGGAAGCATTAGGCCCAGGTTGCAGCGACTGCAGCTTTGTAATAGTAATACATAGATAGCAAAATGAGAGCAGAATGCCAACTAAAACAGCTGCTAAGTGGCAAGCTCATATCTACAGACTATACTCGATGAGTCAGACTGCCTGATTTCAAAAATGAGTATGTCACTAAAAATTAACACAAAGACCATCAGTTCAACTTGAACACACTTACTCACCTTGACTTTTCTTTTTACTGGACTTTCTTTTTCTGAATCAGAGTCCTCACTGTCATTGCTCTGATCATCCTCCTCATCATCATCATCATTGTCCTCTTCCTCTTCCTCCAAGTCATCAGGATCACTGCTGCTCTCCTCACCATCACTGGAGCTATCGGACAATGATCCTGAAAGGCTGCTGCTCATGCTGGAGGTCTCTAGTGCTCTTTTGTTGGGTTTCTGAATAAAATTAGGCAACATTCTTTGATCAGAGAAAATAAAAGGAAACAACGGAACAGTAAATTGAGTTTTCATGCAGTGTACTCAAGTGGTTGAGCCAATGCATTATTAACCTTTTCTTTTGTTCTCTGAATGGTCTTTTGGTGCAGTGGGCGCAGGTCCTGGCTGCTCTTTTGACTGCGGCTACTGTTGGCTTTAGTTTTCTCCATGTTTCCCTTTGTTGGAAATGTACCGGTGTTCACAGTAGAGTTCCCAGTAGGAGCAGAGGCACTCCTACTTTCCACTGTTCGAACTATGCCTACAAAAAGCAGCATTGTGAACTTCTTCAGATGGATACTCATGAGAAAAAAGATACAGGAGTCATTTACATTTAGTGGACGATAAGTCTCATTATGTTTACATGAGATTTTGAATGGTATCAAAAAAAAAAAGTTTAGGAATCATTTTGTGTGGCACCTCTCAAACTAATAAAACATGCATGACTTAGACAGGATGAAGCTCTTTTTTTACCTGAGGTACGTGACTGCAAGCAATTGTGATCTTGGCCCTTGAGGGTTGATGCAAATACAGGATGCAAACCCATAAGAGGGGGAAAGAAAGCTGCTGCTCCTTTGTTAAGTGCTTCAGATGGACGCCAGCAGTCTGGAGTGAGATACAGTTAGGCACAGACAGCCACATTATCTGGATATGCAAAGTATCCATTCTATTGCTAGCACAAATCACTAAGTTCAAATTATAGCTTTGTGTTGATAACAAGTACATTCCAGTGACTGTCATTTCACTGAGTTATATTAATTATGTTAGCAATAATTTTACCATGAAGCAATATTCTCTTCTCTACTTCATTAATAAAGAAAAATAAAACATTGGACCAACCTGGAAATGTACCAAAGTGGGAGGGAGCAGCCAAGGCAGACAAACCCAGACTTCCCAGGCCTCCAAAATCAGAGTGACCTGGACTGGATGTGTAGAGCCCAAAAGCTGGATGGCTGAGTAAAGGAAAACCACTAGAGCTGCCAGACTTATTCAAATGTTCATCCCCCGGTATCTGTAGCAATTGGCCTACAGGACACAAAATATAATCTATTAATTAATGTTACTTTATCAGTTAAGATGTGATATTCTGTAATATTGTAGCACCAATTACGGTACATTTCTAATGTAAAGGTCAAATTAGTGTATGCACAGGATTAATGTCTGGTATAAACTGTGCTGTGAAAGTACATAAGTGTATGTCACTGTAATGAATGCTGACATGAAACTGTTCTCATACAAGGAATCAAATTCTCCATCATTGTTAAACCAGGAATCCTGATTGCTGGATCATATGGGACCTGTGCATTGTAAACACTGCAGTTGAGTTTGTGACCTCTCAATTAAGATTGGGACGAAGGAAGCATTTTTGACCACATTTTTTGCCACAGTTCAGAGAATTTGTACTGCAAATGGTGCTGAAATCTAACATACAACACCTTTAACCTGGTGATCAAGAGAAATCTGTTTAAATATACTGACATGTTTGTACATGTCAATATCAAAACAATCCTTTCAAAATATCGTGATTTGATAATTTATTTCTGTTTAATTTCTGATCTCATTAGGGACGAGTGTGTATTCTGTTTTCTGTTCAAAATTGCTTGGGCAAATACGAGACACAGGAACATGGTGAATCTCAGAATACTGATAATAATTATTAAAAAAATAAGTCAGGGTCTGGCACACCCAATCATTTTTAAAAAATTGTTATGACAAAGGCATAACAAATGACAGGCATAACTAATGACAGTAAAAATGAATAAGTCAAAGAAGAAAGGTAGGGTGAAAAAAACACCTGCTGAAAGTTTCTTTTCAGCTATAAACTGAGAATCGGTTGTGGTTGTTTGTCCAAGAAAAAATCCATGTTAGACACTTATGGTTTAACTTCTAGTTACACAGTAAACAACTAGCCTTAAGAATATGAAAGCTCGAGTATGATTCTATTCACAACGGTGTTACCTACACTGGTTGTGTATTACAGCATCTCTCTTCCTCTTCCCTAAGGGGATAAGAAATCTCTTAAATGAACCCAGTTTACTTAATAGTCACAACAGTGAGATGTGCCAATGTGTTTTCAGTATTTAGTGTTCAGTCCAACATAAATTATCTTGGAAATTTCAATGCACGTTTGGTGTAGGGGTCTTAAAATGAATAATTTATGAGAATGTCTCTAATGTGTTCTTCATTGTGATAGCATGACAAAGAAAAACACTACTTTTTGCCGTATTTTAATGTGAAGGGAAAAGAAAAAAAAATCACAAACCACGGTATGTAAATTTGCACATTATTTTGTGGTCAGGGGTAATCTGACAGCTTATGCATCACCGCTGCTCAATGCATAATGGCTCTGACCACAATTAGTATTCAGAGAAAACAAGTGGATGTCGGCAGCAGCATGCACACTGTGAGGCTGACAGACATGTCAAATCACACAGGATAAACTGGAGCTAAAGGTTGTCAAAAGACATCCACAAGGGCGTACAAGGTTTTTTAATCGTCGGCATTCATTAATTTTCAAAACTGTCTAAGACGTGTTAAGACAGGTGTCTTAAGCCCCTCTTATTGTTGCACTATTTAAATTCAGCTTTTTCAAAAGTAATTCCTTAAAATAGTTTTTTAAAATTTTCCTCTCTTACAAGTTGGTGTGGAAGTGCAGTTATAAAGTGCAGACTGATTATAAAGTCACTCATTTACATGTATTAGCTTGTGAATTTAAGACTGTTTTGTGGGTGACTATTATCGCCATTTGCTGCACTGCAGACATGAACTTTAATCTAAGATAATTTCACAACATTGTCCAAAATGTGGACACACTGATGTGTGTACTGACTTTCAACTAAATAAAACATCAAAATAATTAACTGTGAGTCACATTCGATCTTGTATCTTGACTTTGTGCACATCTCAGCAGGGTGTGAGTATGTGTGTGTTCATGTACCGCAGGTGGTGAGAGGGGAGCTTCCTGCTGGGCTAGGAGCTGGGCTGCTGCATTTAGTGGAGGGTGTCTGTGGTGGAGCAGGGGAGGAGCTGGCTGAAGAGGAGGCCACGTGAAGGGAGGATGGGGCTGATGATGGCGAGACCAGCCGCTCTCCAAACTCCATATCTGTCAAACATAGATATGACAGTAGACAGGTTAACACTTCAAGATACAAGTTATGAAGTGTGAAAAAGAATAAAAAACATCTCAGGCCACAATTCATAATGACACTTGGTTTCTCTTGCATTAATTCATTAATAACTTCATCAAGCAAAAGTAAAAAAACCATTTACTGGTTTAACCATCTCACAATGTTGCTTTTTTTAACTTATATGGGGAATACATAAATGAAATATCTTTGCGTTCTGGACCACTGTTTGGTCAGATCAAGCAATTTCTATACATCCCCTTCCTTGGTTTTAGGCAAAATGTGATGGGCAGTTTTCTGTATTTTGACATTTTTTGTGATGTCAAGTGTTCAGCCACTAATTATCGATCACATAATTGTATAGTAAAATGAAATTAAAACAAAAAATATCTTTTGCTGCAATCCAAGATAAATTACCACTGTGTAACAATTTATAAAACAGTTTCTAAATTTATGATAACAAGCAACTAAACACTAATAATGGAAATTGGAAGTTTTGTTTTATACAGCTTTTGTCTGATATGAAGTATAACATCAGAACACAGGTCATCACAATGATACCAACATGTTAATTTCATGGGATTTTACATTCATTTGCCTTAATGTAACTGAGCAGCACATGGTAAAACAAAGTTGAAACATCAGCCTACACCTTATATACACACACATATAAATAAATACACAGCACACTGCACTTAGACAAAATGCTGGTGACATCAATCAAAGGCCTTCATAGCCCTTTAATGTAAAAATCCTGCATTACAAGCTGTGATTGATTGATTGAGCCTTCATGCATACTTTTTATCTCTTTCCACAATCTTTAGTTTATGCAGATGAATAAATAGCTGTAGCTGTTGTCCATTTTTCATTGATGATTTCCAGACTAATGTGGTTTTTGCCATCATCCAAATACAATACGGTACACAGATTCCAGCACTGTACTCTTTTCATCAGCACCATATTTCCTGGATTTTCCATTATTTATGCCACTTCACATCCCACTGATCACAAAAGCCCACAACTGAAATCCTCTTTAACTTTCACAAAAGCTTCAAGATTCTGTCTTACAGCCTGCCTTTGTTTTAGTATCATACATTACACCAACAAGTCCTAAATCTCCCTGGTGATTCTCCCCTGCACAAGAATACAGGAGCAGCTGATTAATTTGAGGAGACAAAGCTA
>JAUZTA010000006.1:12062663-12073354 GCA_034780835.1 Ctenochaetus striatus | reverse complement strand
CTCAGACACACACACACACACAGACACACACACACACACACACACACACACACACACACACACATGCACACACATGGAGGCCTGTTTCCTGTTGCAGGAGTTGATCCTCCTCTTATCAGTATGGGATGTGTCCCCAGGCCACCGGACTCTCTACATCGGGGTCCACGTCCCTTTGGGCAGCACCAGGCACCGCAGCCATCGCAGGCACCGTCACCATGGAAACAAACACAAAAAGAGGAGCAATGATCGAGCGCTCACCTTGGTGGAGGGCAGAGAGTCTCCTGTTTACGGTATGGGCCACAATCATGAACCTGCGTGTATCATAACACAGACAAATAGTATTTTTGTTCTTTTTTTTTTTTGCTAACTTTAAACACTTGATGTGATCAGTTTAGTTTGAATCAATCAGTGCAATCCCTAATGTTCCCAGACACCCCATCCCAGAGAGTGCAGTTCCTGCTGGGCACTGAGGATGATGATGAGGAGCATCTTCCTCATGACCTCTTCACAGAGATGGATGAAATCTGTGTGAGGGATGGAGAGGACTCTGATTGGAGGGAGAGTGCCAGGTACTGTTGCACTGCCACAACATTAAAGTAGCATCTACACACAGTTATTACTAAAAGCTCTGATTGAATGGACCCGCCATGTCCATGATCCCACTCACACTAATGAAAGATGTGGCTTTGTGTGTAATGTTTGTGTTCCCATTACAATCAGTAATTCCAGTTCATTGGTGTAATTGCTCATGGAATAACCTTTTGCTACTTTATTTCTTTAATAATTGTCAGTTTTAATCAAGATGTAGAATTTATTTATGAAATTAATTAAGGTCCTCTGTTAAAACGGCAAATCAGGCATATTTTATTTATAGTGATACCCTGATGAGAGGCAATAAGGAAGGGGCGTAAATGAGTGTAACTGAGAAAAAGAGAGAAAGGGATGTTGGAGTTGAATGTAAGAAGAGAGAGATGCAGAATGTATGAGTGTTGTTATTGCAGCTAGAGCAGATGGCTGGCCAGTTTGCCGTCTGCTGGCCTCCTCTGACTGCTGCTCAAACTCCTGTTACAGGTGGCTGAAGTTCGAGGAGGATGTCGAGGATGGAGGAGAGCGATGGAGTAAACCCTACGTGGCCACTTTGTCTCTACACAGCCTGTTTGAGCTGCGAAGCTGCATTATCAACAGTACTGTGCTGCTCGACATGAGGGCTAACACCATTGAAGAGATTGCAGGTAACAGCTGTGATGAGACACAGATGCAAGCGTTGAAGTCAGCTAAAGACCTTTGACCCTGAAATTTAATGATTGTTAAATTTGTAGATTCCTTACTAAATGGTTTTATATCTTTGATGGGAAAAATGCTTTTTGCTTACTTCTCATTTATACCATCACCAAAGTGAAAACTTGACCCTGATTGGCTGCATGGTACCGACTAATTCCTGATAAATAACACAAACTAAGTAGAAATATCTACTGTTGCAAAGTTGTACTTACAGTTTGTCCTGTTTACTGGAGTAGTGAAAAATATCCCATTACAAACAACTTTATGGGATGGCAGTGGTTGTTTGAAGTGATAATAAAATCTTCAAGTGTTTCCAAGACAAAAGAGTTATGACTTGTGACCATCTTTAGTTTGTGATTGTAAAAAGTCCTAATATTAGTTAAAACTTATCAAAATACAAATTAATGGTCTGACTTGTTTTTCCTTTGGTTAATGACCATGGTATAAGCCAGATATTGCTCTTTGACGTGTCCATTATTGCGGATTAACTGACTCTGCGTTGTCCATTAATTCCTGATAACGTCCACCTTGAAGGGCATTATTCTACACTTACCTCACAAAAAAGGAGAGAACTGTTTTTGTGCTCCTTACCTTTGTTAGCACTGTTTGCAATCTAGGAAATCTAAAAATGACTCAATCTCTGCATTAAATTCGAGTTGCACTGGACAAAAACCTCTGCTAGAACCCTGGAACATGAATCCAAATAGCATATCTGTGTCTACCTTAGACATGGTCTTGGACCACCAGGAGTTATACTCACCACTGGGAGATGAGCTCAGGAAGAAAGTTCGTGAAACGCTGCTGAGGCAGCACCATCACCAGAACCAGAAGAAGCTGGCCAATCGCCTGCCAATTGTACGCTCCATTGCTGACATGGGTCGACGGGCGTCGGAGCTCCACCTGGACAAGAGTGGTAAGAAAACTGAACACAAGTGACACTACACTTCATTACAACAGTTCTAACATGAGTGATGGGACCATTTAAGTGGTTGCAAAATACTCATCAGGGGTCATGAGATGTTTTAAGAGGACGGCAAAGCAGAAAACATAATTCTACTTTCAAACATATTAATGTTATTCCAGATTTTCTGCCTTTTTTGAACCTTTTTCTTTAAACTTCTTATAGTTTTATAATTATTTAGATAAAAAAATTCTAAGGAGGACAAATCAGTCTTTGGCTGAACTGGTCACAACATGTTCACATACTATATGCAAACTGTGACAGGGAGGAAGGCAGACATAACTTTTTAAGGAGTTGCCAGTCATAAAGTTGGGCACCACTGCTTCTGGAATCTGTAATGAATCAGGCCAGTTTGTGTTTAAGTGCAATATGTGCATGTGTATTTTAAGCATATGGTCCTAACTTGCGTACATTCCCATCTTTTCTTCGGTCCTGATTCTATCCTCCAACAACCATCTGCCCACCAACCTGCCACAGCCCTACTGAAGTCAGCAGGTGCTGGTTTATTCAGCGTGCCCCCGGCCCTTCACCAGCTTAGAATTAAATAACATATTGTGAAGGGTGTTAATACTGACAACTTAAAATAGGTTGCTTTTGTTGGGATGAAGAGGTTGAGCTAAGATTAAAAAGCACATTCTAAAAATAAAAATCTTTGTTTCCGCTGATCCTCCTGGTAAAAGAATATATTAATTTGAATTTTGGGCTTAATTTTGTCCAAGACTGGCATAAAATTGAAAGACTTTTTTTTTGTCTATATTACTGCCAACTACATTTTTTAGGCTTCAATTTTGCCAACATTTCACATAACAAAATTAGTTTTACACAACTCACCAACTTACCAAACTATTTCAAAATTCCTTCTAGTTCACAAATGGTCTTGGTCGCCTGTCATTTATTTTTTCCAAAGTTGGCATTTTCAAGTTCACCTCAAAGCAAAAATCTCTATTAAGCTTCACATCATGCATTGTGGGCCAATTAAGCACTATACAAGTAATTAGTATTAATTTATGACCCTGCTGTTAAATGCATACAGAAATTAGGCCGGGTGAGTCAGCAGCTCGGCATTAATCGCACTAACATGATGCTGGATTTTTTTTTTTAGGGAACAGTGTTGAAAATCCAGGCAGTTTTATCCACAACAGTGCTGATAAAAGCTCTCCTCTGTGATCTGAGCGTTATCCCCACTCTTGTTTTCCTTTCTAGAGCTATCCCGTGCATTTTAGGAGTCTCATTCTATTCAGCAATGATGATCTAATCATTGGTTGCTGAAATGTTGACAAGGTTTTGGAACTGACTCATAATTCTCCTACTTGGGATTATCCAGATCAGATGACGTGCTCCCAGTCTCATTTGGCGGGTCCAGACGGGAAAGGGGACGCCAGCAGAGAGAACAGTTCTGTGGACTTTAGCAAGGTATAGTGCACACAGTACTGTGTTTCTCAGGTTTTGTGTATTAATGTTGGAAAACTTGTCCTGTTCTCAAGCATTTCCTTTCTGTAACAGCTCATTCTTGAGCCTCACATTTTAGGATGGAAACATTACATATTAATTTAAAGGGTGATGTTAATAGTTTACAAGAATTTATTGGCAGAAATGGAAAATAATATTTATATTATAATTTGAATAGATACATTATTATCTGAAACTAAGAAACATTGTGTATTTTCAGCTCAGAATGAGCCCTTTAAATCAATGTTAAGAGCAGATTATATGCCACAGTGTCTTCCATGTTGCTCCGCCATGTTTTCACAGAAGCTCAGAGAGGACAAATCATACACTGACTTAAAATGAGGCTTTTTGTGCTTCAGGGCAACCATAAACCTTCTCACACGCCTGGAAAAGGAAGGGTCATGGGAGGGTCATGAAAGGGGTATTTAGTTGGTGGCAATCTGCAACCTCACCTCTAGGTGCCACTTAATTTCACACCCTGGTCCTATAACTTACTTCCACAGCCATCTCCCTGTGACACTCACATGCACAAACACTCACACCAAACTACCTTCAGTGACTGAGTGACAGGTGTGTAACCCAAATCCATCCCCTTATTCCTTCAGTCATCTAGTAAGAGATCAGGATTAAAACCATGTTAAGTTTTCTAAATGTCATTCAACACTGATGATGAAGCACATGGCAACCACGCACAGCAAAGACAATGGTGAAATCCTCCTGTATAACAATGTTTGTAGGTTTGGCCTTTTGATGGGCTCACAGTTTGAAATGTTTCTTGTGTTTGTCCTTGTAACTTAAACATTTATAGTGTATTTTTTAGAACTGTTGAAATGAATGCACCAAATGACCCACTTGCAAGTTATACATTTACTTACACAGCTGTATAAGCTGCGTATTTTTATGCACGATATTTACTTGATGCATATAGCAAAATACAAAAGCATTGTACCAATATTTATGAAAGTCCATCCTGCCTATATCAAAAATATTCCATTGGTTAGTTCTATATAGCTGCTCTATCTGTTGGAACCATATTTAGCTGACCGAGATAACGCTGCATACTGCATCAAAGACAGATATAGCTACTGTAAGAGGATCATATTCAGGGTCAGTTTGATATGCTTTTAGGCATCATACTTGTGAGAAATAAAAGGTATCCCATCCCTTACTGTACAACATGTCAAACCAGTATCATAATCTTCTTTAACATTTTAACACATCTGTGATTTTATATATGACTGTGACCTGGACATCTGGATTATATTTAGACTAGAATCCATTCAGACCACTTAATTTGGGCTTTAATGTGTGGATAAATGTACCGAACAATGCTTTATTTATAGAATGCACTTTTGAACACGACTGGGCCCATTTTACTTTACATAGAAAGCTCTCAGTCAAAGCAGCTTAGGCAAGAAGCCAACTGGAAAAAGAGTGTCAACGTCTTTCATTTGAACACTGAACTTTGCTTCCTCTTTCAGATAGACCTTCACTTCATGAAGAAGATCCCGGCAGGGGCAGAGGCGTGCAACGTCTTAGTGGGAGAGCTGGAGTTTCTGAACAAGCCGGTGGTGGCGTTTGTCCGTCTTTCACCGGCAGTCCTGCTCAGCGGGCTGGCAGAAGTCCCCATTGCCACAAGGTTACTGCAGGATGATTCAATTTAATCTGCTATAAATACCTCCTATTTATCCCGCTAAACCCTGTGTGACATTTTGTATTTGCATCTAAGTTCATTCTGATTCATATTTGATTTGATGGTATTTCAAAAATGTCTGTTTTTGCCTTTAGGTTTCTGTTTATTCTTTTAGGACCCTTGGGTAGGGGGCCTCAGTATCATGAGATTGGAAGGTCCATTGCAACGCTTATGACAGATGAGGTAAGAACTGACAGAAGAACACCCAATTACCATGTCTGCATCCCGAAGGGTTTATTTATTCATTAATGTTTTGAAGAGGGTGGTTTGGTTTGAAAGTCAACCAGATGTCAGACTCAGATTTTCTGCAGGCTCTTTGCATAAATTCACAGTCCAGCAGAACTCAACAAATTCCTGAAGTGATGGAACATTTCTCAGCATGAAACTCAGCTCGGAGCTTTTATGACATGCTTCTGGCGATTAGTCAGCCCTCATGTCCTCCTTTTTGTCTGGGATTTAGGCTGCCATCCACCATCGCAGAGAAATATGGGCTTTGACAAAGTCCGGTCTCTGTTATGCGTTCTCTGGCACGAGTAGATTTGATGAAACTGCATATTCTTTGGGGGAGAATTGTGAGTCAGTGGTTAACACTGTTTTTTTCATGGTGAGAAGATCCTGAGTTTGAGTATCCTGGCCTTGGCTCCCACTCTGTTTGTATGGCATGCTTTGCACGTTTGTATGGAGTTTAGTTAGTCCAAAGACATAAGTGTGAATGTGCCTGGCAGACATCCTGCATTCAAATGTCCATGAGTCTGTAAAGTACGTGTATGAATTGTGAGAATGGCACATGCAATGGGAGTGTTGAGACTTGCACATACAGTGAAACATTAGCACTTGGTCAAGGTTTGAGTCAGAAGTGCAGCCTTTAATCGACCCTCCACAATTCGACTTTTCCAGGTTTTTCATGATGTGGCCTATAAAGCTAAAGATCGCAATGACTTGATCGCTGGGATCGATGAATTCCTCGATCAGGTGACAGTCCTGCCTCCTGGAGAGTGGGATCCATCCATACGGATAGAGCCACCAAAAAATGTACCATCACAGGTCAGTAGGAGTGTTTTTTGGCTGGTTGCTGTCTTTTCTTAAAGAACTCGTACCAAGTTAAAGACCCCAACTGCTGTGAATCGTTTGTTACACAGGAGAAGAGAAAGAAAAGTAACATTCTACCCAATGGATTAGTAGAGGGGGAAGAGGAGGAGGACCACGGCGGCCATGGAGGTCCAGAGCTTCAGCGGACTGGAAGGTGGGGAATCACAAACAGAATGAAGTGCAGTGTTTGTGTGGTAGTGCAGCATGCAGCCCACTCAATACGCTCACTACTCTGTTGCAGGGAGTTTATTTATAAATGGACCATTTAGCCTTCAGAGCTTCGCACTACACTTATTTTGTTATATTTAATAGTAATTTACAAAGAACTGACAGGCAGCCTGCAGTTAAAAATTGAAAGAGAATTTGTGTGAGTATGCTTCTTCAACAGGGTGATTAAATGTTTTTAGTGCTTAGTAGTTCATCAAATCAATCGCAAATGTATCTGATGGACAGTCTACTAATGGTGACATGGAGCACACCAGACATGGAGAGATGTTTTGTCAATAAATTACTCAATTTGACATCAGCCTTTTGTTATCATGCAATCTCAAATTAACACAGACTTTTCCAAAATCAGGCCAGAAAACTGATTCAAATCACTTCTCTACAAAATACTGATCGGTTCTTTGTGGGTAAACTTGGTCTGTAGTTGTAGTTACATGGTGGTTTCCATAGAAACATCCTGCTATGAGAAGTCTATTTGCAGCTAGACTTTGCTATCATGAAGGCCTGTCACACTTTTAGATGAACGTTGGGAAGAAGGGAATGCAGGGAAAGTGAGTTAGGGAAAAGGATACAAGACTATTTATATTGCTGTTTTTGAACATGTCACTTTGGTATTTGTATGTAAAATGAAAGTATCACACTTAAAAAAAACCCCAAAAAGTGACAGACTTCTTTGTATTTTTCCAGGTGGTTTGGTGGTCTCTTTTTAGACATCAAGCGTAAGGCACCCTTCTACCTATCCGACTACACTGATGCTTTCAGCTTACAGTGTGTGGCTTCTTTCCTCTTCCTCTACTGTGCCTGCATGTCCCCTGTCATCACCTTTGGAGGTCTGCTGGGCGAGGCAACAGAAGGACGCATAGTAAAACACCCTTTTACTCTAAATTCTCCAAGTGTTCTACAAAGACCAGCTGTGCACTGCTTTGCTCTGTTCTGGTCTTTCAGTGCATCAGACCACACAGTTCAATATAGTTAAGATTTTTTAAACTTATCATCAATGATCTCTCTGTCTCCTCCTGTTCTTTAGAGTGCAATTGAGTCTTTGTTCGGAGCCTCGCTGACAGGAATAGCATATTCCCTGTTTGCCGGGCAGCCCCTCACCATCCTGGGCAGCACAGGGCCGGTGCTTGTATTCGAAAAGATATTGTTCAAATTCTGCAAGTATGTTTCCTGTCAAGGTGACTGTGCATATAAATCACATGGCTAAATGAACAATGATTTTAATGTACACATTTTATGATCGTATTTTCTGATGTTAATCGGTCTGCTGTCGGATCCATTCTGTTAACATGGATAAACCACCTCTGAAACATCTGGCCTCCTATACAACGTTTTATGTTTAATTATAGGGGAAAAAGAACCATTTCATTTTACTGTAATAATGACTTCCACTAATCCATCACAACGCGAGCAGTAAATAATCGATATATGATGTAACTTGATCTCCATTACGTTCTCTATTAATTTATTTCCTTTTTTTTTATCTCCACTTAGGGAGTATGGCTTGTCCTATCTGTCCCTGAGAACCTGCATTGGTCTTTGGACAGCTTTCCTCTGTATTGTGCTGGTGGCCACAGATGCCAGCTCGCTCGTTTGTTACATTACGCGCTTCACAGAGGAAGCATTTGCTTCACTCATCTGCATCATCTTCATCTACGAAGCTTTGGAGAAACTTATCCACCTGGGAGAACACTATCCCTTCAACAAGAACAACAATCTGGACAAACTCACCATGTACTCGTACGTGCACACCAGTTCTCACTCCACATGCTGTTTAAAGTAGTGGGAAAAAAAAAGAATAATTACTATGTAAATTTCTTGGAGGTACTGCGAATCCCTGACAGATGAGGGATTATTTACTCAGCCAGATGTTCATGTGCTTTCACAGATGTTCATGCGTTGAGCCTTCAGACCCCACCAATGCCACCCTGAAGTACTGGGAGCTCAACAATGTCACCGCCTCCGAAATCTACTGGGAAGCGCTGGAAGTCAAGGTACCCCTGAAGCGGACTTGGTTTAAAAAAAAAAAGTAGAGAAAAATAAAAACCAATCTGTCTGTCATCATGGTTTTTATATGTACACAACAGCATATAACAGCAGGACTGATTGAATTACACAAAGACAGACTGAAAAGGATACATTTAGGTTTTTCACCTTAAAGTGGCATGCTCTCCCAGATGGAGGAAGCTAAACAGAGGAGATTAAGGGCATGTGGGCTGGATTATATTGGATTACTCATTGCAAATCACTGTGAAAGCAAAATGTTTGTACTCAGATAAGTTTTTTTTTTTGTGGACACATTTTGTTGATTCACATAAACCTTGTCTGTGGAGACCTGGAGTCTAGTTTATTGCTAATCATGTGGAAAGTATGAATGAGTGTCCTCCACCTGCAGGCTTGTATCGAAAAACGTGGGGAGTTTGTGGGCAGCGCCTGCGGCCCTCATGGACCCTACGTTCCTGACGTCCTCTTCTGGTGTGTCATCCTCTTCTTTTCCACCGTCATCATGTCCGCCTTCCTCAAGGAATTCAAGTTCAGCAATTACTTTCCCACAAAGGTACATGAACATTAGATTACAGGGCACCGTGATCAAAGCATGAAGACAAGGCTGCTACAGCTGGAAAACATGGCACTAATTATGTGGCATAGTGCAGTGGTACACTCTAGTGGTCAAGATGGAGTACTACGTGTAACAGGAACAAGTACATTAGGAAACTCTCCAGTTTCTTGAAACCCTTGTGTTTGTTGGGTGAGATGTTTGAAAGTTTTTATCTACATGTTTCCCTTTGTAACAGGTGAGATCCATCATCAGTGACTTTGCAGTTTTCTTCACCATCCTTACAATGGTCTTAGTTGACTACGGCTTAGGGATTCCCTCTCCAAAACTACAGGTTCCCAGTGTATTTAAGGTGAGTCAGTTCACAAAAGAAACGGTTTCTCAGATCATATTAACAAACCCTGTGGTAACATCATTTTAACCAACAACAATCTTTTTTATTTTATTTTATTTTATTTTATTTTTTTAAACAGCCAACCAGAGATGATCGAGGCTGGTTCATCAGACCGCTGGGGCCAAACCCCTGGTGGACTGCAGTCATCACGGTGATCCCGGCTCTGCTTTGTACCATCCTCATCTTCATGGACCAACAGATCACAGCTGTAATCATCAACAGGAAGGAGAACAAGCTTAAGGTACTTCTTCTCTCCCGGCTTTGAACTCAGGTCTCAGTCTGCATTAGTAAGGCAGCTCATGTAGCATCTCAGAGACCCGCTGATTTTGAATTCAGCACTTACTTCAAAACTGCTCAAACCTTTTTTTTTTTCTCTCTGCTGCTCTCCCCCTTCAGAAAGGCTGTGGGTACCACCTTGATCTGCTCATGGTGGGGGTGATGCTTGGTGTGTGCTCTGTGATGGGTTTGCCCTGGTTTGTAGCAGCCACCGTCCTCTCCATCACCCACGTCAACAGCTTGAAGCTTGAGTCGGAGTGCTCTGCCCCCGGGGAGCAGCCCAAGTTCCTCGGCATTAGAGAGCAGCGTTTTACCGGCCTAATGATCTTCACCCTCATGGGTTGCTCTGTTTTCATGACGTCTGTGCTGAAGGTCAGACGCACAGCTTTACTTATCTGTGTATTCT
This sequence comes from Ctenochaetus striatus, assembly GCA_034780835.1. Classification (NCBI taxonomy): domain Eukaryota; kingdom Metazoa; phylum Chordata; class Actinopteri; order Acanthuriformes; family Acanthuridae; genus Ctenochaetus; species Ctenochaetus striatus. Next base: position 12,063,023 of record JAUZTA010000006.1, on the reverse strand, counting down.
AATTATTCTTGCAGTTTTTTTTAAATATGATGAGGTATAACTCTCTAATTGCTCCACGGATTTGTCAGTTTTTTCATAGGCATTTAAAACTCCATGGTTAATTACTCAGCGCTGTGCAGTTCAGTAGCTCTGCTCTGACCCAACACCTCTGTTGTTCTACAGTTCATTCCTATGCCTGTGCTGTATGGAGTATTCCTGTACATGGGAGCATCTTCTCTCAGAGGCATTCAGGTAAAATGATTTGAATCTGACTGTTCAAGATCCCCTCAAATCAAAAATGTGTTTTTCTCCTTAACTTTACTGACTTGTATCAGAGCGGAGTTTGTCGCTACAGATGCTTTTTTTAACTTTTTTTTTTTT
>JAUZTA010000006.1:12024516-12043608 GCA_034780835.1 Ctenochaetus striatus | reverse complement strand
GCAGCTTGCACAACTTTCCAAGAGCGCACAAGTTGCTTGTTCTGAGGAAGTGGCTTTTTTCTCCGAGGCGCAGTTCATTCAATTAGCCCACGGGAGAAAGCAGAAACAGTTTTGTCGCTCTTACTGCCAGTTATTCAACATGAATTTACACACTCAACTTTTAAAAACAAATCGAAATAAGGGTTTTCTTTCAGTGAATAAAAAGGGGCAGTTTTTAAATGAAATTGTGGATCTTTATTTTGAGGATAAATGCCACAAGAAAACAAACAAAACCAACAAAGAAAACCAGATAGTGCTTTCACTTTACAGACTCAGGATCAGCTGCCTGTGCACGTGTCACACAATCACACCAACAGGTAGGCTATCGATATGCGGAAACGGTTCTTAAAGCACGGTTGCGTACCGGCAGGTCTGACTGGCTTGGCAATGGTGACTCATTACCAGTTGGATTTAATGGAAAATCACCAGCACTTGTTTGTCTGCGTGTGTGTTGACAGGTGGCCTCTGAGGGGCGATCACAGACTCAGTGGCTCCCATCTCATGGGAACACGGGGGTCTGACAGGAAAAGCTTTCCTTTTTTTTTATTTTTTGAATTTTTTTTTCTCTACCAGTTCATTATAACACACACATATTTGATTTTTACAGAATTTCTGCGGTAAAATCCACATTAATTATCCAACACACCAAGGCAAAGTCACACTTTGACATATTTTTCATTTTCATGAAATAGGCCTTTTACCAACAAATTCCACCACCAGTAATTATAAAGGCAAAGAAGGCACTGCATTTACTAGTATGACTACAGTCAAGATGCAAGACACATGTAGCTGAGATAAGAGCAGCAATAATCTGATGATTGGCGGTTCTGTTCTGCTCTGATTGATTACAGTTCTTCATCATCTGAGCTTTGTGCCACTCGGCTCGCATGCTCCGCATAGTCAAAGTCAGGAAACTTGACGGTCAGCTCGTTCCACTTGGTGCATTTGCTTATCGTCTTTCCGTTGAACGTCACCACGAAGTTCTTCACGTGGAGGCAGGGACAGTCGATCCCACGGTACAACATCATGGATCCCCATCTCTGCAACAGGAATCAGATTAAACATGAATCAGATGACAGGTCGGTGCATGTAGGTGTAGGCTTTGTGTAAGCAGAGGCTTGTTCAGTGACAACACAAGTTAACGCTTACATTCGAGCCATCTGCACCCTCAGCTGTAATCTAATTTGAGTGGCTACCAAATAAAAATGATATGTGGGAGTCTTGATGTTAAATATAAAGATAAGGAAGTTAAATCTCATGTGATTCTCTGACTCATTTTCTCTCTTGTTTTGAACACATTATTTTAGCGTTGATGACTGCTCTTGACTCATTTCCCACTTTTCTCTTTTTGTTTTAAAAAGACAAACAAGCCCTTTTTAATGTTGCCATGGTGCAGCTTCATATACAACAAAAAAGTTATGGACTATGGACACAAAAACAGGTGTCATTGATCCACTCATCCAACTCTGGGTAAGAAAGACATAAGTGAAATTAAAAGAAATGTAAACCTACTTCTTTAAACTTTATAAGAAAACTTGCTGAAAGTCCTGAAGTGCATTTACCTGCCCGCAGTCTTTACATGCTATGTATCCATTAGTCTCATAATCCAGGAGTCGCTCTTGAAGAGTGGTGTTTTCTGTCACATTAAAAAGTTGACTGTAAAAAATAAGAAAAGGAGGTTTTTTTATTTGATTTTGAACAAACTTTCTACACATTGCAGGCTAGAATTCACCATCATAGAATAGTTACAATTTCGGCACACTGTTAAAACATGACACCATTGATGAAAAAGTTGACTCTCAACTGTAAATTGTACCTGAACTCTGATGTAACATTGACTCTGTGCATTTTTTCAATGATCTCGATGTCTTCACCGGTGCAGACATGTTTGTTGCAGCCTCGGCAGCTGAACTTCAGGTCAGAGGGGCTCTGGCTCTTCATGCCTTTCTGCTTCTTCTTTGTCATCCTCACCCTCTCCTCCATAATAGCCTGAATCTGAAACTCTAGGATCTGATGGAAGGAGAGAAAAACATCACTGAGAATATTGTACAACAAGCTGGAGTTTAGGTCTAACATCAAAAAAACAAAAGAAGTTTTGAGGTGAACATACCCGTTTGTCATAGTCTGCTTGACTCAAGGCCCGGATTTGATCAATGGCTTTGTTCATCATGCTCTGCCGGTACTCATTGACACACTCCTTTTCACCCACCCCAGAGTTCTTCACCTCGACCAGCGTGTAGCTGCTGTTCTCAGCTCGTCCTCTGCCTTTGGCCTAAAAGAAGTGGAGACCGAATCAACATCAGGCAACCTCTGACTTTTTACTGCACTGTTGTCTTATTAATTGAAAATATAAATGATCTTTCTTAACACAAACACGTCAGGTCATTGCTAACCTGAATCATAGAAATCTCGTTGGTCACAAGGCCATATCTGATAACAAAATTGCAGGCTGGTATATCCAAACCTTCCTCTGCCACCGTGGTAGCGATCAGCAAGTTGACTTCACCGTTGCGGAATTTGGTTAACACATCCTCACGCTCCGCCTGAGGAACACAAATATTAAGAAGCCTAAGCGTAAATTGGATTTGGAGTGTGAAGGATGCTGGAAGCAAATGCACTTCAGTCTGTTGTGTGAGGTGTGCTCACCGAGGTCATGGGTTTAACGACGCTCTGGTCTCCTCCTCCAATGATGTGGGAGGCTTTCACTCCAATATCAGCAAACTTGGGGTTTTCATGAATCCACTGACTTAGAGCGATGGCGCTGCGACGTGTTTTGGTGAAAATGATCCCTCTGGCCTCCTCCCTGGTGCTGAACTCCTGCAGAATTTTGGCTCTCAGTTTCGACAGGCTGTCATTTTCATACTCTGGATTCTCTGCGAGCTTCTGCAGCTCCTCCTTGTTGTCTGCGAGACAAAATATCAAAAACGGAGGTAAAATCTTTGTCATTTTCAAAGTTAAAATAATCATTTGGCATTTTGAGAAAAGGCCTCTTAGACGAGAATGACGCCACTCTAATGTCTGTTTGGTAAATGTAAAGCTACTACTAGCAGCTAGTTACTTTAGCTTAGCAAAAGTATGAAAAAAAAAACTGAGAGGCGCTAGCTGAACTCCACTTAATAGCATTTCTAATTGATCTTACACCATGTTTGTTGCTTCTGAACAAAAGTTACTGAATTTGGAGGGAGCCAGGCTAACTGTTTCCCTCCGTTTCCAGTCTTTGTGTTAAGCTAGGTTAACCAGCTGCTAAGCTCATATCAACCAAACACATTTTAAGGTAGTATCAATCTTTCTACCTAAGTCTGGGCAATAATGAAAGTTAGAAAATAACCTATTAAATAAACTATTGTGTTAAAATGCATGATATAAGTGTTTATAGCAATAAAGTTTCAAAATAAAAAGTTTCTTTCTTATTGGTTAAAAAAAACAAGTCAGTGCCTTTAAACAAATTAAAGAGGAATCTCTCAGTTTCTGTGATTTGTATGACTTGATCCCCATCCGGTGATGTTTTTTTCTTTAACTCCTCCTGGTAGTATTTGTTCAGGAAACTGAAAGAATCACGCATGCGAATGGTGTTGCAGAGATTCAGGCCTTCGCTGTACTGTCGCAGGTGCTCAGCGCAAACCCGAACCTTCTGATCCCCCTCTGCTGCAGCTGAAATAAAGTGAGACAGGTTTTTAGATCCTTACAAGCACAGCATGTTTCTGTTTATAAAGGACAACTGGATCAAGGGTTAGTCATCCTTCAAATGAAGATTAAAAGTAGTTGCCCACCTTTTCGCTCTTTCTGAACCACCCATTGCTCGTAGTTCTGAGAGCCGAGGTCACAGGTGGGGCTCAGCTCGGCGTGTTGATGAATAGCATTCATGATTTTCTTGATAACATCACCAAAGGGGTCCTGAGGAGCATATTTGGTATTACAAATATATAACACTCCAAATGTCATTGTTTCAATAAAGACTACACTAAAAAGAACAAGACAAAATAAATAAAGTTAGTAAAAAAGAAGCAATGCTGCTTAACATGCATACCTCTTTTCTGTCTTCAACACTGACAACTGTTTTCTTCGGGTCCTTTTTGAATTCTCCAAGGCTCCTTTTCATGATTTTGGAGGCATCCAAGTTTGCACAAATCTGTGATGGACACACACACACACACATGGACTTAGAGTGTTGGAATTAATCAAATCCATAGATCTCTAACTTGCTGATACACACTAATTCACCAAAGTCTTCTGCATGCATCTGACGCAATCTTAAAACCAAAGGGCTGTTTTTAATTTTTTCCTCTTTTGTTGCAGTAGGAAACTTTACGGCCGCCCTGTGTGCAGGGGCAGCGCGGAACATTGGAAACAGCTTGGCTGGATGAATGCGATCAGAGATGACTAAAGCAGAGAAAATGGGGAAGGAGTTAGATAAACAAAACATGAAAAAGCCAGACTAAGGGAAAAAGAGGAGGTTTATGATGGTATGTGAGGACACAGACAAACATGTTGTGACATTTTAGTTCACATGGCCAAAGACAAGAATCGCTGAGAATGGAAGTTACGCGCAGTATGTGCTCCTCAGCTTTCTCCAATTTCGTGGCTCCCCCCACCCCCGGCGAGGCAGTCAGGCCCAGGATCTGAGGGAGGGGCACGGTCTGCTTCTGCTCCTTCTTCAGCTTTCTGTTCTTGTGCTTCTGCTTCAGGTAGCGCATCATTATGTGGTTGTAGACTCCTCCTTTCTGAGTGTGGTGACACTCATCTATTATAATCAGCGTCAGATCTACAGGACCACAAAGACATTAATGAATCCATTTTATGTGCAAAGTAGAAAAACACACTAGGAACAAAAGGCAATTCATAGATGCAGTATGACTTGAGAACTAAAACTGTATAAATAGAGGAGGAGTGTTTTCAGACACTCGTGGCCCACTTTGTTAAAACAATAACATTTACATTCTGCATTTCACACTAACTTTATCATCCTAGGACAAAATTGCATCTTACCTAAAACACTGCAATTTCCTTAACCATACAGAGCTATGTTTGTGCCATTTATTTAAATAAACCAGAGGTAACTTTCACTCACAGATTATAACTGTTACATCCTTTTTGTAAGAGAGATCCTCCCACATAAACCAGCTCTTTTCTAGCACCCTGATGCAGCAGTTTCAACCACACAATAACATACGCCGGGAAACTATCTGCTTCAGAAATAGCCTCAACTTTGTATTCTCCTGATTTTACAAAACTGAAAGGGAGGTGAGTCATAATTATTCACATGTGCAACTTTAACCGGGAGAAATACAAATTTGTCCCCAGAGGAAAAGAGTGTGAAGAGTGGCAGCTTGTTGTATTGTGGGTGATAGTATCTCTCATGTGAATTTGATCAGCCACACGCTGATGGCTTGAACAGACGTGTGGCCTGGAAAGCAGAAGATAGGAAGAAAAAAAAAAAAAAAAGAAAAGGACATGCTCTCAGGCGTTTCAACAAACAGCATATGTTCCACTGAGGTGGCTATTCCACCTTGGACTGGTTGGTGCCAACAAGAGTGAACAGCAGAGCCGGAAGACTTTGACAAGATCCTGTCAGGTATTATCAGGGGAGATGTTATGAGTCCTGCGGGTGGCTTTCCATTCCAATACCTGTCAGTGTCTGTGCTTTGAGCCTGGACAGATTCTAACTAAAGGTTTTAGGAAGCCTTTTTTGAGAACTATCGTGTAATAAAAAAAAAGCTATTTGCATTCTTGTGTTGTGCTGTATTCTGTAAACTTCTGGACAACCCTACCGCTTAAGTCCACCCCTTCGTCCTCTCCTTTGTTGGATCTCTCCAAGTAATTCTCAAGAATCTGTGCCGTGCAAATGATGACGTCATTCTTCTTCACAATCTCTGTGAAAGAGATTTTCAGCTGCGAGTCTCCGCTGACCCTCTCCACTTTGTATTTTTGCTTCAAATATGGCAAGAACTCGGCGTCGTAATGCTGCTCAACGAGGGGGATCTGCAGGACAGAGGAGCGCATTCAGTTTTTATGAAGATGTTTCAAACACATAAAAAAGTAAAAATAAAGAAAGGCCTGCAGGACTTCAAACCATCTGCTTATTTAAAGGTTTGTTTGTTTCACAATCCCCCCGGTGTTATGACTTTGTTGAGAGCAGTCAGGCACGGATGCATGTGTCCAGGACTTTTTTTCACTTTGGCCAAACAACTTGTGCAACGATAGGAAACTTTGTCACTATTGTTTAAGCAAAAGGGAGACACTCCCTGTACAGCTGATGCACAACTAAGCTGTTATCCAATTCTTTCTGGATTTAAAGAATGAACTACAAACCGGTTTTGAGTAGATCGTTTTATTGCTGGAAAAGTACTGATTTTTTTCCAGTGCAGAGCAGATCACATGCAGGGCAAATATTCACAAAGTGCAGGGGAATATCTAAACCTTATGGTATGTAATTTGTGGTTAACTGACCCACATGTGCAAACTGACTGAGAGATTTCTAGTTCTGAAGAGGAAATCAGCGAGCCACCATAATAGTTCACAGCCATGAAGTACGTTAAGGACGTTAAACTATTAGAGTTGTACTACCTTGTTCACCAGGACGACCACTTTCCCTGATTGGCCCTCTGCCTTCCTGTTGTCCAGATGTTTTTTGGTAATATAAACTGCAACTCTGGTTTTACCACTTCCTGTCGGGAGGCATATGATGATGTTTTTCCCCTCCAAGGCAGGTTTAGCAACTTCTGCCTGATAATCTCGTAGAACAATTTCAGCCTTTTCTGGGCCTTTGGCTGCCGCGACTGGGTAAGTTCCCGCTGTGAAGTAGAACAGAGGTTCAGACAGTCAAACCATGTCAGCAACCCACAATTACAAGCATTACCAGCAACAAAAGACAGTGTTGGTCATTGTGGTTTTGCTCCTGTGGTGGAATGCTTTCTTAATGCTGCTATTCAAAAGGCAACAACATTCTGTTTGCACATGTGCTGGATTTATGGTGTATGTTTTCGATATTTCGCAACATAAACACTAATTTCAGGCCTTTTTTGTACTTTCGTCGTTAACAAAATGCTTTCAAACTAAAATAAAGATTTTACATCACAAATATGAGCACTAAAATGTAGCACCTTTAATCCATATGTCTTGGTAGTTCATATGAAAACTCTGCACTACAAATCATACCACTGGCAGGCTTTATTGTGCCAGATTTGCCTAATGAAAACCATAAAGTACAAGTATTTAAAACAGGGCCACAGGGAGGACATTATGTACAACAGATGTCCATGTTCAAGGGCAGAAACATGTATATATTCTGACCTTTCATAACTTAAAAACTGGAATTCACATTTAGCTGCCTCGAACTTTAAAGTGTATTTCCATGCATGAGCACAAACATCTGCATCTATTTTTTTTATCATTAGGGTTTTCTCAAATTACTTGCAAGTGTTTTTAATCACAGAAATGTTTTTTTTTCTCCCCTGTTCTCGATATCTGTGTGGCAGCATTTTATCTTTTTGTTTCCTGTTTGCAAAGACAGCAGACGTTCCATGATCTACTTTAAGTTGCTGGCAGTCAATGACTCATTTGCTCTGTCTAGGCTGAGGATAAAATATGTCTAAGGGGCAAAATTCACAATGTGCCCCCCTCCCCACTGCTACCCTTTGCTATCCTTATCCTAGACTCAAAAGTTCTACATTTCCCCCTCTGTTATGATTTCAAACCCCAGGAAAGTTTTTTTTTTTTCTTTTTCTCGGGGCAGACAGCTTTTAATTTTCCCTTCTCAGGCTTGGTATGCCAAAGGTTAAAAGTGCTTTTCCAAGCAACTGCATGGAAGTAAATTCAGGTCAGTGGTGATGGAGAGATAGAACTTCTACAATAATAAGAAATAAACAGTGGCCTGTGTAGCCCCCTGAATTTTCACCAGCAGTTCCCAGGCGCTAAACTTCTCAGAGAGGAAAAGTCAACAATCAGCTATGTTTAATGTTCTAACATAGACAGAAAACCCAGAGGCTTATTTTTCTCTGTGATTCACCGCAATGAAACTCAGTTAATTTGAAAAGACCCACAAATAATTCTGCACATGCAACTGATTTTACAGGCTCATGGCATTACTCACGTTAATGAGACAGACTGTACTGTAACCTCATATTAAGCAAATAAAAGACACCTCCTCTGTTTCTGCATCTCATGTAATTATTTCCACTGACTCATTACTCCACATGTATCTTCTTTTTGTGAATTGCTTTGCTCTGGGCTGATTATCCCAAAAAGAATAATTTATTATCTAAGCACAGAGTCAGGGAGGCCCTTTTTTATGAGGACAGTGTGTTGAAAGATGGTGCTGATGCAGTGGTTATTGAGAAAACCAAACAAATTAACAAGACATAAGCCAAGAGGTGTAAAAAAAAAAAAAAAAAAAAGCCTTCACTTCACATGGTCTCAAATAAAACTTTCCCTTTACGATCTTTTACATTATATAGAGTCAGCATGTGTTTTCCATTTAAACCCTGTCTTCGACGACCTCTATGCGGTTCATCATGGTACACACATGGAATATATTCTTTGGTGTCAGGCACGCAGGACGGAGAAATGTTCCACTTGCAGCACGTTCCAAACACACTCCGTCTGCCTTCATGATACCAACAGGCCCCAAAAGATCCAGTGTACATTTTTCATTTTTCTCGCTATGACTTGAGTTTAGTTTTTCCTGTGTGGTCGACAGAGGCGGATCAAAACCCAGCCTTTTTTTAGATTACTGACATACTTTGAATGCAACGTCAACAGTATCAAGGGTGAATGAGAGCGAATCAGTCCCACCTGGCTGTGAAGGCTCCAAGCTGTTCGGCAGTTCTCTGGTGTCAGTGCTGGCTCCTTCGTACAGGTCTGAAAAGACATTAAAAAAAAGGCAGGAGATAAATCTCAATCTTGTTTACCGTCTTTGGAGTGCCAGCTGCTCAAGGCTAGGTTCACCTAAATTTCCAAATAGCTAATTTCACAACAAATTACCTCTCATTTTTTAAATATAGTATCAGGTTCATATTATACTTTATATTACTTTTTTGAATATCATTAGCCGTATTATTTTTACATTTTAATTTTATTTTAGTTTATCTGTCTCACCTTTTTTTAATTGTTTTTCTACCCGCACTCCTCATATGTGTTATATTTTCTTATAATCTTTTGCTGTTATACTAATTAAATCCTAATGTTTCAGCAATGTCTGTGTGTGCTGCAGCATAATGAATCTATAATGAAAAAAACATGAAACTGTTCTAGCACCAAGAGCTGAACTCAGATGAACCCGGAGAAAAACAATGAATCCCAACTGTTAGACTATGTGAGAGCTCCATGTTCTAACTGACTGCTGCCTGCTCTTTTCATTGTGTCCCATCAATTAAGACTGGGTCAAAAATCATTTGAAGTGAATTTGAACACATTTTTTTTTTTTAGTGACACAAACAGTTGAAAGAGTTTTGAGAAATTTTACTGTAATCGGTGCTAAAATGTTACACATAGCACCTCTAAGTAATTCATTTAATGCGCATTTTCTTATAATTTCTTAAAATTTGGTTATTTGACTTTTTTGTTCGATAAGTATTGAATCCTGGTGCACCCTGGAATACGGCCAGCTATTGTTGCTGACATCTGTGAATAGATTTTCTCAGTGGTTTTTGAACAGGGACGCTCTGTAACACCTGTGGCTTCATCCTTAGGGTCTTCAGATGTGCTGATCTCCATAAACTGAATGCTGTCACAGCTTTCATTGGCTGCTGGACCTCCTGTAGGTTTGTCTTTCACTGAAGTCAGTTCTTCATCTGAGAATAGTGAGAAAACAGGAAATCAAACATCATAACTACCAAAAAAAAATTTATTATGTTCACAGTTCTTAATAATGTTGGATTGAGTATGCTATCAGCAATCTACACTCATGTGCAGATGTCTTCCTCCCCATACTTGTTTTCTGACTAATAGCATTTCCTGAGATGAGGGTGTGTCCCAGTGAAGTTTGTCACCTTGCATCTCACAGTCAGCTGAGCTCCCAGTCAACTCATAGTACAAAGGCAGGTGCTCGGTTTCACGCAGGATATCAAGAAATTTGGAAAACCATCCAGGTCGACCTCTCACGATTCTTTTCAGGAGCTCACTGGCCCCCGCCATATTTCCATTGTTTCTTGTCTTTGTGTCGATCTGAAACAAGAGCATAACAACCATAGCGGACAGGTTATGCAGCGACAGTGCAGAGCAGTGCTTTGAGAAGCAGATGAGTGCATTTGTCTGCCATCTTGTGGTCGACGACCGCAAGTACATCTAGTAAGACATGTTTTGAAGAAGTTGAACAGGAAAAAAGTACAGTACACAAACTGAGGCCTAGAAGACATCTTGCATTGTACATTTATTATTAAAGTCAATCCACATTTTGACCCGTTGGCACAGTCATTATTCATGTTAGATCACAGTTAACGTGCAGCTCTACTAAAATGAAAAGCAATCAGCTGACTCAGTGAAAAGAGCAGCACATTATCCCCACAGTGTACTTACAATCTCTGAGTCTGCTTGGGTAAGCAGGTCTTGAGAGAAACAGTGTAATCGTACTTGCTCAGTCTTCATTTCCCTAAGCTTGGGACACATTAACTGAATGAGTTTAACACAATAATCATTCTCTGCCTCCACTTCAGGCTCGGGGAGTTTGACTTGTATGTAGTCCGCCGCATATCCGCAACCTGAATGTTCCAACGCGTCCACAAACGCCCTGAACCAGCCGAGGGGATGCGGCTTCTTGAGGACGGCGGTGATGAGGAGGTCCGCGGCCGCATGATCGCCCTCGTTCGCCTCCTTACTTCTAATCCGTTCCTTCTGTTCGGCTTCTATAAAATCTAAATAGTCGAGGACCTGCTGCACCACAATTAGCCCTCTCAGCCTGGGCCTGAAGTCTTCAATGAGACGCTCGTTTGTCTCGTCGCTGTCCGAGGCCATCACGACCCTCCTGATCGATAGATATGAACAGAAATGAGCCGCCGCGGACCTCCAGCGTTATAAACAACTAGAACCGAAAACGACGACTCACATTATCGAGGAAACTGAACGCTTTCGCTTTCGTTTCTCCAGTGCGAAAGTCAATAACGAAACTGACCACTAGGTGTCAGCACTGTCGGCAAGAAGGAGGGTTTTTACATGTATGGCATGGGGTCATTTTCATGTAAATAAATAAAGTTTGTTTACAGCTGTTCTCTATTGTTAAACACCAACGACAAATGCATTTAATGTTTCCACAGTGATTAATAGATGATAAATAGACGTTTATGTGTCTTTCTCTTATCAATATAACAGCATATAAAATCATTTTAGGGCCTTTATTGAGAGACCATTATGCTGCAGTGGTAAAAATTCGAAATTTAACACTTACATGTCTTTGTAAGGGGGTTTGGAGTACTGAGGTGAGATATTTGTACCTACCTGAGTATTTTTATGGTTTGAAATTTTGTAGAAGTAAAAAATACAAGACAAAGAGGGAAATCCTGACCCCTCTACATTTGTCAACCTTTGTAATTTCTTATAACTTTGCACGTCAAGACATGGCAAACTTACTTTCATCTGACTAAGATTTTTAGTGCAAGAATTTTACTTGCATCAGTTTTTGGGGGGTTTTTGCTCTATGACCTCAATCAACCCTTCACCACTTTTTAGTAGTGTGAACTGCAGGTCTACTTCTGTTTTTCCAAAGGCAACTGTCAGGAATACATCAGCTGATCCATAATGACCTCAAAACTATGTATAAAATGTGCTATTTCATTGTTATTATACTGTAAGTAGCCTAATTTATATCCCCTCTTTCTCATAAGAGTGCCCCACATTATTCAGACTACAGTAACGTTTCATTCTAGTAGTGGTGGTTGTCATATGGTCGGCACATGAACAGGGGCACAGCCAAAACATCTGGGCCTTCCCAACACCGGCTCACCCCAGACCCACTCAACAACTGTGCAGCTATCACCGACAGGAAAAAAGTGTTTTGCTGCCATCCAAGAATCCCAGGTTTTTCATTGTCTGCTCGTCCTGAACCCTTTGGAAAATAATTTAGAAGTAACAACAGCATCATCACTGTTTAAACCCGACATGAACTTGAAAAATGGAAATCCAGCAACTCAGCTGTAAGTGTGTTTTCATTTATTGCTCCCACAGCTTCAAAACAAACATACTTACTACTGTTTGCTAAAGAGTTTCTCATATAATTTAGTTATTTAAAAAAAATACATCTTTTTTTTTCTCCAACTGGCATGATGATGCATTTATTTTCTAACAACTGCCTACCAACATTTTTAACTTTAATGTACATTGCCGACATAAACAGTACAGGGAAACAATATGATTCATCGATGATTACTTATGAAGATGCTGATTTAGCATTTGGATTGGTTGTATAGGCACGAGACCCTCTCCGGGGCCTGTTTATGCACAAGTACGAACTCCCCATGCTGTTCCCCCAGTCCTCCTCCCCAAACCTTCCCCCTTCCCCCCACCCTCCAAGTGCATCCTAAAAGAGACAAGTATGCTGACATCATTTTTATATTGTAATGTGCTACTTTGGGCTGATAAGCAGTGCAAAACGATAAATAATAGATATAAAAAGCATGCACTGCCTTGTAGAAATACCTACAGCGTACGTGTTTGTCGGAGGCCGTCTCTGGAATAACAGCAGAATCCTCTTATATCTGCGTGTTACGACATCTGCCCTGGACAAGCATGTATGGTGTATTCTGTTGGCTTAACGTCGTACAGTAGGTGCACGTCAGTGACCGCAGTAATAATGCACATTGTTCAAAGAAGAAAACTACAGTATACTTGATACTGTGCTGTATATTGCAGTGCAATTGTCCATAACCCCTGAGTCACACTTCAGAGAAGACAGGCATACAACAAAGGAGAAGAAAATTGTTCTCACACCTTTGTAATAATGCTGTAATACACGAATAGCTGCAGAAAATAAGTTTGTATGAACAGTTCAAATGCATGCTCAGGAGCTCTAAGTGGTACAGTCTGTATATGTATTGAAGGTTTTAGTTTCTAACAGGCTCTGACTGCAAAGACCAGTGGCTTTAGAGGGTGGTTCAGGGGGGGGATCTTCTGTTCCAGGGGAGGAATTTCATTGTATACATTTCCACCTACGGCCTTGTCGGTGCCTCTGAGGCAGGTGCTATGCAAAGATTTCTGAAACGGCATCATTTTTCTCATGTCTAAGGTACAAATACATGTGATGACAATGAGGACGCAAAGTGATGCAGGGTGCCTTGCTTTGGTTCACATTCTTGCCTCAAAATCACATGTTGCACTTAAAAACTGCTTCGAAGAGGCTTGATTACACCTAAGGGAGGGTATTAGGGTCATAGATAAGAAAAAAAATATATAAGAAGGGAGATTTTTTTTTAATTTTGAAAAAATACATTTCAAAAATAAATTTGAAATTTTGAGAATAAACTCAAAATGGGGAGGATTTATTTTTATGAAGCTCTTGACAACAAAGCTAAAATTCCAAGAATGAAGTAAAAATCAGAATTTCAACTTTTTTCTTGAAGAGCATAAAAAATGTCCTCATTTGGACTTCTTCCTTGAAATTTTGACTTTATCTCTAATAGTAAAATAAAATAAAAAAATCTTCCTCCTCCAGTTTTTTTTTCTTTTCCATGACCCTAACACTCTTCCATAGACAGCAGCCAAGCTCTTACAATCTTTAGTCATTTTCTCCATCTCTTCTTGCTTGTTGCACTGACTGGAGTGAAGGAAGCTGAGTGACTGACTGCATCACTTTGTCTCTGGATCCACTTAAGCAGTGGCTGTTACCATACGTGTTCTCTGTTTGACGTTTGGCTTCTTGATCTAACCTTCAGACTGCAGGCGTGAAATGTAGGAAAAGGCATAAAATGGTTGTTGGCAAATTCCTGTCCAAAGAAATGATCACAATGAGGCAGTTCTGTTGGTTGATGGACAGGCTGTCTCCTGGCAGTGTTTGACCTGGAACTCCTGATCTCTCTTACAAATAATGTGCATGCCTACATATGTGGCCTCCTTTGCTTTCACTACAAGAGTACCAGCAGTGTGCTCAGTAATTAGAAGAAATTGTGAGACTGTTTTCGTAGTGCTGTGATGACATTCACCTTTTCCTGGAGCGGAAAAGGCAGGTTTTTGAGCGTCTGGTTTTGTCTGTTTTTGGTTCCTCTCTGGATCTTTAACAAGCATGTTGATCAAAAACAGGAACCCTGCTTGGGGATGCTGGGAAGCAGTTTATGCTTTATCTCTTTTTTTTTTTTACCAGCATCTTTTATCTGTTGCGCACACTGGTGAGCAGTGGGAGCTATGGCCTGGGTGTCAGGGAGCAGACAAAACCCAAGTCTGCAGAAGAAAATCACTTGATGTGATGCAGTGATGCCTGGACTGTTGGAAATGAGGACCCATCAAATTTGAGGTAGGTCAGTCGGCTCCTCTTGCTTTGCAAGTTGTGAAGGAGGGAAGGACACATCTCTCTGATAGTCAAGGTTGTCATCCCCTTTTTTTGGATTCATAAATAAAATTGTGAATGTAGTTAGACGAATGCTTTGGTGCACTGAGACCTGAGATGAACACAGCACGGCAGATGTGTTGTTCATTATAACTGTCTCTAGCCTTGTGGCCGACTCAGCTCAGCCCGGTGTGAACTGTTTGCTGAAGGATGAAATCTTGCTACACAGTCATGCGTCTTTTTCAGCACATGGCATGGCCGGCTTGACTTGACTCTACTTGTTGTTTTCCTTTTTTTGCCATTAATGACAGTCTCTGGCAGCAGGTAATTTTTTTGTATCACTTTGGTTGGGGTTTTACGTGAGCTGGGTCGAGCTGAGTAGGTGTAATGAAAACACTACAGATCACCAATTGGTCGCAAAACACAGGATCCTACAGAAACCTGGTATTTTTTTAAAATAGCCAAGGTACCAGCAACAGTGACTGAACTAATGCTTGCACTAATGGAAAGGTGTAGGCTACATGACTGCAGCTTCTTGAGAGCAAAGTGAGGCTTAGGAGTGAAGTGAAGGGTGCTGTGTTGCAATAACAGTTAGCTAAAATGCTGCCTCTGTTGATGGAGTGCTGCTATCTGCAGTGGAAACGAGTGAAGAAAAAAATAAAGCAAGTAAAACTAAGCTGTACAATGTAGTAAAATTGTGGCTAAAGTCAGAGTTCAGAGCCAGTCAGAGCCCATTAGAGTAAAGTCTTGGTGAAACAGAAAGTTGCGTGTTGTCATGCTAGTTCTGCCACAACCAGGTGGAACCCTTAAACCAACATTCCTGAAAGTTGAGTAGAATTTTAAAAAGAATTTAGTGTCTGAGGAAGCGCTGTCCTCTTACAGGACCACTCTCTAGGTGGTTAACTAGGTTCAACCTGATTGGTCTGTTCCATTACAGGTAGATTATGTGTGTGTGCGTGTGTGTGTGTGTGTGAATGTGAACAGTGATGCTAAAACAGTCCACAGGAGGGCTTTTGTGCTAATAGAACTACTGTTACAATATGTAACCAAAGTTATTACACTGATAACTGCAGGAAACAGTTGGTCAACACACTGTTCACTGCAGCTAACAGTATTTTATACACATGCATAATGAAAAAAAACATCTTATTTCTATTACCAAACTATTGCAAATGAACATTACAGATTTCTGTGCCAGCATGCTAATAAAAAGCAGCTACTTAGTAATTACAGCATTACAACCCAGATATTAGAACACTGTGCTGCCAGAAGGTTTACAGCCTTGGAAAGTCTGGGTCTGAGACAGGTCTATGGAGTCCGCTGGTATTGAGGTTGGACTCGGATGGGGATGGAGGGGAGGAGGCGGAGGAGGTGGAGGAGGTTTCAGTTGGAAGAAGGATCAGTGAAGACTGTTGATGCCCTGTGATCTGTCGTTGTTGCTGCTGCTGCTGCTGCTGCTGCTGTTGTTGTTGTGGCTCTGTGTGTCGCTGTCCGAGCAGTGTGGTAAGGCTGTCCTCAACTGGTGCGTTCACGTTGGCCAAGCTCGACAGAGAGTCTTTGGATTCCTGAATGGTCCTCCCCAGTTTGAGGTTCAGGTTCTGAGAAACAGGCAGAATTTATACAATTAAATTGACGGCATTTAAGCAGATGCATCTGTATTTACCTTAAATCTGAATCAGTATCTCATTATAACTTTGTATCCTAGCAATAACAAAAAGTTCAGAATAAATGAGAATTGCAAGAAGTAAAGCTTTAGTGATGCTTTCTGAGATTTACCTTGATTTATATCCTAACTGTAACAGATTTAAGTCACATATAAGTTCTCTTATTTAAAGTTTCCAGACCTGTCCTGGACTATCTATTTATTGGACCTTTGTTTTTGAGACATTTATAGATGTATTTGGAAAACCTTTGAACCTTTACTTTAACAGAAATATTTGGTCCTCTCCAAGAGGAATGTCAGGGCTTCATCCATTTGTGCTATAAAAGTTTGAAATTTGCCATAATTAGTGGGTTTGCGAGTGGTTTGCAAGGTCACATTGACTTTGACCTTTGACCACTTCATTCCAGTTCATGTTTGTGCCAAAGTTGACTTTTGTTCTTAATTTAAAGAAATCTCGTCAAGCTGTTCTTAGAAATAGAGACATCAAATTTACAAAAATAGCACAAACATTCATTATGGTCAAAGGTAAGGGTCACTGTGACCTTTATCTTTGACCTCTGGCTACCAAAAATCTAATCACTTCATCCTTGAGTCTAAGGTAACTTTTGTTCTTAATTTGGAAAAAATCCCTCAAAGACTTAATGAGTTGATGAGAAAGGGATGTACAAACACCTACAAACATAATGTCTCTGGCCTCAGCTGTCACTTGTAGGGAAACATTAAAACACGCTACATTTCTGCTTGTTTTAGCCTGTAATGACTCCCATATGGGTTTGTTGCAGTACTTGTATAAGTTATCTGGACAATTCACATGGTGCAAGGTGAGATATCAGTTATGGAAAACCTGTGACACTGGCTCATTGAGTGATTGTTCAGACTTCACACAAACACTTAGGGAATCAGTTACAACATTCAGCATTGTCACAGTGTAAAGCATGAGCATTGTGAAAAAGAGGGAGCTTGACTGCAGTGACCTACTCATTGTCTCCTTTAACACCACTGATGACTTGGTGAGAATGGGAGTGGTAGTTGTAAAAGCCAGCTGATGCACAACTTCAGTGCTCTTTCAGAAAAAAAATTACAATGCTGTGTGTTCAGCGAGTATGTACAAATATAGCAACAGTAACAGCTTTTACGTCCTAAAAACCTCACTTACTTGAGTTTCAGTATGGCTGAAGAAATGGCTCGCTGTCAGAGCAACTGGCTGGACCTTGACGGCAGGTCTGTGATAGTCCGGACTGGCAGTCACAGTGCTGTAAGCCGGAGGTCCCAGTGTCGGCTGTCTCTGCAGCAGCTGCAGGATGGTGTGAATGTCTGACATCAGCTGAGACTCCAGCCTCAAAAAGAACAGAAAAGAACACAGAGTAAGAGAAGACCTGGGAGACAAGAGGAGCTGTAGGTGTAATTTTGACGAGTGAGATCCTGTAATGGCTGAAAAAAGGGCCTCAGCTGTACTTCACTGAGCACTAGATGGAGCTTGTGCTCCTCAGTGGACAAATGAAGAGACGCTAAAGGCATGGAAACACATTTTGCCAGAGTAGTATATGGAAGACGCTGCTCCTGCTAGGAGTGATAATGAGCTTTGTGTGGGAGGTGTGAATTCAGCATTTATTGTGGAAATGACTATCACACTCATTTGGTCAATCAAATTATGTGTAGATTTTATCCAGGCTCTATATTTAGGGCATCAGGGAAAATTATGTATTGCTGAATAACATTTTAATTACCTTTATCCTCTCTAATATTTACACACATGATCAAGTTTGTTATGTTCCTGGTTTACTGTGTCACTGCTCCACTGTAGTCAGACAGTGCAGCATTGTTTCCTTGTTTATGACCGATGAGGAATAAAGTCAAAGCAGTCACACACTAAACGTTCAAATCAGGTGTCGCAAAGTGAACTTTTTCTTGGCCATTAATGTGGATTTGTTTAAGAGAATTCACCATCATTTTTTCATGTCATATCCTTTCAGACTAGTCTAAGCCACAAACACACAAAATGACGGAGAAGTGCTGCTCATCCTGCAGCCAGCTAGCATTAGAGGAAAAACAAGGTCAGGTAGAGTGCAGTGGATAAAATGTCTTACTTGTGCTAATACGTAAAATGAGCCAGCCCTGTTTTTTTTTTTTATTATCTGGCTGCTGTCTCTAGTTCTCTGTGATAATTCCAGCTAAAAATACCACCTGCTGTTCATTTGTGTTCCTATTTCAGGTGGCCTGCTGGCTGCAGGTGTGTTGTTAAAACGGTAGCCAATGTGCTTCTCGGCAACAGAAATGAGACTTAAATGCAAAGTTTTTATTCTAGAAAAGGTAGTGCAGTTATTCTTTTAAATCTCAGAGAGTTTAGTGAGAGATTGGCTTTTATTTCAGCAATATTTAAGACGTTATTTAGTCTCAGTCATCAGTTTTAGACTGTGAGAGCTACTCTGCAAGATCACACAAATGAACCTTTTGTACCAGTCCATTCTCAAGTTTGATATGTTCTGGTTCTACAGTAGTACATCCTGTCTCCAGTAGGTCCAGCCGCCCACTTTGAGTCCAACAACAGCCAGCTAGTTGCCTCCTCCACCTACTCGTGTGTATTTGCAATTGAACTACACGTTGCCAGCGATCGCGGTGGGAAGTGTAGCTTACTTTTGGCCGAGTGGGAGGTGATAACTTTAAAAAATAAAGCACTCAACAATTATTAAGTCATCTAGAGAAAATCTGATGGTAGGATAATTAATAAGAACATTTGTTTCTTTATTGTGTTACTTTGTGGGACCAAAACTATTAAAGACCCTCTCCTGTTATGGATTTAAGCCCTTAGATATTTTTTCCTGATGGTCAAGCTGAAAAATTCACACATTTTTTTCTTGATAAAAATTTATTCATGTCTTAAAATTGCTTGAGTGACACACTACACTTTTGACCTCATTAAGTATGC
>JAUZTA010000006.1:11978687-11996014 GCA_034780835.1 Ctenochaetus striatus | reverse complement strand
TAAGCTTCAGTGTACTGATGTGTGCAAATGCAAACTGCTGACCAGTTGGGTTTTAGGCTATGCCTCCTTTCTTTTCTTCTGCAACACTCAACTCAGCACAACATAATACTGTTCAAACATGGCCATAGCTGCTGGACATGGTTAACGGCATTGAAGGCGAGGGCAGTTTGCACCGGTGAGTGTCCATTAATTCCCTAACCTTTATACAGAGTGTTTCGCTGCTAGCCAAGAAATGTTATTTACACCTGCATGAATGAATGGACAGAGTATTAAGACCGGCTCCTTTCATGATGGAAATTTCATTACTCTCTTCTTCTATTTCCATCATCAATTATTAAAACATCGCTGCTTAATCAAGGGATCCTTTGGCCACTGTTACATTGATGACTCACAGGTCATACAGGGTTGTAGTGAACCCGTATCATATCTTAGATGCATACATAAAGTAATTAGTGTTTATATTATGTAGTAGAGCGCGTGTCGCTATACATTAAAGAGAAACTATTTCTTATTTGAGCCATGCTATTCGATTGTCGTGTCCAGCCTTTATATTAATCTGCATAAGCTGATCTACTTTAGGGAGAAACATGAGTAATATTGTTGTGCGCTGATTTTTTGTTTTTGTACTTTTCTACCAATGTATGATTATTATCCACAACTGCAGCTTTTAAACAGCCCCAGACTACTGCCTCGTAGTAAGTCTTGTATAATGAAATCTGACATGTTTCTCGTTTAGGGCTATTCTGCTTAAGCCAATACGCAACGTTACTGGGGCATAGCCAATCAGGACTAGGGCATGCAGGGAGAGGCCACGCAAGCTAACCCTTTGTTTAGAGTCCCAGGGCCTTGTGGCAATATCTCGGCTCCGTGAGAGTGCTGTAAGCTACACAGCCTGGCCTAATTTCATCTTCAATCAGTGTCTCCAGTGCCATCAGGGATAACTAGCAGCTCTGGTTCAAACTATGTTTCATTTGTGTTTATCAATTCATGATATTTTGCTCAGTGATCTTATATTCTGCTTAATTTAGGCACAAATGTCAGCAGACTGAATGCGATGATAAAAAATTGAAGTTAGCATACTGTAAGTGATTAAGAGAAAAACACAGATGGCATTGAGAGGAATGTTACATTACCACCTCCAGTACAGGCACCCCATGAGATAAAAATAGCCCCTGGATGAACATTCCTATCCAATGCAAAGTGAGACATGTTTTGTTATTGTGTTTAAAGATTCATCTGCTCCTCATCTCCAACAATTAATCTGTTTTGCATCATAATTATGCCCATCAACGGCAGCAAACCATCCATTGTCTCATAAAATTGCAAATTTCTCTGCAATTAAGCCGATGTTAATGTCCTCTCTTTAAGGTGGAGAGTCCTGACTCAAGCTTTAGAATGTGTTACATCACTTGGACAAGCTGATTTCACTCTCACAGATGAAACTTGATGAGGAAAGCTCTGTATGTGCTTCATCTCATACCGCGGGACACCAAAGAGGGCCGAGCATAATGAAAAATAGATGTGCTCTTTGGAGGCTAGTCATCCAAGTGTCCTGCAGCACACCTCGTGCACTGTAGACACTCCACGTCCCCCGTCCCCCCACTTGCTACCCGGCCACTAAACCCTCAGCGGGGGTACGTGGCCCTTCAGTCCCCTCGGCGGGGAGTCACCTATGAAACCCTGCACCCACGCATACCACATGTCCCAGATCATTCAGCACGGTTAGCTAAGCTGCCGCTGTTATGTAGCCATTATCCATTTAACTTCTCTCTGCACGGTGTCAGCTTCCTTTTGTTAACGCTCATTCAGGTACAAAGTATTATTACACCCCGTGGAATAGGATAGCTTCACAAAGCCATCAAGGGAAAGCATTTACCTCATTGATTATGTATCATCGTTGGAGGGAGACTGCACGTGTGGTATCTCCTCTCACAACCTGCTTGGTTGTTCACTTAGACAAAAATGAAATGAAATATGCCCTTGTGCTGAAGGCCTTTGCTGTCCTCCTGCGGTCCCCTTTGTTCCACTACTTTTAATTTCGAAGCATACGCATAAGCAGCTTAACTTTTTGCCTTTTTAGTGAAAAGAGCCAAAGCTTTTTTGCTCCTGATGTCACACGGCTTCCTTCCACAAATCCTGACCTTACTTTTTTAAGATTTGCCACTGCCAATATTGATGGGAGACTAAAAACAAAATACACTGTGTGACACTGCAGTCCCTCTAAATCAAGGACCCCTGACCTGACAACAAGCAGACCTCAGACCCCAATCTGATATGATTTTTGCTTTAAGATGTTTTACAACAAACATTTTATGAAACCCATGAAAAATATCCCTATACAGGCTGGCATTATATTACTTATTACTGAATTTACAGTGCAAAATATGATTTTTTTGTGCTGAAAACCCGTCTTAGAACTCCCATTTTGAGAACCACCATTCTGAACACTGACATTAAAACATGCCTGCAGATAATAATGCAACCAATAATTAGAGTGATAAGTGGAAACAACAGAAAGAGAAAATACTTGCCACATACCAAAGCTAATTGTTGTTTATTTTATGTTCTTCTTAAGCATTCCTGTGCGATCTGTGAGTTAAAGTAGGTGCACAGCAAAATTAAGGGGTTTAACACAAAGGATTAAACGGTTTTGTACGGGGATTGATAACATGAAACTCAGATTCAAGAGCAGACACTGAATCCCCCCACTTTCCGCCCATCAGCTTCAATTTGAGTGAGCAACTTGAATCAATGTGGCCATCGCTCTCAAGGATGCCATGAATCTTTCATTCCCCTATAGCAGTGGGAGCGTGGGGATTGTGTCCTCCATACCAGTTTAATGCATTTACTCTGTAAGCTGCTCATTCCCAGTCACTGCGCTGTCAGCCCTGACATCTTTATTCATGAGCACACACACACGCTCACTGTAAATTCCTCTGAGGAGTATTAAGAGTTGTGTCTTGAAGCCGGGATGCACACCGAGGGAGGATTGTGAAGAGACAGAGAGCAACGATTATGTTGGAAGGGTTCTGTAGCTTCTCATCCGCCACGCTTTCAACATGAGACAGGCACATGACGTTTGGACGGGGCGCAGCACATGCGTGTACAGGATGGAGAACTAAATGAAGTTAAAATCCCGCTCGCCACAACCACAAAGCAAGCTGCTCTTGCTCTCACACACACACACCCTTGAGTGTTTTCTGTAATTGTCTTGCAGGTTTCTGAAGCAATTTACTTTAACAATGTAGCAGCTGGCTCTTGGTTTTTTTTTCCTGATTAGCAATAAAAAAAGAAACAAAACAAAACAAGAAAACTGCCGAGGCTGATGGCTGCTGATGGTAGATTAAACATGTATCCATGGCCTAGAATCTAATCAAACTCACAATTAAAAATTAAAGCCTCTGCTCCTTATGATTAAATAAAACATTACGTCTCTTTTTTCCCCAGCTTCGATTCCTCATGTATTGCTGTTTGTACATGCCTCAGAAGTTATAACAGAGTAGAGAATAAGAGTTCAAAGCAACAATACCACACTAAAATGTCAGCATCTTTGGGATCGAGCACGGACACAAAATGGAAAGGAAGAAGCATGTATTTCTTGTGCTGCTCCATAAGAGGAGTACTTTGAATTGACTCTGTACAGCTATGTCATGCTGACCATAAAGAGCTCATATGAGAGCATGGCAGGAGGTGGTCAATCTGGGGATTTATGCCACGGAGCGGTAACATCGTATTAATTCTCTCTGACTCAGGATTGCTGTCAGTGCAGTGCACCATTCATACCAGGACTAGGATTGGCCAAAAATGAATGACAAACCAGTCTAGCATTAAAAGGAGAACATTTTTTTCTTTTTATGCAAAGCTGACAAAGCTGCAGCCTATCACATGTGCAGCAATTGTACAGATTAGTGGTTTGATCCACTGTCACTACCAAAACTGCTGTACACCTTTGCTGCAAACCACAATGTGAATAAATAGATCATGGAACTTCAAATACACAGTGAGTGCATTTTATTTAAAAAAGTGTAAAGGCAGAGTCAAAAAAATACTCAACTTGCTCTTTTTTTAAAGCTCTGTATTTCCCAATCCATCAAAAACTGTCTCATGTTATCACCTGCTAGTTTTTTTTTTGTATTTCCTCATAAAATCCAAAAGTAAGACGAGGTGCACATATTAATTCTGGCAACCAGTTTTTTTTTTTTATGTCTCTCAGGCACATGATGCTATGAATCGAGGCAGGTGCCAAAGAGATTGTACCACTGTGTTTCAAAATGTTCTCACATGGAGCTTGTGACTGCTGAATCTGACAGACTGAATATTATATCTCCTTTGTCATGCAAACGCTGTCCACACACATATAATACCTTTTATCACATTACACCACAACAATCATTTTCTAATGTGTTATGGTTTAGATGTGGATTTACGCAGCAGCATGTTTTCTCTTTGCATATTTTTTCGATTTGGACAATCTTTTCAAGTCTCTAATCATAACCCTCCTTACGCATTTGGAGGCTTGGTGTTATTTTTAACTGCTTACTTTCACCAAGGAGACAGATACCAGTGGCCTAAACTTGCCCAAAGGATGTGTTTTAGACCTGACTGCTCCTACTGTTCTCCGCTATCAGGCTTAACGTCAGGAGAACATGTTGTAACTGAATCTGTTAGTTACAGATTGAATGGTCACATCAAAGCACAGATATAGTGAGGAACTGCAGTCAGTGTTTCTCTCATGAGCAAGATGACACAGTAAAAGACCCCTCTGTGCTTACGGGCACGCTGACATAGCTGTAACTTTTGTGCCAAATCACTGACTCACCATCCTTCCGGTAGTAGGTGATCTCCACCTTGCGCTCCTCGGACCCGGCAACGGCCTGAGACACCTGGCTGATGGCCTCTTTGTCGGTCAGGTCACCGTGGAGGAAGTCACAGGTGCATGGCTTCTGCATGATGTCTGGTCTTGAGAAGCCTGTCATCTCGCAGAAGCCATCGTTGCAGTATATAATTGCACAGTTCTCCACCCTAGCATTGGCTATCACAAATTTCCGGTCTGCATGGAAAGAAAAAAAATATGCACACATATGTGGCTGCTGTGGCACATTTGACTTAAGAGCACAGACCATAGTGTCAGCTCTCAAATAAAACAAATGAGCAATCAAGTTGATTATGTTTACTTGTTTATTATATAGAAAAATAAGCAGCCTACTGTGAGCTCAGGATTGATTTTAAAGATAACCTTGTTTTAATTGAGAGAATTTACATATTTATTAATGATAACTACATTTGTATATATGGCACTACTAAATATTTTGTTTTGCAAACCTCATATAAAAAAACAATGATTCAGTCTTCTTATAAAAGAAATCATCCTGAAACAAGTCTATTACAGGATAAACTTCGATTCTTGTCTAAATGTAGGCTGTATTTGGAAAAAATCTTCACTTTGCATTATTCTCTCATTGGTTGCATCAATTGTACATCACAAATATACTTACTCTGACCCTCGAATTTCCGAATAATTAATCCAAGGAATGTGTTTTGTGGCGCAACGTGACCTCTTCTTACAGGCATGTTTAAACCCCGAATATCCCACGATCTCCGACAGAAGCGCCTTTACAAGTAAATCCCGAAGTTACAGATGTTTTCTCTCTTTGCCGTCTCCTTCACCGCGGACCATAGTCGACACGAGCACTCTCTTTCCACTTTAAATGACCTTCCCACTTCGCCGAGTACTTCTTTAGCCTGCTTGTATGCCCGAGCATGTAAAAGCCTCCTCGCCGAGACGCACCGAATCGGGGAGGATTGCTGGAGTTACATTCAGTTCGCACAGCATTTCGTGTCGAGGATGGGTGCGATCCTGACGTCCTCCGTGGTGCTGTGTTGGGCGCATGCAGCGGACAGCGGCTGATGTGCCAAAGGGAGTGACGTTGCTCCCAGGGGGCTTAGTTCCCTCCACCTCGGCTAAGTCCCAGCCTTGTGCACCGAGCCTGAGTACGATCGGCAAATGCGCTCATTTGGAATTTCATGCCCTGCAATGTGCGGCTCTGTGTGAAATAAACGCAGATGACGGAACACTTTCAGTCATTAGTGATGAAGCGCAATATAGGTTTACTTACAGTGTAGTGATATGATAGCGATCCTGAGGTCTTTATGTTTAATGTCTACACACACACTTAAGCATGTTTACAAACCTGTAATCAAGTCTAGTCAAATACATGTTCACGTTGCTGTAATTCTACCTTAGTTATTTTCATGCAAAGTTACAATATTTTACTTTATTACTTAAATACGCTATTACTTGTACTGTAGTGGTTCTTCTTCCCAAGTGCACTGCTCAACATTCTGAAGCCTCTTGGTAAACAAGTAATGGGTAATAATTAAAGGCCCAGTGTTTAGGAGAATTTATTGCTAGAATATAGCAGATGTGGAATGTAATATTCATGAGTGTATTTACTCTAGTGCATAATCAACTGAAAATAAAAACTATTGTGTTTTTATTACCCTAATTTAGCCTTTTTTTTAATCTATGAAGGGAGCGGATCCTCCTCTGAAGGGCCCTCCATGTTTCTACATTAGCCCACAATGGACAAACCAAACATCGGGTCGAGTTGGGGCCTTTTTAACTTTTCACAACCACTTAAAGTTCTTCCTCAGAATTGGAAGGGGAGGATGAGTGGAGGGCTTTCAGTCAGATGCAACCTCAGCTTTACAGCTAGATGGCCATAAAACCTACATTTTGGAAAAGTATTTTCTTTGTTCCCCACCTTTATGTCAAATAACTCTGAAAACAACAATATATAGTTTAGCAGGGCTATGTGCAAGATATTTTTTGTCCATTAAAAGCTAGGTCACTACATTAGTTGTGCAGGTGGGCAAACTGTTTTTACAGTGAGGCAGAACTAGGTTAGCTGTTTATGCTAAGCTAAGTAAAGCGACTGTTTGGTTTTAGCTTTCACTGAAAGGACAAACATGAGAGTAGCATCCCTCAGCAAGAGAGGTAATAAGTGCTTTTTCTAAAATGTCCAACTAATGCTTATTCTAAATCAATGAAAATGTAATTTTTGCTAAAAATACATAATATTTGATATTTGATATCATACATATTTATATAGGGCTACATTTAATGTGAAGGTATTTTAAGCATTGGTAACAAAATATTGTGTTTTATTTGGAAGGCAACATTGAGATAACTCAATGCTCATTCATAATGTACAGAATATTCAACCCAGTTCCTTTAGTCTAAAGTTTACTGTTACATCAACCCTAACCATAACCTTATTTATACAGTATTTATGGATTTTTGATTAAACATTTGTTACCAAAAGCCGCAATCAAACCACAGTGGTTGTTCTGGGCCCCTTTTGAGTGTTTTCAAAGAGTCCTTCTCTTGTTAACAAAATCTGCCCACTTACCAAAAAATACATTCAAGGCCCTAAAGAAACATTTAAAATGAACTCATATACATAGTTCCCACTTGTTTTATTTGAAACAGTCTTCTCTCAGGTGTAGTTTGGGTGTGTACAGCCTGTAGTTGACTGAAATCTCCTCAACTCTGCTGGTTTTGTTACACCTGTTAAACTGTAAACTCACACCTTAACAATTCCAAATAGCCTGCACATACTTAATGACCAAGCTTTAACCACACCAGAGGTCTTTTCAGCCACAGTGACTGAAAACAATTGTAAAGGTTTGCTGTGCCTTTAAGAGCCAGCTCAGGCATTTGACTGCCAAGAGCTCCTTAAAGGTGCTGTCAGGGGTCTGAATTGGATGATGAATTCAGGTGATGATGAAGTGCTGTTTTATATTTAGCAAATGTTGCCTGAAATCTTTTCTGCAAAAACCATTTTTTTCTTGAACTGTGTAGAAAAGAAAACAGGTGATGAAAATGTATTTGCACTCATTTTGATTCATTATGCATTGGTTCTACTCCGTGCGACTGACATATTCACAAACAGTTGTTAATATGAACTGAAGCAGGATGTGTTGTTTTATGATGATCATTTAAAATAACAACTAAAACAAGGGTTCAGACCAGGAGCTTCAGGCTTTTTGTTACAGTGCCACTGCTATTCCATCCCTGTGAATTACATAAATATAAAATCCAGTATTCATTTTGTTATAGTACTATAATGGTACCATTCACCACCTCCTAGGAAATGTGCTATGTGCTAAGAAATGTTATGCTTTTCTTGTTTTCAACTGTTTGCTCAATAAGCATGTGTTTACTTAAGGTTCCAGCTGTGGTGCTTGTTTTATATGGGGGCTCAGTGTGAGTTACAGAGACTGAACCATAAGGTCTGGTGGTCTGAATCAAGACCACAACGTCAGCTCCAAGAAAAATTAGAAGCAACCGTTTGATTCAACACTAGAAATAGTAAATATATTGCTTTTATATGGAGGTAAGCACATTGTTAAATGTAAAAAGCTGTAAATTGTTGGAAGAGTAATAGTGGATGTCATGAATCCTCTCAGTCATGGTCCAGTAAGTTTGTACTCTGGTAGCCAAATATTACAAATTTGGCCTTTTCCGATATGTACAATTTACAATACTCTTTAAAAATGCATTTTAGCCTTGAAATACTACCTCAGAATACATGAACATTAATGTACTTTCTCAAGTACAATAGCGCTTTTATTTATTTAATAGGCTGCATGCTGTATGCTAGCCAGTGTTTATCTTTACCTTGGGGATCTTACAAGTCTGTATACATTTCCACACCACTTTCTAGAAATGTCAGTTAGAGGTGAGTTTGACTGAGGCGCTGTCCATGGTCCTGCAGTTTCAGTGGCACTCTGTGTCCTCTGGGACCTCTGGAAAAGCTGGTATGCCTCTCTGTCACACAAACACAAACAAATACACATGCACACACACACTCACTCCCACACGCACACACATACTCATTTTCTCTTCAAATTATTTTTTTTCTCTGTCATCCATGGGATTTTTATGAAAGAGCATATATAAAAAATCTCTGATCTGTGAAGTATGCAGGCAACAACCAGAGGGTAAAAAAAGAGAAAAAATGTATGTGTAATTGAAAACCTCACTTGCAGTCTTGAAACATCTGTCCCAGTATTTCAGCTTGTGCTCATTGCCCATCTGGCCAATTGAGACTGATGGACCACACTGAATAAAAGCATAAATACAGACATGTACACCTCCAGAGATCACATATTTCATGAATATGAGATGAGATGTGCATTTATCCACATTTAACCAAATATCTGATGCACTCTTGGTGTTTGAATCTAAATGGTTGCCTATATTATCATATTTTAAAAGAAACCATTTGCATTTAATAGTAAGAATACTAATTAACCTTGACTGATGTAATTCTTTGTTGTATTTTCCTTTTCCTTCTGTTTTAATTGCCTACATTTAGAAGAATGGGCCAAGACCATGTGCCAGTATTTGTTCTCTTGTTGGAAAAAGTTAACTTTTAAAGACAGCTTGGGTAGCAATTTTGTCACTTTTTTCAAGAACCATGCAGGATGATCTTGCCATGTTTTGTTCCCCTTGTACCCATTAACACAGAGCTCCCGGGCCATAGTGCTTGGTTGGCTGTATTTTATTAAATCACTGTTGCATTAAGCCAATCTGCAGCCCGTGTCCATTACTCACAACACAGCCACAGTTGAACCTTTCAGAGGTCGGCCATTACTCACTTACAATTAAGTTAGAACATCATGGCTCGTGGGGTTTTTTGTTGTTGTTTCGTTAGCTTGGCATCTTGGGATGAAAATGCAGCTGATTGATCATCATTTCTAGAACCTGGAATTTAAACTATTACTTACAGTATTATGACTAATGTGAGGAGTACCATTGTTATGCGCACCTCACCTCTAGAAACATGCTTGATTAATGCCGACATATATGCTGACTAGTGAAAGCAAAGGGTAGCAATGGGTGGGTTAGGGGGGTTATACTTACTGAGAGCTGCACACATGGGAGGCAACATCTCATGAAGGGCTGAGTGCTCTCAGCTAAAGACACTGTAGTGCTTGCTCACTGTGCATTTGCACTGCACGTGTAAATTACACTTGAAACAAAGACTTCTTATCGTGCAAAAGCTATTTTTGGACCATAAATAACACAAGCAGTGGAAAAAACCCCACATAGTATTAATTCAATCTTTGATTTTATCTCTCAAGTTAGCTGTTACCCGCTGAAATTTAAGCGGTTTGTTAGCTGTTAAAAGTATTGAATGCTTTATGATGAAATAGTCAGAGGTAGAGTTAAATACTACATCTGACATGACAGTTATGCAGTTTTACAATAGAGAGGATAGAAGTTGGCATCAGCAATTTGATGAACAGACAGAACAGCACTCCATTCAGCTACACAGAATAAAACGTACCACGCAGGTCTTATTATGCTGATGTTAAGAGAGCATTCACTCTAATGGCATTGTACCTGATCCTTTATCTTCAAATGGTGCACTTCAAAAAAAATGCACCAACGTAATAAATCTTTCATCAGTAAATTAGTGTCTGTGACAAAGTAAGATGATGGCATTCATCATTCTGTGGCTTCAGGACCAGTTATTGATCTGTCAGGTAACAATAGTTTCAGCTTTGAGTGATTTCAAAAGAGAGGACGGTTCTTCAGTGAAAGAGCACCCATATAAACCTGAATGCTAGAAAACATCCATCTTTTGAGCAACAGTGTGACAGTCTAGCTGCTCCAGCAGATATTGGTGTTTCAAAAACTGAACTATAACTATGAGAGAAATATAATTTTCGGGCCGACCCTGAGTCATATTACTTCATATAACACTCCTATAGAAGTAGATAAGCCATATTTTAAAAATAAATCTGCAATATTTGTTTATTTTTTACAGTGATGTGTACAGCTCCAACACATTAAAGCACTAACGCTTTCTAGATACTGCGTGGTTGTTTTTGAAGATCATGCCGCCATTCATTCAGTCAATCATTCATTCATTCATTCCACATAATCTCTGAGAATTTAGAGCAATTTGAAAAACAGCTGCAGCCACAGCAGCATCCACTGTCCAGAGCATAATCCAGGTCTCACGGCAGTATAGCTCTCCCTCTGTCTGTTTTTTTCGCTCTCTCTCACCTCTTGCGCTCTCTCTCTTCTACCGTGGCCAATACACACATACTCATGAAGCACAGTCGCCGGGCTTACTGATTGTCCATATAAACCATTACGGTCCTGTCTTCTAGAATAATCCACTAGTGCAAAACTCTCAAGTGCTATTGCTGCTTTTGCTGCTGTGCCCTACCCCATATGCCACTACACACACAGTCCACACCATCTGCCATTAATGAAAAAAAAAAAAATGAAAGAGGGCCACCCTGCACTTTTGGCTAAGTGTGGGACTTTATAATATCATTTAATCTGCCAGAGGTCAGTACTTTATCAAATAGGTTAAAAAAAAATGTGCGTTGACAAAGGGTTTGTCAAAATTACTTAAAAATATGCAAAAACCTTTGTTTTTTTTTCTTGGGTTGTTAACATTGTTGTAACCCACCTTTTACTGTATGTTTACACTGATGGCACACACAGAAATGCTGCAGCATCTGTCCCTCGTGTCACGACTGTGAGGAAACTAGTGCTCGATGCCGTGTCAGTGTAGCTGCAGTCTCTAAGCACATGCACCATATGTTGCCACCGACAAACAGGCTACAAAGTCATATGACGGTGAAGTGCCGCCTGTGTGACTTGCTTTGCCATTTGCCTTTGTCCGGGCTGGGACTGCTGATTCATCACAAAGCCCGGCATCTTCTGTAGGTCAGCCACTCATTGTTGTTTATCAGACTGGCAGTGGAAGGAGAATTAGTCCTGATACATAAAGCTTACACAAATCCTACTGAGAGAAAATTGTATTACAGATTATATGCAATTGGGGTTGGTGAATCAAGAGAATAAACAAATTAGAAATACTGGTTGCAGTGAAGACATTTGTTTTTTGCAGGAAACTTGAACAAAAGATAATTAGGCTCAGAAATGACATCACCATCAATCACCCTCATTATCACAAAAACCTGATCAATAATAATTGGCAGCGCATATGAAACAACTTGAGGCAACTTGAAAGTGTTAGTTTGGATTTTTTTGAAGTGGAGTTTTTATGACAATAATTCACAATCAGTGTATTGTCTACAGTCAGTTGGGGATTTGAAAGGGGATAAGGGGAGATGCCCTCTGTTTTGTTAGCATAATGACCAAAATGCACACCGTTTGTTAAACTGCTACCACCACTTTCCACCACCTGGCAGACAGTGCAGGGGAAGAGGACTCTGTCTGTTGAAAGTTACTCTAGTTTGCCTGACTCTCTATTTCATCTGACTGAGGTTTCTGACAGGAACAATCTATGGATCTGACCATTGCTCTGAAATTACAGTAGCCTTAATGTGCTGCATATTGCCAAACCCGTGTTGCTGTCCATGGTGCTGAAGTAGTAAACAGATTACTAATTGTGACTTTTTCTTTTGGCTTCATCCTTCAGTCAGTTCTGCTCTCTATAATATTTCATTAACTATCTCTTCAATTAAATTTTTAATTTCCAATTACACTGTAACCTATATACTATATAATAGTGTCACCTTCAAGTGACACTAGTGATCCAAGTGGCAAGCAGCAGAGGAGTAAGAGGATCATAGAGACACACTGCTGCCTGCTGTATTCCTATAATATTCCATGATAATGTAGAAGCATCGTGTGTGTGTGTGTGTGTGTGTGTGTTGGATGATGGGTGAGTCCAGGTGTGTCATCCTGTTGAACCATCTTCTCCTTAAAAAATAAATAAATAAATACAAATCATAAACTGTATTGTTGATGTACCACTGATCAGTTAACTTTTTAATGTTATTATACGTGACTGTGTTGTTTTAACATTTTAATTTGGATCCAAATTAAGAAGTGAAACACAAACTGAACCAGGCAGCTGCAGACCAGGAATTCATTCATTCTGTGAGCTAAAACTAAAAGGCTCTTGTCAAAGGAGTCTGGTGGCTTCGACAAGAGCCTCGATGGAGCAAACAGTTAGGTTCACTGCAGGAGAGGACTGTCTAACAGAGGGGTTAAGTATTAAAAGACATTAAAAGTAGTGTAAACTATATATTATTCCATAGTATCAAAATATGTTTTGCCACTGTTTCCTTCCACTGTAGTACTTTGCTTAGTTTCTATGTGTCGTGTCTCCTTCTCCAACGTAGTGGCTTGTTGATTATGTAGGTAATGTGCTTACTATGATTACGCATGAACTAACCCCACTTGAAAAAAAGCCAAACTACCCTTTTAGAGCTTTCTATCTTTTGTTAATGGTAGGAGTTTCCCACTGAGTTCATTTGCAATTTATCTTTTCTTTTTTTTTTAACTGGTGGAAAGGACTCTCCAAGGTTACAGCTAAACATCACTGTAAATCATTTATTCATGTGCAGTGTAATAGTAGAAAACTGGCAAAGGGCACAGCCGCGTGACTTTTTTCCAGTAACCTTTATGGTTAATTAAGTCCTGCCAATTAAAATTTGATGCTGACTAAAAGAACCCCACTGTAAATCACTCTGATGACCTGCTGGAAATAAACAGTAATTGTAATATGTCCTCTGATACTACTGCTACAAGAGTAGCAACAATCAAAACTTTTTTTTAATACTGATATCTTAATATCAGGTATTTATTTTAAGAGATGCAGTTTACAGAGCAGTTTGCAAAGCAGGTTTCTGTTTGTTTGTTTTTTTTTGTGTCAGCAGGATTGCAGAAAATCTACTGGGTTGATTTCCAAGAAAGTCGATGGGAAGGTATAGCATAGGGTTTACTTTGCAATATAGGGTGTTTGGCCCTGCCAAAATAAATGCCATGCATCTTACAATACAGCAGAAGAAAGTTATGTTAAATAGTAAAAAATATGGTGAATTGCAGACATATAGATCTGTAAAACACAATCCACAATCACTTATCAATAATCATCTAGGGTAGCCTGCACAAACTTTATACAGAGAGGAGTCATTATGGAACACTAGTGGTTTCATTGATACAATTGTATCACTACCAGAATATAAACTGCACGGCTCTCAGATCAAGGTTTGGCTATGGAGGCATAAATACAGTGACGCAACTAATTACACTCTTCCTCAGATCAAAATGTGAAACGTCTGCAATTAAGGCCAGCAAATATTGGAAAATAAGGAAAAATGTTTGAACTTCAAGCTTCACACAACAACGAGCAATAATTTTGACTGTGAAGTTTGAGATTGCAGATTTGCATATCATATAAAAGTGAACCGCTGGCCTTGGTGGAGGTCAGCGCTCACACAGTGCCTGTCGAGTCACCGCTGTTGTCATAGTGCTGGCAGGGCTCGATGGTGATTACCTCATTTCAGTTATCCCCTCTGTGATCAGAGGTTACCATGGAAACTGGTGTGCCCCGTAGACGTGCCAGTGCCCCTCTGCTGCTGGCAATGTAGGCTACTACTCTTTAATACAGTTTTTTAATGGTGGTATTGCCTAACATCATTGTGAAGCCTTGTTTACTAAGCCAGGCTTATAAATTTTGTGAACACTTTAAATATAAAATATATAAGAGTCTGGCTTATATTTCAAGCAACAGGTCAAGCTGGGCAATGTAAAAACTGAACAAATATGATTGACAGAGCTCTAAATCCGTTTAGAATAACAAAATGTCACCCTTCACCCACTGTGGACTTAATAACAGTAGTTGGAGGGTGTGAATTATGTTTAGACTGTAGGCTGAGAAAAGCCCCGTCTCTTCCTGCTCGGTCTGCTTGGCAAAGCACACATGAGGGACTCTCAGTATGAGTCGTCTGACTCCACAGCTCTCTCTGTCTGGAAGGCAGCCAAAAAAAAAAAAAAAGCCTGCACACCTTGCACAGTCCATTTATTTGAATATTTCACTTATATATAAGCCAGGCATACTGAGAGGTTAATATTAAATTTGTATATAGAGAATTTAGGTCCATATTCAGGCAGTTACATGCATGCATTTTCACTACAGATATCTGCAGCCACCACAATAGCAAAATTCACTGCCACTAAGCCTGGAGTGGACCATGTGTTTCATTGTGTGTGAGGATCTGTCCGCAGCAGATCATGCATGCTACTGTATCATCTATCATAATATCTTTTGTGCACAGTTTACTCATGTATTTCATGAGGTTGCAATGATTCAAAATTTTAGACAAAACTGTTTTATAAACTGATCTGTTTTAAAAAAAATCTATCAGCTTATGACTCTTCACCTCTCTTACCTCTGCAACTGATCCACAACCGCTTCAGTTTACCCCTAAAGAGACACTTGGCTAGGAGCTGCACTCTACTAAGTGTACTCTTCTAGTTTTACAGAACAGTCAAGTATAACTACGAACAATATATGAAAAATGAGGAAAGAGCTTCAAATTGTGTTTTTTGCTTTTTTTCCCTGTGGAAAAATATTTATATATTACAGCAATATATCCTGTTATAAGCTATATTTTATTTCTCTGTGATCTTCACTGTCACCCACAATGGTAACAGTGATACAGATACAATAATCTGTAAGTTTTTATTCCCAAGTAAAGAATGTGAAGCACTCATGGATGAACCTTGTAAAAATGCCTCAGAGGAGAGCCCAAACAGTATGCAATATGCAGGGATATACATGTGGTTGTGTGCTGACATCATGTGGTTGCTACAGCAAGTTACATGTAGGAGTTTAGATGTGACGGCTCATATCCCACAGAACATGACAGTTGGTAGAATACACATCCCTTTAAATCTTTTTAATTTGAAACAGGGAAACATGTAGCTCTAGATAAATTCAAACTTACTGATGCTCAGATGGTGCGGCACTGCATCTAATTCTTTATAAAAAAATATAACACTGCAAGCACTTGTCACTGTCAGTAGATAATGTGTATGTATTATTCTCATGGTCAGGCTCCAGTCTATGTATTAATGGATGGTCACTGAATTTAAAAATATGACCGTCAGTGAAAATCATCTGTTTCATTTGTCATGGGTCAGCATATTGACAGCAGCATCTAACAGCAAACAGGGGGCTTCAAAGGGAAAGTTAATGAAAAAAATTAAGAAACAGAATTGTTTTATGTCATCATATGTGTTTTTAAGTTTTAGCAGCTAATATGATAAGAACATTAAAGAAGTATCTCCCCTAATAGAAGAGTGGAAAAAAACACTTCTAATTTCAAACCTGAGATGTAGTAAAGATTTTAAGATAAAAGCATCAAAACAAAAATCTCTAAATTGCTTTTTAACTGAACACTACAGTGGATTACTCAAAGCGCTTCTTACATATTAATGGAATATGGAATGGAACCTTTGTCTCCCCCTTTTGGCAGTAGGAGTAATTACAAAAACATTGACAATACATGCTCAAGAGGCCTGCCTACAGATGGGCTCGCCCACATCTCCCACACCCCTAAAAGCACCTTAAAATCTTCCAGTGCAAATCAAGGATGAGGGGAAAAAACATCAAGGAATGGAGTTGGATTTTCTTTGGTAGTATTGTGTTTGGGTATGTTTTGTATTATGCCATAACATATTTCTCTGTTCTGTAATAGACAAAGTGCAATAAAGACAAATCCCTTCCACATATCATGGGACAAAAGGCCCCCTGGACAACTGTGGTAACTGTTTTTGACACAGAAAATAGATAAAATAATTACAGAAGACCTTAACTTTTGGATTCATCATGATAGATTACTGTTATGAAGCCTTCAAAAAGTTTCAGGAAACATAAAAAAGTCTCTAAAAAGGATACCTATGAACCAAAGCACTTCCAGGAATAGACCAGTTATTAGCGTTTACTTGAAAGAAAGCACGTTTCTACTCAAAAGCCTTTAAAATCTTTTTAATGTTTTGTTAATGGTGTATTTTTGAGTTGGATTTAATGACTTAGACTCCAGAGGGTCACATGAGTAATGAAAATACCCCTAAATCCCCCATAGAATAGAGGTTTAAATCAGCGCCCTCGTTGTACTGAAAGCCGCTAAGGGTAACTGGAGTGTCATTCATACCTCCTTGAACAAAATAGCTATAAGCTTAACTTAGCTTTGACCACTGATTTACATGTATATTGAATGTTGCCCTTGTGGGGCAACCAGTGGCCATTCTAGAGTGTGCTGGGGGCCCAAACAAAAATTCTCAAGGAGCCTCTGACAAGCGTAAACATATTAATAAATACTCTGAAACCAACAAAAAAGGTCAGAAACTGAAACTCTTCAAAAAAATATTATTATTACTAAATAACTTGGAAACTGTGTTCTTATGAAAAACAGTGTTTAAATGGTTCACATTAGTAGAATGTAATTACAATAAAAAATACAAATATGTAAAACAA
>JAUZTA010000006.1:11968290-11978587 GCA_034780835.1 Ctenochaetus striatus | reverse complement strand
CTGTTACTAATCCTAGACTGGTGAAAAACACAGAACAGGAGAGAAAAGGGGAGGAGAAGGGAAGCAGCTTGTGAAAAGACTAAAATTTCCATGCTAGATCTGCTGGAGTAGTTGTCAGGAGGTTAAGGTGAAGGCCAATCCAGCTGTAAGAGGGCCTGGATTAAAGTCTTTGAGATATGGATCCAGGGGCTCTCCATCTCTCAGTACCAGAGCTTAAGTATCATATCCGTGGACAGACCAATCAATACCCCTTGCCTTTCTCTCGATCTTCAAGGAGATTTTTTGGCAGTACATTCATGGAGTCCTCTCCACATGCACCTAATGACATGGTAGGAGCTATTGTTCAGGTCACAGAGCTTCAATCCTAGCAGCTCTTGAGGGGCTGAGAGTCAGGACAGGTTGTAAATCTTAGGCTTATAGGCTAGGACAGATTTCTTTTAAGAACTATACTTGTTTCAAATTTCATAAAATAGAAAATACATAAGCTATACACAAGCAATATATGCTTTTAAAAATATAACAAACTGTCTCTATTGCTTAAAATTAATTAAACCAAGGATAAAATTGTTTATTTTTTGTGACAGCCAAAAGCCTTTAGATCAGTGGTGTCCAAACTTTTTGCAAAGAGGACCAGATTTGGTGAGGTGAAAATATGTGGGGGCCGACCATTCGGTCTGACATTCTTTGAACCATTAACATTAAAAGCAAATGGCATATTTTTTATGTCTTCACACCAAACACAAATCTAAAGTTTTGTTTTTTTTTCCCCAAAAATCACTCTGCCTTTCATATTTGAAGACCACATAAAATGAAAAAGTCTGTCTGGAAAAAAAAACTTTCGGAAAGATTGAACATATCTAGGTTCATGTGAAACATTACATATTATGCACTATTAAATGCTCACTAAAAAACATGTGAACAGGAAAATAACACTCACAGTTACATTATTCAGAAGTACAAAACATTGAGGGCCATATGAATCCTTGTATTACTCGTTATCAAAAACAAGAAAGGCAGTGTTTTTCATTATTTCAATTTTAGACTCGGATCAAAAATACGAAATGGAAAAACGGGCTGAATTTGAATTTTAATATATAATTTGTCGGGTTCACAAGATCCAGTTTGACTGTCGATTGAAAAACGAAAAAAAAAATTATACACGGATTGAAAAGAATCAGTGCATATTCAAAACTGTGGTTTTGATCATCACACAAAAAAATCAATACACTGAGATCTTAGAATTTATTCACCCCTTAAGACTGAACAAATCAGCGTCGCAGGCTAACGAAAAAAAAGTCAAACTCCACTCCTTTTGCCTCTAACTGTTTCTTAATATCAGACGAAACTACTTCAGTTCTCTGTACCACAGTGTTACAAGACAGACAAACATTAGCAAACTCTTGCTTCTTCTCAGGACAAATGTTCTCCACAATTTTCATCACGCAGTCTTAAATAAATTCACCCTCAGTAAAAGGTTTGCAGTTCTTGGCAATCAGCGTTTCCACCTTGTAGCTCGCTGCTGCTGTGCCATTGAAACAGCTTCCAGTTGCTTCAATTTTTCGCCACGTTCATTCCCAGATTGTTGTGGTTTGCATGTTTCGTCTGGTAGTGCCTCTTAATGTTGAAATCCTTGAAAACAGCCACAGTCTCCTGGCAAATTAGGCAGACACAGTTGTTTCGTATTTCGGTGGGAAAATACTCAAATTTCCACTTGTCCTGAAAGCGGCGGCCCTCGCTGTCAACTTTCCTTTTCTAGTTACAGTCGCCATCTTTGAAAATACAGTCAATGAAAGGATCACACAAGGCCCTTTGACCCTTGTGACAAGGGTCAAAGTTTCCCGCGGCGAGAGTGTGGCCGCAGGTCTACTGCCATCTTCTGGTGAAATATAAAATAGCTTTTTTTGTACACTGTATTTTATACTGTGGTCATCAGAGCTGGCGGGCCGCATATTATTGATTTCATGACAGAGGCTGCAGGCCGGTAGAAATTTGAACACGGGCCGCACTTGGCCCGCGGGCCGGACTTTGGACATATCTGCACTAAATAAATGAAAAACTGAAGACGTGAAACCTCACAGCACGGAAGAACAGATTATAACAAGGTATAACTGAAAACTCAAAAGGCACTTCACTGCAGGCTACTGAAAATGTAAAAATCGAGTTAGCTTGTTAATTCTTGCTTTTACTAAAAGACGAGGCTGCTAGACAAAAACGAACAAACAAACATAGTAATAAAATTGAAAAGAGTTTGGACCCAATCGCTGTGATAGCCTGAAGTCCTCAGACACAAGGACACACCCTAACTCGTTATTTGTTAATGAACTTTGATCACTTCTATCACATTTGTGGTTTCTTTTAAAAAGCCTACCATCCTGATTCATCATCATCATCATCATCATCATCATCTTCATCATCCTTTTTGATCAAAGCGGATGATGTTGATGATGCATATTTTAACTTTTGACTCTGACTTTGCTTTTCTCTCTACCTTCACTGATAAGATGAATCAGAATAAAAATAATTTCCTCATATTGATTTGTCTTATCAAAGCTAAACCTGCCACAAAGGAGATGATATGGCATTATATCTGTGCCTCCTTCCTGAGCGAGTCTGCACTGTGAGTCAGTTTGAATAGTTTCATGCAAGACAAACAGCATATTTTTAGTAAATTAAGTAATATGTTATCAAATTAATGTGCATTGCTTGCTTTGACTACACTTATATTCCAACTGTATGATACCATTTTCTAGGAAGTGGTGTAAATACATCATCAATCTGGTGTTAAATGCAAATTGTTTCTGTGTTTAGCTTTCGGGGGAAGAGGGACTGCCAGCTCCCATAACTATAAATTATTATTTAATGACTGAATGCAGCAGTTTCGGCAAATATTAATGCATAATGTTCATTGATCATGACGGGTATAGTCAATGAAATAGCATTTGTTAGTACGGATTGGTTGAGGACAGCATTGATCGGTTTGTCTGGTTATTTGCAACTTAAAAATAAAAGAAGCATCACCTGTCATTGGTCCACCATTCAATGAGACAGGAGCAAAAACCAGAACAAGAGGCCGCTTCCGGTTACAAACTCTGTCACATTTGGTCACACATGGGCTCCTCCTGCTTGTTTGTTTAGCTTAGCTGCTCTAATTCATTCATAAGGAGTGAGAGAGTTGATTATCTTTGATAATGATAAGGAATTTATGTTATTTATTTACTTTTATTTAAAATGTCATCAGAGACGTGAATGCTCACCAACTCTCAACTATCTTGCTTTTGGAACTTCTTCACTAAAATGCTGCTTTACATTCTTCCTAGACACTTTTGACTCGTTAAACTCAATTAATGTCATTAGTGTGGATGATTTTGTATATGGTATAGAGATGACAGGCCAGCTCGCTGCTGAGTTTGCATTTTCCTCAGCTGTCTCATGTCCTGTGCAAAGTTCAGCTTAGAAAATGTCCGATAATTATCAGATGTGAGAAAAAAGTTAATTAGTGATTGTTGTTTTGTGTTTTCTAAAATTATAACACTCACATATACAGTGACATATATATAACAGTTTAATTTACTTTTTTGCAATTTTTTGAATAAATCAATATTGCACTTTTCTCCAATACTCTATAATAACTAATGATAGTTAAATGTCTTCACTGTCATTTAAATATTAAAGATTACACTATTCATAGTGTAATGGTAGGCTATATGGGGGTGTAATTTATAGATGTATGTGCATTGTTTTAGTTATTTATTTTATTATTTTAACCTTCAGCTCTTACTTTCTTTACTGTACTACTTCTTTGATTTCAAGCAAATAAAAGACAACCTGAGACTGTAAAAGGATCCTGTTCTCTGTGAGATCCTTCACTCTCAGTGATGTTGGGTTACTAATGAACATCCTCAACTATCAAACTCTTGTTTAGGCCATGTAAGGCCACTGGAAGCTCAGCATGACGCTTGCTTTTAAAAACAGAGGCCAAAAAAGTCACTGTTTGTTAGCATGAAAGTGATGCTCATGCTCTGAAAGACAGTTTTTCACAGTGCTTGTTACCCCTGATTAGGTATTAGGTCTTTCCTTTAGTGCTTCCTTCTTTACCTCTTCATTTCATACCATTCTTTCTCCCTTTTTAGTTTCATTTGCTTTCTTTCCTCTTTCCTGTCATGTTTCCCTTCTTTCTACACCATTTACTCTCAGAGAAGCCACATGAGGACAAGAAGACATTATTCTTTTTCATGCGTTCTTCAAACTTTAGTTTGCGAGTATATTTTTCTCAGGTGTTGTACAAGTTGGTTGTGTTGTTTTGTGTGGAGTTATTGCCCTAAATCTGAAATACTTCCAAACAATGAATGTCAATCCATTTTTTTTTTTGGTTGACCTGCTGTTTGCCTACTGCTCTTGACATTTGATTTTCATTTTGTGCGTATAAGCTTTGTTGTTCTGCTCTGAACTTCTGATGCAGGGTGTGCGCGTAGGGGCATAACCCCAAAAGTGAGGCAATAACCTCTCTATTGCCTCCTGATGGCTGGCTGTTACTTTTGAAAGCACTCGATTTGTGGGAGAGGATGGCCTCTGACATAATTAGGCTCTGAACGCCCTCTGCTGGCCATTTTTATACTTTCACGGATAATAAATTTTACCATAGAGAATTTTATGAACCCTTCTTGATGACATACTTTATCTCAAGTCTACTGAAAATAGTGTGTCAACTCCATATTGGCTATTTCAACAGCTCCTCAATGTACAATGGATCTCTCATACTCTCATACTGTTTGTAGTAGACACATTGTCAAATTGGTGAAGATTTGTTCTTAATTTGCTTGTGTTTTCTCTATTTGTGTGTGTGTGTTAAGTTGCACTGCCTTGAGGCACTTAGAGTAACCCTTATACATGTTAAATTCACAGTTAATTTGGTTTCCAAACCAATTACTGTATGTAGACTATCAGTAGCCCAGTTTGAAAACAAACTAAATAATGTGGTCCAATAAAGGAGTAAGCCTCAGTAATTAGTTCCCTTAAAATTAAAGGTTCAACCATCTCATCTTGTACAGTTTCTTGGATTAAAGATTAGCTATTAGATAAAAAAATTAACTAATATAAAAACAGATAATAATATTATTAGATGTATTATTATTATTGACAGAGTACAGTATTAAAAAAAATTGTTGTTATTCATGGAAAAAGATTTACTAAGTTCTCTTAAGCACATTTTTGATCTTTTATCAATTGTTCTCAGTGGTGATTTCTTAGAGATGATGCCGAGATGTCATGGCACTTGGCTTAAATGCGTGAACTTCTTTGTACACAAATGCCTGTTATGCCATCTGTAGTTCAGTCAAATGAAGTGAAGTTTGTTATGTGCACTTGCGTGTGCTGTTTGAAAAAAAGAATCTCAGAAAGAGCTTTTAGAAAATAATTCAGATAAAAAAATGAATGAATGTCCTCAGAGCCTTTGCATGCACCTGTGTTTTAGGTTCCAGGCTGCGTTTAATAAAATTGGTCCAGCACTGGTACTCTGTCCTCTGTAGACTCTCCGCTTCATTAAGTGATGTTGTCCTTTCATCGCTGACCAAACTGTGAGGTGAGGAGATGTAGTCATTTCCCAAAAGCAACTTTCCTCATGTGTTGAACAGAAGAGGGCAGTGTTGATTAAGCTAAGAAGTCATGGAATAAAAAGGCTCAAACAGTTTTATATGTTTTATTGCAGTTCAAATGTGTGCGTGCCTTTGAATGACAACGTGACTTTCTCCATGAATTGTAGGTCTAAATAAATGGAAAAAAAATTCAAAATCTAAAATAGTTTAAATGTTATATCACTAAACTCAGTCTTTTATTATAACCTATACCACCAATGGACAACACATAGATACTTGCAGCAGGTTTCAGTACTAACGCATGAAAGAGGCTGTATATCATGACACAAGCATGCTTACAAGAATGCTAGTGTAACTCAGCACTCATTTCAAGCTTGAGGTTATAGCTCAGGAGTGATGCTCTGACTGGTGACCTGACTGGAAGGACCAAACCTGTGGCTGAACAGTGTGTGCTGGATTACCACTCTGGGAATTACCCTGCCCCTGGCTAGCCGGTCCAGGCTTGCCAGAGGCCGGGTGAGAAGTACAGAGACAGCAGTGTGGATGGGTGGATGGATAGATAGATGGATAGAGAGATAGAGAGATAGAGAGAACATCCAATTATCAACTACAACTGCACGCTAAGCTTCATGCCTGACTTAAAACTGGCGAATAATTGTGTCAATGTCATGTAAATCCTTCCTAGCTGGGTTGATTCTTAGTGAGAGATTCGTAATAGGGAGCAGAGTAAGTATACTTTGAAGTTGCTTCTCCAATGAAGAAAGGTGGACGGTGTTAAAAGTCATTCTTAAGTGTGGCACTGATGATAGGAAGTTGTTCTTGTGAGGGGGGAAATGGTGCCATACCTATGTAACATTCATATCATTTGAATTATGAATCAGAGTAAGAAGAACTCTATGTTCTGAGCTGATGAATATTTAAAGGATTGAGTATACAGATCATCATATTGACAAAGGGAGAATACTAATGTCCTCTTCTTGGAGTCTGATTAGAGGTTAAGCAGAATGCAAACTGCATAATTTATTTTCATTCTTGCAATTTTTTTGTACCTTTTGATTCGCCTCCTCTTTCTAGGTTTGATAACTTCTGTGTCCCTTTTTAAACTGAAATGTAGCAAAGTGCTACATGCAAATGAGGGATAATTGCTGTCATTTGTTTTTAGCATGTCGAATAAAGTTAAAGATGTATTTCAGCCGAGAAAAATGTTTTGAGAAAATTTTGTGCAGAAGACCTAAGGGGTAACATTGAGTAGAATATAAGTCTTCCTTTTTCGAGGCCAGTGCTTCAGTAGTTGACACACACTGAGAGCCAACTGTCCCCACTGACACAGACACTGTCCACAGTCTATTAAATTGAATGTTGTATTTAACTGGTTTGCAGCCAGGGCAAAGTTACATTCTTTTGTATCATTCTAACTTTTCTCTCTGGTGGAATGTGCTTATTTCAGGGAGAGACAGGCAGAGAGAGAAAGTGGGAGTGAGAGCCCATGCAGGTGAGAGTGTCTAACAGTGAGGAAATCAATATGATGTAAATTATTAAGAGCTCAGGAATGCGTCTGACCCCTACTGTCTTGCAGCAGGCTGGGCTCTGAAGGCTGGCAGGTGGACGCGAGCTTGGACTCTCCCTCTAACACTCATTAGTGGCTGGGAGCCGGGGCTCCTTGTGAGTGGGAAGGCAGGGATCACAGCGGGGAAGTGATGGCCCAGGCCTCTCACATCCCGGCTCAGCCTTCGCTCTGGCTCTGCCAGCCTCTCCCTGGAAGCTCATTAGTAAGTGCACTGATGCATAAGAGCTAGTCATTAGCTGGGCTTTTTTTCCGTCTTCATCTCTCTTTCCCTCGACACCATGTCTGATCCTGAAGACCGGTGGCAGTGCTGGTTTAAAAGACGAGAAAGGTCCACATTACCGTAGGTAGTCTAGACATATGGATATGAGACAGTGGTAGCCATCAGATTTTTTTTTTCTTTTCTTATAGGGGGTGTAGGGTGGGGGTGTCAAATTGGAGTTCTTCAAATGGAGTCCATCCATAGCCCTTCAAACCAAAGAGTAAACATTAGCGCTTGACCAGGACTTTGGCTGAGCGCCCCTTTCTTCCTCCATGGTTGGTTTTGATCTGGGGTATTTGCTTTTGCTGCTGGCCAGATCCCCTCAGCACCTGATGGTTGCCTAGGCTCTGAGTAAATAAGATCTGGGGCCCAGGCCTCTTCGGGGCTGCTGGGTAAATAAGGTCTCTGGTGTGTGTAGCGTGCCTGGCAGCAGGGTGAGCACTGGTGTGGAGGCCTCCAGAGACACGCCATCCCCCATTTCTATATCTCGCTGTTTAATTCTGTTATCCTCCCTCTCTTTAACTTACTCCATTCTCCCTCCCTACCCACCTACACACACACAGACACACACACACACACACACACACACACACACACACAGACCTCCCTCTCAGCAGGCGGACTGATTAATGTTAGCTAGTTGTACTCAGGAACA
The DNA here is from genome assembly GCA_034780835.1 of Ctenochaetus striatus. Lineage (NCBI taxonomy): Eukaryota > Metazoa > Chordata > Actinopteri > Acanthuriformes > Acanthuridae > Ctenochaetus > Ctenochaetus striatus. Next base: position 11,970,515 of record JAUZTA010000006.1, on the reverse strand, counting down.
TGCGTGGCTTCTAAAGAACTTACAGCAGGACCCATGTGTGTCCAATATCACAGAATTAACTCGAGACACTTGTTCAGGCAGATTATTCAAATAAAAAGGAAACAAACCATTTATATATTAGCAGCGTATGAACTCTTTTGTCAAGACAGTGTTTGAGGTTATTTGCATGCTTTTTCACAAGCCTCTTTCATGCCTCGAGTTTGCAGACGGCCATTATTAGAATTTAAAGATCCTGTAATTAAAAGTGTTTGCACATCACATAAGATCAAGCTCCCGTCTCAGAGGAACAATTTGGCATTTAGTGAGTCTTTAAGTGTCTGAAAGATAAATGATGATGATAGCACCTGTAATAATGTAATTACATTCTCAATGGTAATCTTCTAAGCCCACAAACAAATGGATTTCATATACTTCGGAAAGATTAAACAATTTAACACCTGATGTCTCCATGACTTATTGAGACAACGAGTAGCCTTAGGGGACCTGCAAAATATTGTAGTCATTATATTGCTCAGCCTACATATTGTGTACCTTTTTCCTCAACAAAGGCTAATTGTGGTGTTTTGTAAAAGATACAACTGTTATGTTTAAGTTTCTCCAGTAAATTCATCCTGCTCAGCAGCTGCTTTTATTGCATCCGGCCGTCTTTTCGCTGGGGGATCCACAGATATGAATGTAAGTTTGTATGCTATAGTGTCATTCAGCCACTGTAACGAGGGATTTGCCTTTGTGAAAGTTTACTGAGTCAAATCTCATCAGCTTAATGTGATCTGGCTCTAGCCATGCTGGATCCCCTTATGCCAATTAATCCAGGTTGTAACTCACAGACTCCTGCTGACCAATTCACATCCATTGTTGATAGTTTTTGGCTGCAGGAGCCTCAAACCTCCTTGTTAGAGCCAAAAACCACAAGAAACCCACCACCTCTTTCAGCCCCATCATATTGTCTGTTGATTGCCAGCAATTAGTAAAGCCAGGCAGGCTGAGAAATGACAAGATGGGGCATGGCTATTGCAATGCATGGGCGTTGTTGGCTCACACGCCAGCTGAAAGCCTCGACAATGTTTGTTAACCCTTGGGGTCACGACTGATTCACTAGCGCAGACAGAAAACAAGATTTATGTAGCACAAATCAATACGCAGTCAGACTTTTACCATTGTTGAGCACCAATCCAGGCACTTCTCTCTATCAGTCTAACATGACACTAATGTGTTTTTATTCCTGTTTAACCCAGCTAGTGATGAATCTGTTGGCAGGCTAAGACGTAGACGGTGAGAAGAGAGCTGCCCTTGATTAGTTGGGGAACACATGGCAACATGCAGAGGCTGATGCAATGGCATGTCACAGAGGCAATGGCCTATCTGTCTTCAGGTTTCCTGCTGGGGGTTATTTATCTGCCGGTTTTCCATTGTGAGAAGAATCAGCTATTTACATCCCAGCACCTGACAGTGTATCAAATGGACTAATGACAGTGTACTTCGGTGCTGATCCCACTCAGTGCTGTCTTAAGTAAATTAGAATGAATGTGCTTCCTCCAGTTTCTCCTCTCAGAGAGTGTTCACTAACCAACCACTAACTGGTCCTCTTTATTCTCCTCTGCCATCAGCTCTGATTTCATTAACACCGCTTGTCAACCGAACACAAAGGGGGCACACACCTGGCAGAACACACGGCTGCAAACAACTCCAGAGTAAATTATTGTACAGTAGGAATCTTCCCCTTACAAGCTGGCAGGCCAATAATGCGAAATTTGTTTAACGTCCTCCCTGCTTACCCTGCTGAAGGGGGGAATTGGAAAGTGGCATGAGTGAAGGGTGGTATTCTCTGAGCATTGACCAGCAGGCACAATAGAGCGGTTGAGCCCGGTGCCAAGTTCTATTTCAGGGGGCTGCATTCCAATTGATTAGGAGGCTTGTGAAACAAACTCTGGTGACAGAAACGAGAGTGCAGCCCTGGCAACTGCTGGGCACAGTGCCAGGTGTACAGTCTTTTCTTACAGCCGCTCTCTCTCTCTCTCTCTTTCTCTGTCTCTCTCGCTCTGTCTCTCACACACATTAGTGACACATTAACGACACCCACGATGTGACCACTGGGATAACTTAGAGGCATTATCTCTCTGCATGTGATTGGACCAGCTTTCGCTTGTTCCCTGTACTTTTTCAGCGATATGGTGGTTGTTAGCAAGGACTCTTCAAATGTATAACCTCTCTTTAAAAGCTTTTTT
>JAUZTA010000006.1:11845009-11860664 GCA_034780835.1 Ctenochaetus striatus | reverse complement strand
AAACTAAAAAAAATGTTTATCTCTCTAAGTCAGAGCTCACTTCAGGCACAGATATTCTTCCTCTGGGCAAACGTTTCATTTGGTGGTTTGATTTCCATCTGCCTGTTTTTACGCACATTTTCAATTGGTACAAAAAAAAAAAAGCTGAGTGGAAAAAAAAAAAGGAAAAAAATCTCAAGATACCAAAATAGCTTTTAAGCTTAGATGAGGTGGAAAAGTTTGTTCATTACCGAAAAAAAAAGTAATTTGTTACAAAAGTGAAACAGAGACAGATTAAGCAAGTAAATTCTATTTTATATGAAGTTTGAGACATAAACACCCCCTGAAGCTTCCACTGCACTGAGGAGACAGAAACTATGGAGTTATGTGGAGTGATCCTAAAATTAAAACATGAAACAAAGTCATCATATTCCGCCATTTTCTTCTGTAATGACTGCCTGAGAACTCTGGCCCCATTCTCCCGATCCAAGACCCCCAGATCCCTAATCTGGACCCCCTTCCCCTCACCCGGCCTGATTTGGACTTTTTGAACTCTTGTAACATATGTGACTTTTGACTTTCTGTCTTAGACCGTCCCTTAAAGAGGAGATGTTGATATGTGTACTTTAGGATTTTAATCAGTTTCCTGTTTTATCTTGTAAGTTCTTTCCTCATGTGTCTTGTTTTCTTTTAATCTCTGTGTGCTTTTCCCACCTTTTTGATTGTTAATTAGTTTCACCTGTCGCCTATTAGCCTACTTTCCCTCCTGTCGGTTCGTCTGTGTCTGCTCCGTGTTTTGCATTTGTTTCCTTGTGCTCTCCTGGTTTGTTTTGTTCAGTTTTTGTATTTCTCTGTTGTTTTGGATTTGCCTCAGTTTGCCTCTTCAGTTTTTGTTACTTCTTATCAGCTTTATATCATTAAAGCTCACCTCTCATTGTTTAACCTGCCTGCCTGCCTTGGTGTCTTGCTTTGGGTCATCTGTTTGAAAAGCAAATTACAAAACATAAACAAACCAATGTGGAAACCTGGCAAAATCCTGTCTGCTGCAATTAACAGCTAGAGTCCTATTTTGAGTATTATTTTTATTTTTACTTATAATTTCTTGTTATGATCTTTATATAAGTGGAAGCACCTCTTTCTTTTATTTCTAGTCTTCTGTTTTTGTTTTTTGTTCTAAAAAAAAGTGTACCCATCATTTACTGCATAATTCAGTTATAATATCCTTCTCCAATTGTTTTTTGATTAAAAGCCAAATTTAAAATTGTCATCCTTTATTTTTTTTACTGACAGCTTGATTTCTATCTATCTATTTTTTCTTTTCGTTTTTGGTTATTTTTGTATTAAGTTTTGATTTTTGAGATGCAGCTGTTACTGATAACAAACTGTAAAACCGCATCCTCATTTCACTTTAAAGGGGACCATTAAATTTAAACCAAGTTAAAACACGGTTAGCAAATATTGTGTGTCTCTGCCAGCTGCCTCTCTGTTCTGATGCATAATCATGGCCATTTTCTTATGATTACTATAACTGCACTATCTCAAAAATTAGATGATCTCTATTAGAAATGCTGAAGGCATAAAATATAATGAATTGTAAATTCATTAGATTGTGTGTTTGGATGCTTCCTGCCCTCTTGTGGTGGTGTTTTGTAGACTAAGGCATGTTTTAACATCAGTTCATCAATAAGAAGATCCAAGTTACTAGAATATAAATTAAGTGCAATAATTACAAAGAGTGAGACATTAAAGACAAACTAAAGATTGTAAGAAATTTTAAAGAATAACAATAAGATGTATTCTTGATGCACAAATGCACTTTTTAAAAAGACATGTCAGGGGATTTAAATAGTTTTGGATCGTAATGTAATGTTTTTTCCTTTATAAAATAAGCAGGAGAGTGTTAGTGTCATAATATGTAAATTCTTGTCCGGTAAATGTCAATTAAATTTAATAACTCTTTGGTTTTTTTTAATACAGCTTTGACTTTTGAAATTAAAACAAAAGATTTTTTATGAAGACATCAAAGGAAATGTACAAGAAGAATAGATTAACATAATTCGGAATCGACGGCATGATACAGTATCACAGATCCTTCCTCCCTGACTCTGAGCCAGATTAGAAGGAGAGTGAATCTGTTCACAAATGCCCAGCAAAAGGTCAGCACGCTATTGAATTTTTTCAAATATATTTCAAAATACCTCCTGGCATTGCAAATATTTTTGACCACTGCGTAATACTTTGGGGAAGGATGAATCCCCACTCCTCCATGCCCCCTTCTCTCGCTCTCCCTCTCTCTCTTACACACACACATACACATAGATACACACAACACAATGCCTGCCAATCTGCACAGAAAAACACCGCTCTGGGTTATTCATCGATTGACCATTCAAATCCCAACATATGCTGCTCTGCTTCTATTCCACTGTGTTCTCAGAAATGGACCATTTCCTAATTCTTCCACAAGGCTTCCTACTCTGTTCAGGAGTCACTCGCACACGATGTAAATGAGAGAAAAAGTAGGCAGGAATGTAAATTGATCCAATACGTGTGTAAATGTGCTTTTGCACATGCGCTCATGTGTATCCGTGTGTGCCACTGTGAACATTTTGACCTATTTTGCAGAAAAATGCAAGGACAATACATCATCCTAAGTTCTGCTCTGTAACCTTGGAGTGAATTGCGCCATGATATATATCGTATTGTTTGGAAGTTACTTTTCCAAACTGTATGTTTTGGTGTGAATGACGGCAAAACACAGTAAAAGTGAGTCTGAGAGTTTGTGTCTACTTTAACGTTGTACGGTAATATTCACCCCAAGTGCTGCACTTGTCAAAAAATCTCAGCTATACTTTGCTTTTCATGTCTTTCTACCTTTAAAGTCAAAAATGTTTTCCTCTCCAGTACCCCCTCCTGGTTTTACCCCTGTCGTTTTCCTTTTCTTATCCATCCTTTTGATCACCTAAAACATCAGTCCATCACTACCAGAAGCTGTGGTTTATGTCTCCCTGCTGTCCACTGTCTGCCTTCCAGGGAGAGCTTCTCCCCGCTGAGCCGCTGCCCGTTTGCCAAACCCGAGTGTTTGTGAAAGTAGTGAGCAGGTTTTACATGGAGGACTGCCTTAATGTTGTTCAGTTGGTGGGCAACCACACAGGGCGCTGCACTTCAGATTTACTGTTTGTTCATCTGTGCAGAGCTGAACTCATTCCTGCCTCTGTCTGTCTGTCTGTCTGTCTATCTGTCTGTCTGCCTCTCTGTCTCTTTCTCTCATGCACACACATACACCATGAGGTATATCTGTATCAGAGATTACAATTCCCTATTAAAAAAAAAAAAAAAGCTGAATGAAATGAAATATTTTATATGTCAGGGTATTGTCATGTAAACACTGGGTTTGCTGGGATGTTACTATTTCGTCTGTGAAGTGGAGGTATGCCTTTCAACTGGGGATTAGGAGGGGACGTGGCCTCTATAGGGCTCCCTCAGAGCAAAGCCAGTCCTCCCATGTTAATTTCTCAAGGTCAAGAAGAACCTCTGCAATGTTTCAGCTTTGAAGGTGCACTGAAAATACAATAACAGGAACCCTGCTGTATCAGGGGGGGGAAAAAAAAAAGAACAGACCGATTCAATACCAGTACATCTATCTGTTTGCTAAGATCAAAGAGGCTGGTTTACAGAGGTGTTTCTGGACGAACAACAGATGACACATATGTCTGCTTAATGTATGTTCATACAGGACTTGGTGTTAAATAAAACTTCCACCTTCAACTTTATAAAAGCAGTAATTTATATAAAGAAAAAACAAGCTGATCTGCAGTATTACTGTGGTTTCCAGTCTTGTCCTTGTTGGCTCAGCTCCTGCAGGAATAAGCATTAATGTGACCATTCATCACTCACTGTCTTAAACTGTTATTTTACAAGCTGCGTTGTTTAGGTCTAATTGAGCTACTTTACATTGTAATAAGGCAACAAAATGTAATGGATTAAAGCAGAGCCTGTTCCCTTATGTATTTAAAAATAGGGCTTTGGAAAAAGCTACATCGTGTGTGTCTCGCCTTTTGAGATTTAATGACTATCCTGTGACTCCACAGTGAATTACTGCCAGTAATTGATTATTAAAACTTGCAATTGCAAACCACATCTATTATTTGACGAGTGCATGCGTTATTCTTGTAATTAACAAAGCTTGGCACTTACCGTTTGCCAGTTCCAAGACCCCAGAAAAATATATCAGGGGTTAGAAAGGCGATTTATAGAGCAAGCACTGTCTGGGCAATTATCTGAGACATAATACATTACCAAAGATGTTCAATATACCAACAAAAAGCCCCCTTTACACCAACACATGACTACGGTTTAAAAAAAAAATCTCATGCAGTAAAAGAACAAAAAGGAGACTGAGAGATTTGGCTTGATGTAACTGTATCAGTAATTCTGCTGATGCTCTTTCTTATTTAATATATTCTATAATCTCAAAATATTATTTGCATAAATTAAAATTAGAAATAAAGCTCCCCTTTTTTTCTAAGGAAATTTCTTAAATAACAAGTAATGTGTTATTTCTTAAAATTATTACTAAGGCCTAATTGTTGTCAGTTTTTTTTCATCACAAGCAGAAACGATATGGTGTTGAAAATATCTGAGCAGATTTTAAATTTGAGCTGAATACACTGAATATTTTACAAACATGACTCATTATGCATTTAGTTTTTAAATAGAAGTTAGAAATAACTTTTGTAATCTGCATAACTAAGTGTCACTATTCTTAAATCTACTTTTTTTCCTTACTTATAATTAAATGGGCTATTTTTATTAATGCAGATTTGCATCTGCACATTGGTTTTCTTAGCATTTAACAATTTAAAACAAGTAAAATTTCCAGTTGAATCCAAACAAGTCTATACTGCACACTACAGTGGCATCATCATGTAAAGGGAAAGGAAGAAAATCCTCCAAAGGTGCATAAAGGAAAGTGTGTGTTGATGTGTGTGTTTGTCAGGGGGGAAACACAGGCAGAACCTCCCTTGCCTGCAGCTTATGATGTATTATCTAAAAGATGCTTGTTACACCGTGTTTGATCACTGTCTGTGGAAACCGAATGTTTTTTTCTACAATGAGAATAGAGTCAAAGCACTACAGCTGTGCTTGTGGCCCAACATCAGTAACAGTTTACAGTCTTGTTTCACTAAACAGAAGTTTAAAAAAAATGTGTTTTATTTCACCCTCGATCTGTACTATGTGTCAAAAGCTTAAAAGCAAATAATGTTCACGGTTATTGTTCCTCTATGCCAAATTTGTATATTTCACCCATAAAATATAAATGTTCCTACAGTTCAGGACAACAGTTCTGGTTATATATGGACCTATATGAGCTGAATCTTCTCTCCAGAAGGTTTGAAGGGATTTTGGTGAGATGGCTGCTATGCAGGAGACCCGTTGGAGACCACAGAATGGTGAAATATTTTTTAACGGGTAAATTTAGCAAACTTTTTAATTTTTTTTTTTTTTCACAACCTCTTTTTTGGCAACTAAAACTGGCCATAATTAGACCAAACATGATCTTTTCTCAACAACAACTAAGTAGTTTTGTAGCTCATAGACCTTAACCACAGAAATGTGAAGTTCAAATGTAGAAAATGAATAGAAATGTAAAGTTTCCACCTATCTACGATTTGCAGAACCGTACAATGCCAACAATAATTCCTGGGGATTCGGTTTATCTTTAACTCATTTAACATTTTGTTCATGTGAACCTATGATTATATTTCCTCCATTCCACTTCTGCAACTGTAGCTACCGTGAAGAGCTGTTGGATTTGCCTCTGGCTTTAGATGGTCCTGATGGGAGAGCCCTTTGCAAAGGAACAGTTAAAGCCTCTAACCTTCACTATAGTGCATCCCCTAAACAAACTCATTTCCTCATAGACACTGCAAAGACTCATACCCAAGCCCGTATAATGCCCTTTTGTGGATCAAGAGCGGAGCAAACAGCAAGGTCTTCACTTCATTGGAGATAATCAGCAGTTGGCCGAAGACAGCGAAGCCAGATAATTGAACACAGACTCGGGGAATACAACAAGAGGGGCATTTAAGAACAGAGTGAAGTTGAAACTCTCAAGTGCAAAAGCTGAAGTGATAAGAGTGAGAGTGCAGGCAGGAGTAAATCCAATGGAGTGGTGAGAAGTGCTACAAACAGTGGTGGTTGTCCGTGAGGGCCCGAGACGGAGCTGAGAGAGGCTTTATTTACTGGGAGAAATGCTGTATCCACAGGCCGTTTGGGCAGGATGGAGCTGGATGAATTCATTAAAGGAAGCGCAGTCTCTCCCAGCTGCCATCTCTCCCCCTGCAGCCAGACTCCGATCAATGGCAGGAATACATCCAAAACAACATTTAGCACAAGACCTCGGAAGCAGGGGTGCATTTAAGACTTCTCTGTGTGCGCACATCTCCCCTGGATGTGAGCACTGTTTCAAAATGTGCTATTGAAGTAGAGTAGGAGAGGTATAGGGGCAATGTGTTTGTATCACAACAGAGAAAATTGTTTAACACGGACGCTTCAAGACAAGACACTCTGCCATTTACTGTTGTGGAGGGAACTACAATCATGTGCATTACCATTTTTTTTTATATCTGTGGATTCTTGAAAGTGTGTTGTAAATGCTGATGTTTTTAAAATATTTACCAACTGAAATATTAAATTGATTAGCATCAGAACAAGAACAAAAACAAAGGTACTGTTGCTGGCGTAACCTAACTTACTCAATTCATGAGTATTTATATTTATATATAAAAATGTTTCGAGTAATTCTTTGCACATAACATGTCAAACGCAAAATACCAATGAAGTCTTGCATAACTCTTAAGTAACTTAATGTAATTTTTTTTAAAGTCAACATGACTTCCTCTTTGACACATTTTATATGTATTATGTAATTTAAATTGCACCAGACACATTATGGTTTCAAACAAAAACCTGGACGAGCAAAAGCAAAATGCTTCTAGTACCATCTAGTGGTTATGAAAATGATTTATGTGAGGCGTTGAGGAGAACACATGGAGTATGTATATCTACACATACACTCCCCACAGTATTCAGTAAATCATACTTGACAATGTTAGGCTAATGCGTCCCATACACAGGCTATATGATGCGACTAAATTTAACCGTGCGCTGGATCTCATTAGAAAGTTATGACTTATGTGTTCACTGTAAAAATCTCTCTGAGGAGAGAAGCACCCTGCCGTGTGCTGATGAGATGGCAAAGGTAGTGAAATTAAATGTCTGTCATTGTATTTTTATCATCACCCTGCATGCCCTATTTACCGTACAAAGACCACAATGTATACTGTCTTCTATTTAAAACAAAGGCTGAGTTTATCAGCCCACTGATCAAATGTTTTGTATTGTCCTGGATCTCATCTGAGTGTCTGATTTAACCATGATACTACAGATTAGAGTTCATGCAAAGATCAAAGATTATTGCAATTTATGCCTTAATCTATTAATAAGTTCCTAATGAGCTCATAATACTGTTTTCTCTTCATGTTTTAATTATTTTTATAAAAACATAAGTGTAGATGGGACCTCAGTCACTGCAACTATTTGCCTCTGCTGTTTTAAGAAATTGGTGTATTTTTGAGTGTGTATCTGACATGGGTCCCACTTTAAAGCATTAAATAATTTTGTCAGTCATTCTGGAGGTGAGTCAAAGATGCAGCTGATACAGATTTTCTAATATGCTGGTGAAGACCCTAAATACTGATCTTCCTAGTGTTTGGTGTTCATCGTTGCATGGGATATTTTTTTATTTCACATCATGTACAAACTAAAAAAATCAAAATTTGAATAAAACATATTCAGCATTTTGAAAGGTCATACTGAGACTAAAATCTCTATTTTTGCATTGAAGGACAAAAAAAAGTTTCAAATTCAAGTTTGGATGATTACTTACTCAATTTAACAACTCTATCTGAAACGACCTTCAAAGCATATTATATAAATGTTCCAGTACTAATGTGGATTGTACTTGGGATAAGAGCAGCAATTTGTATTGAAGAAAAACATTTTTCTTTGATACAAATTGCAAGTTAACCCCAACTTAACTGAAAATGCCAAAATCAATTTTTTGATGACATTGATTACTCAACTAAAAATGTTTTGAGAAGAAATAAATCAACATTTTTTCTAAAACGGTTGCGTTCTTTAGTAGCTTGATGTTGATGTCCTTGTGTGTTAACTGTGGCAGAAGGATGAAGGTTAAGAGTCTAACAAGCTGCATATTGAACTGCAGCTGACAGAAAAACGACACATTGCTGGCAGTTTTTAAATCAAACTAAAAATAAAGTGAAATCGATTAAAATTTGGGTTGAACTCACATGTGTGTGTATACCTTGCAGATTCCTTTTCAATGTGAAAATAATTCATACAAAGTCACACATTACAAACAAACTTTGTTTATATATGTATATATATATATAAAACTTTGCAGCCCATGACATTCATTGTTCAATGCACAGTTGTCCACCTGACAAAAAAAAGAAGAGAATAAACTACAAGAGGATGATCTGATCCTGTCTTTAGATTAAAATACTTGGTTTTTAAAACTGATGCATTGTTGGCCTTTCGAAAACAGACAATAGGACACCGTCTACCTACAACTGCAGCAATAACAGCAAAACACAACCAACGTTGGTTTTACAAACAGTTTCCTGAAGCTTTAGAAATATAAAAACCTACATTTTAATTAACAATAAATTCAGATTTGATCAAAATCAGTCACTAAGTATGCATGATTCCCATCTTGATGGCTTATAGCTAAAAAAAAGGTGACTATATTTCAATGCTCTTGCTCTTGAGCAAGCTCATGACTAATTTAATGTTGTACAAACATTTCATTTAATCAAAAATGTTTAAAATGAATGTACAGTGCAGGCTACTGAGGCTCTGTGTCTTCTCTCCACAACTTACATTACACCTCTGTTTTTTCCCTGACAGCAGTCTCAGTCCAGCTTACAGGTCATGCACAGTGACACTTCCTGAGAGGTCAGTTCATTTCTAAAATAGAAAACAACAATCATATATTCTTAAAAAAAAACAACCTGAATACTTGTACTGAGATCCAAGGACAAGGAAAACTCAAATAGCTTAGTTTTACTCAGATTTAACAGGACAGAGGTGTTGTGTACTAAAATTCCCAACATGATACGGATTCAAATGAAAAATTAGACCCTTGTTGGGATTCAACCAGCATCAGCTTTGACGAACCATAACAGTATACATACATATATATTATTACATACATACTGCCGTTTCAATGAAGGCTCAAACTCCAGCTTTTGTGGATCACTTACCCAGAAAACTCTTTCTTTCATTGGTGTTATGTTTTTAGAATCACAAGCTGTTTGTAAAAAACATTCGGCTCTCCAACATATAGCACAAGGAGTCATGTTTTAGTTCATGGACAATGCACTATAGATTTACTGCCACATACGGGCAAATCACAGGGTCAAAGAAATACCTTCACCAGAACAAACTGCACTTCTGCTTTAGCACATGTAGTCTGTATTATACAGTCTATTGTCACATTCAGCTTTTTCTCAAACAGAAAAATAAGGAGGGACCATGTGGACGATAACAGTGGTTTCAGTTAGCGTGGCTGTTCAGTCAGTCTGTGCTGTGTATCTTTCTTCTTTTTCAAGGCACGAGAACATTGGGAGTGTTTGTCCAGAAAGGCCCCGGAGTTAAGGTGCATGCGGGCTCCCTTGTTCACAGGGTGATCCGGGCACAGTGGTGTTTGAGCTTGCAGGGCAACACCCCGCGGTTTAGCTGGTAAAACTCCACCAGCTGGATCAAGTCAGTGAACCGCGTGTGACCATCATCCAGACTGTAGAAAACCTCCCCTTCATCATCCATCTACAGTGGAGGATGCACACGTATACCAGTACATGCACATCCAAACACACACAAAAGGAATAACACATGTGAGATAGGTGACTTTCTGAACATGATGCAAGCTTGTTTTTGGAATATAAATGAAAAACCGTGGGTTCAAACAAAAGAGGAATGTACTTACAGGTAAGATCTGAAAGTGTTTGACTTTCTGCATGTGGCACAGTGATAGCACAAATGTTTTGGGGTTGCTTTGGCTGTCCCTCAGTAGAAATACTCTGGAAAAAAAAACTGTTTTTCTGAGTTCTACATTTTTTTCTATTATTAAATTTCCTGTTATTAAATAATACTCTGCAACATTTTTAAACATTTATTTGAGTTTACTAATTTGTCATTTTTTATTGGAGTTCAGCTTCCAGGGTGTTGACAGATGTTAATATGTTTAGACAGCCTCAGATGTTGTGATAATGTTCAAGAAATAATGCAGCTGGGTCGCAATTCTAATGTTTTTTTTCTGTCTTTTTAAAAGACTGGTGTCACAACAATTATGTTTCATATCCACCCACCACACAACTGCACTACTTTCTTGTATGTATTTGTTAGATATACTTGATTCCTCCTTAATGAAGAATTCAAATGTGACTCACACTAAATGTATTTAACAGGAAAATTACCTTTTACAGATAAACCATGCTTGTCCTTTATAAAAGTGGATAGGAAAAAAGCCCTGGTATTGAGGATCATGCATGAGTGTTGTAAGCTCAGTGGCTTCCAACACAACTTACTTCTTTAATGACACAATGTAAACAAAAGAAAGAAAGGATTTTAAGTGCCCACCCATCGATGAGACCATGTTGAGTGATTAGCCGCTGAGACTCGTCCCGAGACAGTTTGCCATGGAACCAGGGCTGAGTCAAGTGGAGGGCTGAAGCATAAAACAGAGAAAACACACTACGAATTATTTATTTCACTTGTGTGAAGACAGCAAATCAAAATAATGTAAAATTTTTGCACCAACCTATGTTTGATACTGAGCTCTGTGATGTGGAGGGGCTCCCGTGGCCGCTGAGACGGTGACAGCTTTTCCTCTACAGCAGATATGAGAAACAGCCACAGTTTAAGTTTGAGCAAAACCAATGCACAGGTTCTTCATCCTGTTTCTCTTTAAATTTGTTTTCTAACTTATGAGGTGCTTAAAAAAAGTTGACACAGTTACCTTTATTTTGTAGCATTAAGCCTGTGTCTATACTTAAACACTCTACTGTGTGTTGCATAAAATACAACATAAACTCTTCAATAACATGAAAATGGCCGTAATAAAATAAACATTAACAATCACTAAGCTACAGTTCACTTTTTTTGTTGCTGGCAGCACTGAGACTTTTCTCTGGTGGAGAAAGCTTCATGAGCATGACTCACCCTCCATGACAGACCTTCCTCCACAGCCACAGACAGTGCTTCAGACGGGTTTTCAATCACTCTGCTCTTTTGACCAGAAAAGTCCATGGCAACCAGTGAATTCTCTGAGATGCTTCTCTGGAATTGCATACATACACTTAAATGTTTTTTTTCTGTATTGACTCTGTGAGTTTTATGATTGTTTAAATCACTCCTTGATTATTTTTCGCTTTATTTTTTAAAAACTACTGTACGTATTTTGTACTCTGCAAAATATCAGAAGCTTTTCTTTTATGGTTTGATTTCTTTTGTGTATTGTGAAAGCAGATTGCCTTTTGCCGTCTTGTGGTATTGTATTGCCATCTAGTGTCTGAGTACTGTGACTCCATCTTCATCATTTCTAGATGATTCCAGACGGAACTCCATTGAAAAGGGATTAGAGTGGCTTTGAAAAGAATGACACATGGGCACATTTTAGTCCTCTAAGCTGCCACATAGTGAGCGGCTCACTGCACACACTCGAGAAAATTCTTCTTATCAGGATTACTGTACCAAAAAGCTTTTAAATTGCTACATTTGTTCCTATATCATAAACTAAGCTTACAATTAAAAGGACTATTGAAAAGAAAGTGAGCAGTGTCTCCTCCAGGCATTCACGTCTGTCTTATTCACTGTGCTCAAATTCAAATCATATAAAAACATATATTATTGCTTAGAAATATGCTACTACATAATTCACTTGAAGCAGCTTTTATTTAAATTTCAAATATCTTATGAAGCAGTTTTTTGAAGTGACAAGTTTAGCTAAATCAGTCAAATAAATCAAAGAAGATTTAGCAGCCTGATCTGAGCCTGCATTTGGCAGATTCATGTATTCCCCTGTCTTTCTGGCTAATCCTCTTGGTGAGGCTGCCGATCACATATGACCCTCCAACAGCAGCAAAGAGGTGATGAGTTGTTAAATCTGAGAGCAGCTGATCACCATGTATTTTTAGAAAGCAAAGGGTTCATGAACATGTCCAAAAGCCATAAATAGATTGTGTTTACTGCCACGAAAATACTCCCAGTAGGATCTTAGGCTATTCTGGGACACCAAAGCCACATTAACACACTGAAGGTGCCTCATTTGTCCTGTGCAATTATATATATATATATTTATATATAGATATAGTGCAATTGTTCTACACTGCTCTAAGTTAGCCTCTGTTAGATCCAACATATGTTTAACACCTGGGCCTTTTCTTTTGGTCACGGATGCAGTGAGCAACCTAGAAATACAAAACAGACACAATGCCCTATAAAGTGAAATTACCAACAAGTTTGCTAGCAAACATCTGCCTATACATATCCAGCAGACACACAGCAACATGAGCGTATTTTTGAGACTGTGTTCAATATTCACGATCCTGAGAAAAATATTTGACTCGTGAGGTTCTAAACATTTCACTTTGTTCTGCTGCTGGTAGCTAACATCATGAATAAAATATTTTGCCAGACGTTTAGTATGTTACCCCTGCTACTTGTTAATGTTATCATGAGAAACATATTTCACTTTTTTAGCAATGAAACACTCTACTATGGTCCCTAGCTAGCTGCTAATGTTATCATAAGTAAAATATTTTGCTCCTCAGCTGCTACTCCATGTTCCCCAGCTAGTTGCTAACGTTTTAATAAGTAAAATATTTGCTTAACAGCCGCTAAATTCTCTACCATGTCCCCATAGTAGGTGCTAAAGTGATGAGTGTGTGGTTTGGTGCTTGGCAGATATAAAAAGGGTTTATCAGAGGTTTTTTTAATTGAAAAAAATTAAGCTGCTGACTGTGGCACAAAAAAAGAATGATGGGTGCAGAGTTTGTTATCTGAAAACTCAAATGAACTAACATTAATGACTTTCAGCTTACCATTGGTGACACTTTTTGCTTTTGGTGTGGCTGAATGAAGTTTTGGTACAGTTGCATCCCATACTGAAACAAAAAACACATGTCAGCAACTTCAAATCTGATTCAAAATATTTATCACGTTAACTTTTACATACTTTAAGACTTGAAGTGTCCTGATAAGAGGGGCAGACACAAATAAATCACAGTTGCTTCTTCTTTACTGTATATTATTTTTAGACTGGCAGGAGAGTGACTAATGCTCTGAACTGCGTCCAGCAGATATTCAGACAATGAACACATGCTGTTTCTATAAAAAGTGGGAGAGCTAATCCAACATCACTCAATAGTTTCCCTTCACCTCCTCCCAAAGCTAAATATGATTCTAGCACTGACTCAGCATTCCTCCTCCCAGAAATCACCCGGACTTAGTGATGGGAAAGCCAACCTTTAACAAGCGCATGGCTGTGATCCAGCACGTCCTGGTCTGCTCATCATCTGCACAAAGCAGCTTCAAGTCCCGGGCTGAACTACTCTTTGTGGGCTGCAGAGAGAAGTTACAAGGAGCTCAAAGATGCTGGGAATCAATACTCTACATGTGCTCTTCTTGTACAGTTTTGGCATTTGAAGAAAGTGGTGGTACCTTGACACAGAGGCCATAATCTGTAGGTGCTCCATGTAGTTTTTTGGCAGACAACAGCTTGTAGACATCGCTGTCACTGAAGTCAGCAATGAACTGGAGATGCCTCGGTTCCTGTGAAACAAAGAAAGGTCAAAATGAAACAGAAGTGCAGACACTTTCATGCAACATGAAAACAAAGTTTCCAGTCTGGTGTTCACCACCACACACTGTATATCTCTTGTATGTGAGGGATGAAAACACATGTTATGTCTGAATCTGATTCTCTCCCTTTTTATGTATTTTATGTTGTGGTTATTAATGTGAGGAACACCATATACAAAGATCAATAAATAAGAAAGTATATTATTTTTTTAGAATAAATGAGTCAGGTTTTTTTTTAAAGAAAAACAAAACTAAACAGTGAAAAAGTACCACCTTTGTTCAAATTAAAGCGAATTTGAGCAAATTAAAGCAAATTTGATCTAGAAAGAACATAGAAAGAACATAATAGCTTACATAGGAAAAAGTTAAATTAAAGCAATGTATATTTATCAGTAAAAGGCAGTGTTATCAGTCATTCTGGGTGTGATTAACCTATCAATCTGGTAAGAATGATAAGGATAAAATAAATGCATTGATAGAGTCTGTACTGCTACAGTATGAATAGCCACATTGTGCCAAAGATAAATTTCCATTAAAACAAAAAGCACAAAGACTTCCATTGTTCTGATTTCACATCACTCCACATTCTCATTTCCTTATGTACAGTAACGCCACAGCAGTTAGTGTCTGTCTGACTGACTGGCAATGTGTTTGACCAAGATCACAGCTGAACGGTAAACTTGTGAGGGTTAAAGTGGGCACCATACCAAAGCCTTGCTGCGCTCGACAACAAAAGGTCCACTGTTGTAGGAAATGAAAGCAGTTGAGAAGTGATTGTGTTGGCGTGGCTGGTGCCTAGGTGTAAGCTTCACTTGTCAGCAACATTGGGAGTACTGTTTCTGCCTGGCTGCTATGCCAGCGCACCTAAGGAAAATCAAGCTCAACCTGTTCTACTGCCCTCTCACAACATAAGTGAGATGTATGCTGAGGATGAACTGATGACCCCAGAGTGTACAAACAGACGACCAGGATTTTCCAAATGGTGCCATGCATGTTTTTATCCCGGATATTTACTGTGTACGACAATGTGCTTTTAATACAAGAAAAGAGAAAGTATTATGAAACAATCCCATGCATTTACATATTAAAGTATGATTTCATTTTGCATTTTTGATTGAATACAACAAATAATCTATGTGGCAAGCTTTAGTTACTGCTTTGGATTTTTCTAAGACACATACAACATATTGTAGACATTTTTTTCCACTAACCTTGGAAGTTCCCTTGTTGGAGAAATAAAGCCCTGACCTCCGCAGCACAAAGTAAAACTTCTTCCATGACTTCTTGCTTTGCTCTTTGGCATGAAGGTGTCCATGTACCTCTGGACAGGTGCTGGAGTTGAGAAAAGTCTGTGTTGGGTAGAGAAATATGTGTGCATGGATTGGTGTGTGCAGCAGATTCTGAAGGTAACATAACAATTCAGACAGACGTTGAGAGCCTCACAATTGGCACTCAAGGGCAAAGAGTGTACACGGTAAACAGAAAGAACCTGATACCTGTATAAGCTGAGAGTCATCCACCATCCCATTGGTTTCACTAGATATGGAGACCATGTGATCTGGAAAAAAGTCCTGCCAACACGAAAGCAACATCAGTCACTGTTACATTCCTTAGACTCCTTATTGCAGGATACAGGTGGGCTGGTTCAAAGACAGGACTTACATAGTGCAGAACTGTAATAATGAAGCCATTTACTGTTCAGAGTACAGTTTCAGCACAAACTCACCAG
>JAUZTA010000006.1:11752650-11764028 GCA_034780835.1 Ctenochaetus striatus | reverse complement strand
AGATGTGACAACTGCACAGTTAAAAGATGAAATGTCTTTGAAATCTCTTTTGGGAAAAAAACTAAAGGTTTAACATTTTGGGAATTAGTTAGATGGAAATATCTATCCCATTTTCATACCTGAATGGTAAACATATGGCCATAGAAGTCGCTCTGATAACCTGGCTTAGCCTTAGAACTGTGAATGAAGGAAAAAAGCTTACAATGCTAAACATATGTTTTTATTTGTTGGGTTATTCTTTGGAGGGAGCGCAGATCATTGACCCATATGATTAAATCACGACTTACATGGTGAGCTGGGCTAGCTTATCCTCTGTTTTTCCCTTAATAACATGTGGCTGTTTTAGACTTACCATACAGATAAGAGAGTATAGGTGCTGTGTGACTGATTTAGCATATAGAAGTGTATGCTTTATCCTCTCCTAACCTCGTGATATGTGTTTATACAGTCCTTGAACCTGCTAATGGTTAAGGTTACACACCACTGTCTAAAGGCCAATACATAGAAACAGCGCCAAATAAGATAAGATAATAAGAAAACAGGCAGAGTCTTTGCAGATGATACAATGCCGTTCACTTCTGGTTTGGTGTGAGATGGTGAGTGTAAGAGATCACGTTTGTATGATACTACACATAGTTTTTGAGGAAGGGTCCTTTATTTTGCTTAAACATCTATTACACGAATGAAAAAAATAAATTTTTTTTGCCAGAAAGCCTATCAATTAACGATACCTGCTTCTGAGAGGCAGATGCTGATAAGATAATTAATAACATCACATTTTGATATTTTTAACAGAAACCTAATTATGACCTGTGGTTTGTACACATGTAAGGGTGAGAGAGGCTAAGATGTGATGAGCAGATATGAATAATTTTACCTTTTAACCACTGACCAAACCAAATCTACATGTCATCACTTTTAACAAAAGAAAACAAATTGTTGTGAATCTTCAAATGTTCAATGTCCAAGAACACTGAAAAAAAAACACACACAATACTTTGGCTCTAAAAGAGAATTGTGCCTGAGAATTAAATTTAAATCATATGAAATGACATTTAATTCTTTGACATAATCTGTCAAATTTAGCATGTATTAAATACTTAAAACAAAATAAAGGCTTTCATGGAACCAAAAGCTTATGTCAGCTGTTTAAAAAAGTGTCCAGGGACGTCTATGCTTCTTTTTGTGCATGAAACCATTAAAGTTATTTGGCCTTATTACAATAGTCTTACCAGTTTGAATTATTTCTTTATCAGAATAATACATAATAGAATAAATTTTCCATTACTTTCTAGTAATTTATCAGCACTTACTATTATTTTGCATTACTAATCTTTATGGTGAATTAAAATGTTCTTTCACATTTTAAATATATTTCATTTCCTATAAACTGATTCTAGGAAAATACTCTATTTTCATCATTATGATTACAATAATTTTATGATTTTTTTAATTATACCATTATTGTTTCAGCCATACCACAGAGCCCTGCCTGGAAAAATAAAGATTTCAACTACAATATCTTTAATAGCTCTCTTATGGTTGAAGCTAAGCATTAAAAAGAAACCTGCTGTTACAATCTGAGCCCCAACAAAAGAAAGGAACCTAAGCCCATGAAACAAGATCATAGAGTGATTATGAAATGTCTAAGTCCCAGAAACAAGCGTCTTAAATAGCCTCTTACAGGCAATCACGGGAGGGGTATTATGAAGCAGAGGTGTAGCTTAACAGATTACTCTTGGAAGCCCTTTAAATGAGTTTTTCTTATTGTGAACATGAGGCTAAAGGTGGTGCACAAACACAGCATTAGAGCTCAGGAAAAGTTCAAGCCCAGAGGGAGTTGCAAAAGTGCTGCAAATACTCCAGACCAGTGCCTGCCAACTCAAAGCAGCTCTGAAAGAAGGGGGGACATGAATGAGATAAAAGCATGATGTGTGGTCAGGAGAGATATCTTTCTCTGGAACTCAACAAGCAGAAAAGAGGATAGGGTGAAGAGAGTAGACTGCTGGGGGAGGAGGGGGTCTGTGCATGAGGCTGTGGGAGGCTGAGGAGGGATATCAGTCTAGTCTCCTCAGCAATAACACTCATATTCTGCACATTTTTTGCAGAATATATTTACATCAAATGCCATACAGGGACAGTGTTAGAAAAAAAAAAATAACACAAGTGCTTGCTCTGAAAGTCTTAAAAGGTTTCTAGACAGAAAAGCAGAATCCACCAAACAGCCACATCTCTTCTGATACCTGCAGACCTGACTTGACCTCTCCCCCAAATCCACCCTCCTATTAATAGTCTGCTCACGCATTCTTCATTTTGCTTGGCGCCTCTTACAGAATATCAGTTCCTTGATTTGTTCATACAGTTAACTTCCCAAAAATCTATCTAAAAAATAAAGCCAGTATTGTATGTTTTAAGAGAGGCACTGTTCTACTAAAAGCCTACTGAAGAGATTTAGATTAAAGAGATTTTTCTTTGATAAATGCCCAGGTTCCTTCTGCTGTATATAACTACAAGACGATACGATAGCAGCATTTAAACTTTCCTGCCAAAGAAAACACCTGATGAGCTCCTCTTCCACAGGTCCACAGCATTATCTGTTGCTAAATACTTTTTAAATCACCCAGTGTTGGGTTTCTCAGATTAGACACAGTCAAAATGCTGTGCCTCTGTCACGTTCTGTCACCTCACTCTTTTTATGCGGTCGAATTGGCACTGTTTGCTGCTCCCACCGCTGGTTTAAAGGAGGAACAAAATGACCCAAAATGACAATATTCGTACCTTAAACAGACTGTGTAAAAGAGGCTCTAGACAGCAATACTCCAAAAACTCTTTGCATGTATGAAGCATTCCTGTCCTTTTCTTTTCCTCTTTTTCCAGTTATTTGTCCTCAAGGATGATGACTGATGACTTTCTTTAAAGGGGCCAGACAACTAAATATCTACTGGAATATGTTTACATACTTAAATGTTGGAAAAAATGATGTTGAAAAAACATCATCTCACACTGTTAATTTCTTCAGTACTGCTATTAACTTTCTGTCTGAAACACATCCTTTCAGCTCCAGTCCTCCCCCCAAAAAGCCCAGTCTGCTGTAATTGGCCTCAGCAGGCACTTCCTGCCATTTCCTCCATCAGTTCTGCAAGTGTCTTTTAAGTTCCACCATGTTCATGACCACAACAACTGCTTCAAAATAAAAACTTCATAATATGATAAGTGTCTTTTGTAAAGGGTGTTATGGTTGATGTCAGGAATTACAAAACTAGGAACCCAAATGCAGACCATATCCAGGAATTTAACAAAGGGCAAGCTTTATTAACAAAAAAAGCTTATAATACAAAATCAAACAAAATGCAAAGTCCAACTAAAAAGACTTTATCAAAGATGACAAAATAAGTCAAACACCAACAGTGCACAACAGAGCTCAGCAGATAATCTGACAAAGACAAAGGGAAAACACAGAGACTATATACACACTAAGGTGATGAGACACATGTGGGGCAATCAACACAGGTGAAGCACATCGGGGGCAGGGCAGGTAATTACGAAAGGAGGGAAACTTGACAAGACATGAGTAGCAAGACGGAACATGATTTACCAAAATAAAACAGGAAACAATGAAACAAGGACACACAACTTAATAATTAACTGAACTAATAAGCAGATCATGACAGTTGAGGGTTTTAATATTGAGTACTTTGATGTTCTCAGGGAAACTTATGTTTGTCTCTTAACACCAATGGACCTTGTATAGATTTGTACTGAGCTACTATGTCCTTTAGTGAGCTTTTGAGGTGTTAGTCAAGCTAACTGTTTGCTTTCTAGACTTAAAAGAGCAATGGGTAACCTATGGCCAGGATTTGCTTAAAACATGAAAAAACTAACATAATCAACAGAATTTAACAAGTAAAAGTATGGACATTGTGTATAAGACTTGTTTGCTATGTAAGTTTAGCATGGCATAGATAGCATGCTGACCAGCTAGCCCTGACCCAATATGTCTTGAGCTTATTTGTCTTTTTTGGTCTTTGTCAAAACCACACTTTCCTCCAACTTAAAAAAAAACAAAAAACAAATACATAAAACTCTAAAAACATGGCTTTTGACTTTCTACTGTGAAAATCCTCACAGTTCATGTCCAAACTACAGAGCATCTAAAGGGACTTGGGAAAAATATTAGGGGAAAAAATCTTCAAGCTTTCTGTGCACACAAGAAACTATCTTATGAGAAATTTATTTTGTGCCCATGAAATACCTTTATCGCACCCAGTCTATGTTTATGTATGAAAATGACAGAGCATGAGTTAGTAGAGCTATATTTTAACCTCGGACTTCATTATAAGGACATTTCTGCTTTGCTTTCAAGTCATCAACTTCACATTGTCTCACTATAAAATTTAAAACAAATTTTGGAGTTTGGGTGACTTGGTCCTGTGCATGAAATACTATCTTGTGCACAAAAGACACATTTCTTCTGCATACTAAATAATTTCTCTTTGCCCTGTTCAATATCACACCTCTCCTGCCCCCTTTTGCCATGTTTTCTCAGTCCCCAGAGTCCTGTTTGGTTCCACTGTAAATTGCTTCAGTATGTAGTTCCCATCCTCAAACTGTCCTCAGTCGGCCTTGGAGGATGTGTTCCCAGCCATGTTTGCTGGACGGCTGCCATTAAAATCAGTGAAAACACCAACATTTATACAACACTAATAAGCAAAGAGGGTCAGTAGTTGCACAGCTAACTGAGCTGACAAGCTAACGACTGCTATTAGCTATAGTTAAATGAAGCTTTAGCAATTTGGGAACTGACTTTCGGGTTAGGGATTACTGGGGCGAAAAGATGCCCTCTTCTTAACACTTTGCGCACTTAATGCTAAGCTAAGGTGACCCTTCGCAGAAGTCCAGCTGGAGGCATAAGACAACTAAATAGCTCAGTGTGTTTACTGTGGAAATTAGAGCTCATCAGCACCACACCTGGCTGTTTGTTGTAAAAATCATCCAAGTCCTGATTGATAGGTACCAATCTAAATCCAAGCAAGAAAGCAATACAAAAGCATTTACAAAAAACAAAATAAGTCAAGTATTTAATCTCCTACAATTACAGTATTTTGTTGTGCAATACAGGCATGGTTTCACAGGATTTGACAACTTACATAATCAAAGGGGGACAGTTTGTTGGCTGTTGAAATCAATGTAGCAAGTATTGATTAGTAGCTTTCATATTGTGGTGGTCTAGATTTACAGCACTGTAAGTTGATGGTCTTTCCTCACATGGTAGTGAGTGAATTCCCTCATTTGCATGATCATCTTTCATGTGCGTCAGTAGGGCTACTTTAGTTTCCATTATAATTTCATTGTTTTGGAAATTGTTTGCTGGGTTCTTTAACATGATTTCTTCATGTTTTATTTATGTTTCTGTTTGCAGTAAGCAAATTTTGTGGCCTCGTCCTGCCTCTACAAGGTTTTCTGTTTCAATGTTTTTTACAAAATTTAGTTGTTAACCACTAAAACCACTTTTAGATGTTTAGCATCACTCTCCAGCCTCCTCTCCTAATTCTTTTCCCATCTTTACCATGCAGTCGTCAATGTATTTGGGCCTCAGTGGTAGTTATAGCTGTGGTGGTATGCTGGTATGTTTGTTGGCTCTGAAACATTCACTCTTGTGTTTTCCTAATCTTACCATCACCATCACAAGTGCACAATGTTGTGCATCTTTTTTTATATCATTTGATCTATCTTTTTTATATCATTTGATCTTTGCCTGCTGTACAGATTGGTTTTGTTGGTGTATTTGTGTGCAGGTGGTTGTCAATGCCTTGCTGGGAGCCATTCCTTCCATCTTCAATGTGTTGCTGGTATGTCTCATCTTCTGGCTCATCTTCAGCATCATGGGAGTCAATTTATTTGCTGGGAAGTTCCACGTTTGTCTTAACAAAGCCACAGATAAGCCTTTCCCTCTATCAAAAGTGAAACACAAGAATGACTGTTTGGAAATGGACAAAAATGATGCTCGCTGGAAGAACCTCCAAATCAACTTTGACAATGTTGGCTTGGGCTACCTTGCCCTGCTACAAGTGGTAAGTATCTAAATCATTTGCAAGTGTCAGATAATTGCAAAATGTGTGCAATTTCAAGCTGGTGTATGTTATTTGCTGTATTGCTAGACAAATGATAAAATGATTATCATAATATTTTTTATTTCGAATTGATTTTGTTCATTTCTATACAGGCTACATTCAAGGGCTGGATGCCCATCATGTATGCTGCCGTGGACTCTCCAAGCAAAGTAATCAAGTTTTTATGTTTAAATAGCTTGTAATCTTGTCACTTAATCAAACTGTATGTTTGGCATTAGCATTTTCAGCAGAAGTCATTCGAGGGTCCTGAAATTATCTCCCTGAAATGGCTATATTAAAAGAAATTAAACAAAAATTTAAAAGGAATTACATTATTCCTTTTTGTTTGTTGTAATATAACAAATATTTAGCCTCTTGTTTTTGTAAGTGAGCCAAGAGTTTTTTATTTTGATATTACATTTCAATCTTACATTGAAATCAGACACTGGAAACAAATTTCCTTTCATTGTTGCAGCAAAGGGTAACTTAAATCTACCGATACTAAATGTTTGTTTGTTTATGAGGAGCAGCAACAGGGCCTTCTTGCTGAGATGGAGACACATTGTTGACAGTCTACATAAAAAAAAATTGTACTGTATTTCACTTTAATTTTGTTTCTTTTTTAATGCATATTATAACTGTATTGATTTGTTTTACCATGCCCAGCTGTTATGTGGAAAACAGTTGCTCATTATGCAGCATGAAATGAAATTGCAGTAGTGATTATCACCAATAAAGTACTTTATTGCAACAATAGGAATTTGTTTGGCTTTGCTGGAAACAATGAAAAATATATATAAATGGTTTTCTCAAAGAGCTCTTGCTTCTCACAGAATTCCAAGAGCATGAAATTGCCATGTTGTGAAAACCAGTTTGAAATAACCAGATTGAAATCCGAAGGGCTAAATTTCAACATACTGATTCTCCCATTTTCTGTTGCCATTATAGCTGGACGATCAACCAGAGTATGAGAGCAACCTGAGGATGTACTTATATTTTGTTGTTTTCATCATATTTGGAGCCTTCTTCACACTCAATCTCTTTATTGGTGTCATCATAGACAATTTCAACCAGCAAAAGAAGAAGATAAGTATCAAATCTGCCTTTTAAAATATACATATAACTGTGTATGTATGTGTGTGTGTGTATTTTTTTTTTACATTTCAACGGACAGGCAATATTTTAAACAATTTTCATGTTATTTAACGTGCATCTGTTCACTCTTTACCTAGGAGGTCAAGACATCTTCATGACTGAGGAGCAGAAGAAATACTACAACGCCATGAAGAAGCTGGGGTCAAAGAAACCACAGAAACCTATTCCTAGACCATCGGTATGCATCTATAATTGTTATTAAGTCCATTCTTCTTTACAAGTTTGTTCTTTGTTTCATAGCTCAGAAATTGTTTTTTTTGTTTCTCCACCTTGTGTCTTTTTCAGAACAAAATTCAAGGATTCATCTTTGACTTGACCACAAAGCAAGCATTTGAAATTGTTATAATGGTTCTAATAACACTTAATATGGTAGCCATGATGGTGGAAACTGCTGACCAGTCAGTTGAGAAGACCAATGTTCTCTATTATATTAATTTTGTGTTCGTTGTCGTCTTCACTGGAGAGTGTTTGTTGAAAATGATCTCGCTTCGCCATTACTATTTCATAAATGGTTGGAATGTATTTGATTTCATCGTAGTGATCCTGTCAATTGTTGGTAAGACTCACCTCTCTCAACTAAAATCATCAATGTTGTCAGCATACATGTACTGTTTACAGGTTGTTTAATATGTTTTTTTTTATCTCTCTCTCCTCTAAGGTATGTTTCTTTCAAAAGTGATAGAGAAATATTTTGTATCACCAACGTTGTTCAGAGTCATCCGACTGGCTCGGATTGGCCGTATCCTCCGCCTTATTAAAAGTGCAAAAGGAATACGCACACTCTTGTTTGCCTTGATGATGTCACTCCCTGCCTTGTTCAACATAGGTCTCCTGCTCTTCTTGGTGATGTTTATCTATGCCATCTTTGGCATGTCAAACTTTGCCTATGTCAAGAAGGAATCGGGCATTGATGACCTTTTCAATTTTGAGACATTTGGCAACAGCATGATATGTTTGTTCCAGATCACCACCTCAGCCGGGTGGGATGGCCTACTAGCTCCCATTCTCAACAAGC
Organism: Ctenochaetus striatus; assembly: GCA_034780835.1. NCBI lineage: Eukaryota > Metazoa > Chordata > Actinopteri > Acanthuriformes > Acanthuridae > Ctenochaetus > Ctenochaetus striatus. Next base: position 11,755,748 of record JAUZTA010000006.1, on the reverse strand, counting down.
ACGAAGATGATTGTAGCAGTACCACTGAGCATCCAGGCAGTTCTGTCAAAGGAGACTGTGGAAATCCTGCTGTGGGAATTGCCTTCTTTGTGAGCTACATTATCATATGTTTCCTAGTAGTGGTGAATATGTACATTGCAGTCATCCTGGAAAACTTCGGTGTGGCCACTGAAGAGAGTGCAGACCCACTGAGTGAGGATGATTTTGAAATGTTTTATGAGGTCTGGGAAAAGTTTGATCCTCGTGCCACGCAATTCATGGAGTACAATAAGCTGTCTGAATTTGCAGATGCCCTGGACTCTCCGCTACGCATAGCCAAGCCTAACAAGATCGAACTGATCTCTATGGATCTACCCATGGTGAGTGGTGAACGCATTCACTGCCTGGACATCCTGTTTGCATTTACAAAACGTGTTCTGGGGGAGGGTGGGGAGATGGACATCCTCAGAGGGCAGATGGAAGAGCGCTTCATGGCCTCCAATCCATCCAAGGTTTCCTACGAACCCATCACTACCACCCTCCGCCGCAAACAGGAGGAGACATCAGCCATTGTCATCCAGAGAGCATTCAGACTGCATGCAAAGAAACATGCTGCCATGAAGCCCTCTGTCACATGCAATGACAGTATTCAAATGGATGACACACTGAGTGATAAAGAGGACCTTATCATGGACAAACTGAAAGACATTTCTAGCGCTGATAAAAGTGAACAGACTCCTTCGACGGCCACTCAGCCTTCATGTAACAGTGTGGCAACAAATGGAAAAAACAAATACGAAAAAGACAAAAGTGAAAAGGAGGTTGTGGGAAAAGATGTCAAAGAGCAGAATAAATGAAAAAATATGCTGGAGTTACGACAAAGACATTTTAATTAATGATAAAATGTTTACATCCTTTGAAAGTGACTAAGACATCCATCGGATTCCCTTCCGTGCATCGGATTTCCTTCTGTGGTATGGATATCTTTGCCAAACTGACCATGCTTACTTGAGTATAAAGGCTGGTGCCTACAATGAAAAAAATGGTTTATTCAGGCTAAAGTGGGATCACTTTGTTCTTGTTGTTGTGTTGAAGATCAAAGATGCCTTTTGGCTGATTGGGGGATGGGAGGAGTGTTCTGAAAGACACAATAGTTAAGGCTTTAACTTCTTTTGCAGCTAGTTCTGCTATCCAGTGTCTTGAATTATTGTTATATCACTGACTGCTGTATTACTTTAACTACTTATTTTTTAAGCAGAGGAAAATTGTTCTAATGTTATGAGATCCATTGTTATTAGGAATTGATAGTTTGTTTAATCGACTTTTTGTACACTTTTTTTTACTCTTCAAAGGGGTTGCTCCTTCAGGCATGACCTTTCAAATAAGCAGCATTGCTTTAAGGCTAGTCTTGCTAACTGATTGCACTTAGAATACTCGACAAATCTAAAAAACCATGTCAGAGTTGCTACAGTTGACTAGAAATGTAGACCTGCATGAATGTTTCTCTCTGATTACGCATGCTAGAGTGTAGCTCTCTCCCTGTCTATCAGGCTTCATGACGCCAAGTATGCAAGAGTTGGCCAGGACATGGCTGTTTTTATACTTCAGAGAAACACAACCTTAGCCTACAGTCCAAACAGACGCCGTGGAGGGTGTCAACTATGTGATCATCACTGTCTGAGCAGAAACACTTGGCATAAATAATTTGCACAGTTTTCCGTTTTGCTCAATCAGCAAAATCATTCACATACTTCATCTCAGCCTTCTGTGTGAACCTATGAACCATTTACTGTACAATATTTATAATTATGTGCAAATTTATCATGAACCTGTTCTATTGTCTTGCTGGGAAGCTGATCTTGTTTGCACATTGTAACTGAAACTTTTGTAAGTTACCTCTAAAAACCTTTAATTCCTGACAGTTTGCTATTGAAAGAGATGAACTGTAATGTTGTCTGTTTGTAGTGTCACTAAAAAATGTTTTTCATCTCTAAAGCCTCCTCCATGTGTCTATGTTTTTCTCATTTTAACTGTTTTTTTTCTTACCTGCATCTGCTGATTAACCTCAATGCATCTTCTATATGATTAGGAAATAATGGAGTTGATGGAACAATTGTTATTTATTACCTGTGGAATGAAACCATTTATATTTTCTATGTCCTCCTGTATTCAGACACAAGCTGTGAGGTGAAAAATGTAAATGCCCATAATTTTTTTTTTCTTCATAAGACAAAGCCCTATTGTGTTTAATTACTGATGCTATTATGACTCTTCTGTCGACTTTACTTTCTTCAACTTTTAGTTGTATATTTTGGGGGGAAAATTTTAGTTTTTAAAGGGAAATATAATGTTTTGTGTGCTTTGTTGTTTTTTATACAGTTTATTATCTCTCAATCTTTATCATGATAAATATCTAAGTTGTATAAAAGATGGCTCAGAATATTCTGGATGATCGTCTCAAGGACATTGCATCACACATCTCATGTGCCCACGGCTGTTTCCTTCATCTGTTTACATTTTATAGTGATACTTGTGTTACTTTTGTTACTTCCTCCCATACCTGTGACATCCACCGCAAACTATGTCACAACTTCATCTGTTGTTCCATGCTATAGAGGTATAATTCCATTCATCCAAGTATATTTTGCATGTAATTAAAATTTTAATACTTACGCTTTACTTTATGCATTATGAAATAATGTTTTAAATTGCACAGAATCTCCCATCATTCATATGAATAATGCTTGTAGTGTATTAATTAACTGCATGCAAACACTCTTATAACCCATTTCATTGAAATGCCAAAAGAATAAAGATTACATGTACCTCAACTATGTGTCATTTATGTTATCATGCTGTTGTTTCACGTATGTATTGTCCATTTTGAATTAAATGCTGTTTCTGTCTTTTTGAGTTATCTGTGAGAATGGGGTAAGAGGTGGAAATGATCCACCTAGAAAATGACTAACTGCTCAATAGCTGGTTCATTAAGCTTCGTATACTTTGCTTACTTCTTTCCATTTTATATCATCTATGTTCTGTTGAAACTATGCTACTTTATGTCTCTCTCTCTCTGTCTTTAAATCCACTATTTCAGTAAAAAAAAAAAAAAAAAGTTT
>JAUZTA010000006.1:11742439-11752550 GCA_034780835.1 Ctenochaetus striatus | reverse complement strand
TGTCATAAGGATTCATTCATGTTCATGACAGGTGTCATGTCATGATTATGACAGTCTTATGACAGTCTTATGAACCCGTATTCAAATAAAGTGTGACCGAATCAATTTTAGCCATACTTGAAAGAAGTCATGAGAGTTTCAAGGAATTGTTGTCCAAATGTTTCATGAAGCACCTATGAAACTATTAGTAGATGGATTTTTGTAGTGATGCCTCACAGTGTAAGATTCATGTTGTTACCTTTTTCATTTTTCATTCACAATCGGTAAGTGAATATTAGGTCTAGATAAAAATAAAAATGCTAGCAAATTGCTCAGAGATACTATTCCCATGTGTAAGAAAGCTGCTGTTTGTGAGTGTTTGTGAACTGTAATATTATTTATTTTCCATATAGTTCAGGGCCTAAGCTGAAATTATGTGCCTTATTTGTCTTATTATTACATACAGCTAAAGCATATGCCTTGCTTATTCATGCAAGTTGGTTATATTTGTTGAAATCCAGTATTTTCTTTTAAAAAAGTTAAATGTGTTTAAATCACATGACGTATGGTGGTAGGCATAGGCATGATAGGCATAGTTTTTTTTTATGTGAAACCAATACAGCAATTCCAAAACTATTATAAAGTAATGTTGGTTTTTTTAGTTACTCTCAATACTTTAATGATCAGAATTTATTTCACATTACTTCAGATAAGCTGTTTTAAGTCCGCAGTGATTTTGCATTGAGCAGTCAGAGGAGTACTCGATACAGCTGGGTCAGTGATGGTTGGTCTCATGTTCTCTTGCTCAAAAGGCACCAGAGACTAAAGAGTTACTGATGTTCTTAAGTGACTGGCATTGAAGGTGGCATAAATAGCATAAATGTACCACAAGCATTATCTCTGTTTTGCTAAACTGGCCAATCATTCAGGAGCAGCAGTTTGTACAGTAGGCACTGTACCAAAATAAAATCTAAAAAGAACACTTATACCCTCGAGACACAATGTCATGATTGATACCATGATAAGTTTCAGTTCTTTTTTAAGCGCTGGTCAGCCTGATAAGCTTCACCATGGTTAGTCTGAGAATTTTGAATGTGCAGTAATCAACATGCTTTAGTTGTGTCTGACAACTGAAGCACATAAATGTACACTCATTAAAAATTAACTGTCAGAAACCTCTACCTAATGTGCGTAAATGAAAATGTGTGGTAACCCTAAGTTAGATTCATTCATGTTTTTCTCTCTCATAGTCAAAGATCGCATTCGTGGGTTCAACATTTATGTGCTTCTGACAACCCTCCAGAGGTTTTATTAGAAAATTAGAGCAAACCGAAATAGGTATTTTCTTTACAGGAGAATCAACAAGTCCTTATTATCTTATTTTGTGATCTGCATTGTTATTATTTATCAGATGCTGAAAGTGCATCTTTTGGATTTGGTGTTATTATTTCAACTGTGCATCGCCTTTGTGTGGTAAACTTTTCTCTTTCGTATCATTAAAGCAAGGATTTATTATAGTAGTTGGATGAAACTGATGAGTAATCATCAGACTGTCATGGCAGCTTTCAGTGGAGTGAGGGGATTTAATTTTTAAAAATTGATCTAAAGTGCTAACCACATTTAGAGGCATTAAGCATCATCTTCTACAGTTATAAGCTTTATGACTGTTACAATGCGGATAGCTTTCAAACCACAATTAGCATTAGTGTCATTTTAGAGTCTGTAAAATGTAAACCTATCAGTGTCCATTTCATGTGCTTAATGTAAAAAGTGCTTTAACTGTAAATGGCTCAACTTTAATTATTCTCATTCATCTTTTTGGGTTACTGAAAAACACTGATGGATGTATGACTGCAAATTAACTAGTGACTTTAAAAAAAAGTGTGCAAAAAATTCTTAAAGGTATTTTAGTCTCTTCTAGCCAAGAGAGGAGCTTCTGAACTTCAAATGTGTACAAGTTTACCGTCTTTTTCGTATTCTAGTGCGCTATGTTTTGGCAAACATCTGTGCAAGAAGCTAGAATCTGTTTTTTGAGTGCGCTTTGTGGCTCCTGCCGGAAACTATTAGCATCTTAAGTGGGTGGAACATTGTATCAATTATTAATAACAGTCCAAATATTCATTACAGTCCAACATTGCTTTTACCTATTGTGGCTGCCAAATCCTGAGGGCAGTAAACAAGATGCTGCTGATGGCAAAGTGCTGATTATTCCTGCCATTCTGTCTCACAGCAATGATGTGATTATCAGTTTGTGCCACACCCTCTCACAGTGCTTTATGGCCCACATCATGTTTTCCCGACAAGCCAGTCAGCAGAATAAAACAGCTGTCTCTGGGTGACTGTTTTGCCGACATGCTCTCAGAGTTCAATATATTTCAAAAGAAATAAACAGGCCAATTATTTAGATATAAACATTCAGAGCCTGATTCTGTTAAAACATCTTTGCCTATAATGTCATTCACCAACTGACGTAAGAGAGGCAAAATATTTTGAAATGTAGCTCACGACTGTAACCAGCACACAGCGCCACTGATGGCAACAGGTGGGGTTACAGATTGCCTTTTTTTTTTAATGACCAGCAAATCAAGAGTGATTCTGCAGATTCTCCTCACTGGTTGCCGGGCAACATGACATCAAGCCCCTTTGTTAAACTACATTAGGGTGGAAGGTCGGAAGTTGGTCTGCCGTCCCCACCCAGGGAGTCTCACAGGCTGGGCAATAATCTGTGGACATGTTATATGTGTAAGGATGTCTGTTTGGCTTGGGATCTCGCCACTGGCATGCATGGAGGGGCAGAGTGAAAAACAATTCAAAGAGAAATCTGAGAATGTGGCTCATAACAGCTCTGTAATTTTATTTGCTGTAGATGGATTGGAAGAAAATCCCATTAGATTAGATTGTGGTGAGTACCCCCTACCTTCCCAGTGTGCTAATAGACAGACACACAGACAGATAGACACACACATTTACTTTTTCTTTTTATCTTAACCACTAAATTGCTCACACACACATTCACTCAAACACATGTGCACTGGTTCAAGTAAACCACTCCCTTACAGAAATACCATAATTTACATGTTAACCAACACCTTGTCTGGTCAAAATACAACAGATAATTGCATAAATTCTTCCTCATTTCTATTTCTGACTATCAATCTGTTGTATGCTGAATTGCAGTTATATCCTGAATTGAGTCGTGCATGTGTGTCATCAAATGTCAAGCAACTTTTTTCTTTTAAAACACATGTGAAAAAAGAAATAAGAGTTCATTAGAAAGTGAGCTGCTTGTATTATTGGGCAAGGCTCTTTGATCAATAATGGTCTGTACAGACCACAATGGAGATGGCCATTAGAATGCTATAGCGGTGGATCCCAGGGGGTACATATTCCACAGTCTTTCCTCTAATAGGTAAGTGCAACAACACATGCAGTATTCATTGCTCTTTGCTAAGGGCAACACCTTCATTATCTGCCATGTAAATGCTCTGAATGAGTATTATTTAAAAAATATATTTCAGCTATGAGTACATCAATAATAAGCACAAAATAGTTTATATTAAAAGATAATGTTATTTATCACATGGATTTTTGGTAAAATAACTTCCAACAAGATGACTTCAAAGCCATGAGCTAAATTGTGTGACACAGCACACAAACATTTCCCATTGCTGCACATGCTCAGAGCTCAATACCAACCTGATTTACTCTTCCATTGATGTGTGCTGCAGAGAGTAATGATTATGTGCCACAGTTAGTGCTAAATAGTATCTGACAAGGCATGGAAAGATCTCTCCTGGAACAGTTGCACCCATGCTGGCAACTGACGGCTCCTACCATGGACTCCACACTGTAGACAGTTCATGCTTTAACAGTCAATGGTCTTGCATAACATAGGGCCACCAATTACCACAAGCTGGATGGAAACATGTTTCCACTGCGCACTACCTAAGATGCGTAAAAAAGGTTAGAAACTTTCAAACTTTCTTTCTTCTCTTTTTTTTGGTATGCTAAATTGTGTGGATACAGCAAACAGAATGCAAGCCCAACAACAAGCCGACTGACCGCATGAATCCAACCATCGAGTGTAATCCTCAAATCATTTTCATATAATCAAAGTAGTCTAACTCTGACATGCGATATACATTCAAATCAAAACACGATATCTGACAAAATCACGGCACATGGAGAAACACGAGTGAACTTTCTTACCCCCAATTCTCTATATACCCAGCATATTGAAATTATTAGTATTAGTATTAGTATTAGTATTAGTATTAGTATTAGTATTAGTATTTCAAGAAGTGCTAGAGGTACTAGAAGCCTACTAGTACCATCACATTTGATTTAAGCATGACTGCGCCACCTAGAGGTACAGAGGCGAGGCATCTGAGCCAAACGTAAAGATGGCGGTAAATAGTTGTTTAGTCCCCCGAGTTTAGTCTGTGAGGCTTGCTAACAGATTAAGACCCGACACCCTTTTAACAACCATCGCCTCTAAAACCATAGCAATTATATATTTGATGTAGAGTACCCAGGATGTACAAACAGTTGCTAGAGTTTGGAGCAATAATAACAATAAAGGAGGCTAGATAAAAGCAGTCGGAAAATAAGTCTTACCTGGCAGGAAAAGAAAAGGGAACAAAATAGCCCACTACACTAACTTGTTACTTCGTTACCGGGCAACGGTAAAGGAGTTGGTGCAAGATGGCGAAAACACAACGAAAACTGCAGTAGCGTCGTTCTTGTGCAGATACTGTAAAATAGGCACTTATTTCACACCAGGTACTGTTTTAATACAAAGCGTCGCAGCCAAGATGGAGGATGAAGAAACAACGTTGGTAAGCGAACGTGTTTTAATGTCACAGCATCAAAGGTTCCAGTTACAAGCGAACCACCCAGTCTGAGTTGATCAATTTGTGTTATTATAGCGATAATATTGCAATTTAGTGTTTGGATATCGGTTGTATTGCACAATGAAGTAAAGCTTAGCTGTAAAGTAAAAAGGACTGAATAACGACAGCTTTTGGTCATGGCAAAAAAAAATGACAGCGGCTAATGCTAGTGACGTTATAAACGTTGAAGTTTTAAGTTAACGTTTGCTTTCAACGTTCGATTGCTAATGAAGCTAGCACATGCTTCCTCTTTTTATAATTCATGTTACTGTTTTCTGTTTAGAAAATATCACTGGCTGTGACATGTGATTGAGAGCGTAGATTACAAACCGTTATTTGGTGCTGGCTATGCCCTCCAGCTTTAAGCCTCCATAAAACACAGAGCCTTCTCTTCGATTTTCCACAGGCTTTGATCAGGTACTATTGCTACGAGAAGTATTTCAATCACGCTGTGAACGCTGCGGCGGCAGCTCAAAGGAAATTCAGCAATGTTCCCATCCATAGTTTTCTCCATGCATATGGTAACCTTATGCAAGGTAGGCTTGTATGAATAGAAAAAATAACAGCATGGACCTTTTGTGATTAGACTGTCATACATGCATTAACGTCTTTTTTTCAAATTCAGATCAAATTCAAGACGCACTAATAGAGCTGAACACACTAAGGGATAGCCGAGATTTCTCTCTCTGCACATTAATGGCGATTGTCTTCGCTGAGAAAAAGAAGACAAACCCAGGTACCCAGCAGACTTCTTTAAGTCCTGGCACGTATGTTTGCCCAGACTTTTTTGAAGGACGGTACACACTTGTAGATAATATTCAGAGACGTTTCTTTTCACTTGCAGATAGAGACGTCATTCAAGAACTTGATGCTAAGATCAAAGAGGATCGTAAAAGTGCATCTCCACAGAGTCTGTATTATGCTGGGATGTTTCTCTGGCTATTAGGGATAAATGATAAGGCAAGACAGTACGCAGAGAGAATGATCCAACTCTCCAATGGCTCTAGAGAGGTAATATTTTTATTTTATTGTTTGTCAAAAGTATTATCTTTTTCTGTTTTCTATTTTTATACATACAGTATTGTAGTATATATATATATATATATAATGATAAGCATGACACCTTAGCTTGTCATATTTGCACATCTGTAAAATTTGGACTGATATTTGTTGTTCAGGGGATAATCCTGAAAGGCTGGATAGATGTGACATCTGGTAAAGATGCCAATGCCAGAAAGGCTGGAAAATACTTTGATGAGGTTCTGAAAGAGAGAACAGATGTTTTTGCCTTGATGGGAAAGGTAAGATGGGAATGTCAAACCATATTGAATAGTTTTCTCAGCCAAGGCTGAAAATGTGCTATCATTTTTATGTATTTCTCATGCCTTTTACAGCACTTACTGGCTTTGGAATTGACTCTGTATTTTATTTAATTTGTCCCTTGCTGTTACTGTAATTGGTGTTTAGTTCAGCTATTTCATTTACCATAGAATATACTTATATACTTATGTTGCAGTTCTTTTGGACAGTACATTATATGGATTGTTTCTCTATAATTTTAAAAGCATTGCTTCCACTGTTATCACTAAGAGGTTGTTTGCCTTTTAGATATTTAGCTTTTTTATTCAAAATGAAAAATATAGTAATGGTCACTTTTTTAAATAGCCTGTTTTGTTTTATAACAAAGAGATGCTTCCTTTTTTCTTAGGCACAATGTTATGAATATCGTCAGAACTACTCCGGAGCACTGGAGACGGTTAACCAGGTCATTGTTGGATTCCCTGGGTTTTCACCAGCCCTCATCAAGAAGATGAAACTGCTGCTCTGCCTCCAGGACTGGGAGCAAACCATAGATGTAGCTCACAGGTATTTAATGAGGTGGTTTGGAGGTTTTTCCTCAAGCATACACAGGCCACATCTCTCTTTTTGCATGCTTGTCTGAACTCCCTACCCCAGACTCTAAGAAGAATCTTAAGAAGAGTCACAATGTTTCTATTGAGATCAAAAAGCACAAAAACATTTGAAATCACCATCATAGATGTAAGAAAAAAACACAGTCTGCCCTTACGAATGGCTCAGTATTCAAGTGCAAATGAAACACAAGCATGATGTTTTAAACCAGTGCATACTGATTAAGCTATTGTTTGTGCTTTCCTCTTTGGATCTTTGCCACTGCCAGACAGCATAAAAAGGCCTTTGAGCCAAAGAGCAAAAGTCTAACACTATTCTAAAGCTGTGCTGCTTCAGATTTGCTGAGCAGGATAAGAAGTGATTTCTCAAGTTGCACAGTTTGGACTGGAGCAGCATACGGTATGCCTTACATTCTTTGGCTGCCTGCACAATTCCTTTTGCTTGGCCCTCTGGATCACAGCCTGCAGGTTTTTTTGAGACCTGCTCATCGAAATAACACTACACTACACACTGCACTCACTTGAGTCCTGACAAATACGCCAGCCATGACATAGCTGAGTACGTTAGCATTTGGGTGCAAAAGCCCCAATGGCTTCAACTCATCTTATGGCATCAGTGAAGTAAGAGCCCCATCAAATGTTATGGATAATCCAATGGATGGACATTTAGCATGGCAAATAACAAACAGACAATTAACTGGCAGATCTCATTGTTTACATTAGCCATTTCAGACCAGGCTATATAGCTATAGGGGACCTAGCTATTTCTGGGAGAAAGTATTCATTCCTAAAATTACATCCCCGGTGGTTGAAATGTTTGAATTTAGTTGAACATGAAACATACAAGATTTTCCTACAATGCAACATCTCCCCCTTGATGTCTTTCTTCTGTTCTTGAATGTGCTCTACTAAGCAACAGAAAGTGAGCTTTTCCCAGCATGCCATTTCCAGTGTAGTAGTAAATAGGGAACCCCTCTCAATACACTACACGATGTGTACTTCTGGCATTTACCAATAAGTATGCATGTTCAGTAGATCTCAAGAGCTGGCACTCAGCAAAGCACTTCCTCAGGTCCTCAGCAATATACCCGCTTAAGTGTAAAGTCGATTGGATGAACTGTTGTTGAGAAAATCGAAGGACGGGTATACATTAATACAGATAAAGACTCCTTCCATTTTAGTCAGATGTTTTTCATCAGGGAGCTCAACGAAGTACTGCAGCAATATCAGGTGTTCTTTTACCATCAATCAAAGAAATTCAAGCTTATGAAGTGTAGGAGATGGACTTCATTCACAGCACCTTGTGTCATATTTCAGGCTTTTACAGAAGGATAAAAATAACCTGGAGGCATTACGGATGTTGGCTCTACATTCTTTATGCAGAGATGGAGATATTGCTGAGGTAAAGTTTACATTTTCAGATGGTAATATTTACATTTTTTTAGTGCTAATCATCAGATGTCAAAATGTTAATACTGGAATTAATGATGAAGCTGTGGTAAAACTCTGATCAGTTTACAGAAACTGTTCTTCTAACCTTCTCTGCAGACAGTAAACCAGCTTTCCAACCTCATCAGCAGCCTGGAGATTCTGGAACCTCACAACCCTGAACTTTTCTATAGGATGTCTCTAGCTTTCACTCGTGTTGTAAGAAAGTTTAAAGTATTCTTTACAAAACTTTAATTTTACACTCTTTGGTCCTCTTTATTTCAGAAAGAATTATTTGACTTGTGTTGAATTTCAGTATTTGAAGTGTTTCTTGTTTTGTTTTTTATAGTGTGGTCGAAATGAAAAAGTGATCGAGCAGACGTTCAGGATGGTTGAAAGAGCCTTTTCGATATCATCGAGGGACTCAGATTTAGCTACAGAGTTGGGCTATCAGATGGTGCTTCGGGGCAGAATTAAGGAGGCTATGAAGTGGTACAAGACAGCCATGACTTTAGATGAAACAAGTGTTTCAGCATTGACTGGTAATGTATTACAATTCCTTATCTAACTTCCAGGGTTCATACATGGATGTTTTATTTCTGAAGATATAGCTTTATTTATTTATTTTTTTGGTGGCAGGTATAATTCACTGCCAGCTGATAGAGGGCCGCCTTGAAGATGCAGAACAACAGCTGGAATTTCTCACAGAGTTTCAGCAATCTATTGGAAAATCCGGGGTAAGATCCAGTTTAATGATGACAGAAGACTACGTGAATGTTTTGAACTACATGGAGAGTGTTCTAGAGGAAGAGGCTTTTTGTTTAGGAAAACCGTTAAGCAAAAGCACCTGTCAGGATAAACAGCAGCTGCTCACATGACTCTTGAGTATTTATAGTAATTTATCCTGGGAGACTTCCTGTTTTTATGTCTTTTGATCCATTTTACAAAATGCTGTTGTCGAGTTTTTCTCTCTTCTTCCCCTCCTCTGCCTCATTCCTTTTCATTTTGAATTTTTTCAGGAGCTACTGTACCTACGTGCCATTCTGGCAGTGAAAAAGCGGCGGCTGCAGGAAGAAGTGACCAATCTGCTGAATGATGCAGTGGACACACACTTCTCCAACCTACAGGGTCTCCCTCTGGGAGTGGAGTACTTTGAGAAGCTGAACCCTGACTTTTTATTGGAGATTGTCAAAGAATATCTGGCACTGTGTCCTGCTAAGGTATGACTGGAAAGCTCATCAGTGACTTGTGAGCCTCCCTCTGATATGTAATATTTTGACACATTTAGGGATGATAGTAATATGCATATGTTGGTCCCCTAAAATGACACTCATAAAATTTTTGAATTTAATAAACATATATCTTTCTTGTCTTAGCCCCCGGCCCAGGGTCAGCCTCCTGCTCCCCAGCTCCAGCACTGTGCCACGTTGTTGGATACTGTGGTCAAGATTGTGCCAGGTCTCCCTCAAGGAGTCTTTCTGCTGGCCAAAGTCAGATATCAGTCCGGTGAGCATTGCATTCAAAATATGTTTTAGTTTCTGCTCTACAAATTCTACTTTAAACTACACTGCTTCTGTGTTCATTCAGGTGACATTGACGCTGCTCAGAGTAGTCTTCAACATTGTCTAGACCAGTGTCCTTCCCACGCAGAGGCTCATCTGCTAATGGCACAGATCCATCTGCTGCGGAGTAACTTCACAATGTGCTCCCAGTCTCTTGAACTCTGCCTGAGCCATAACTTTGAGGTACGCTCACATTAAGATGGACAGTATTATCGTCTGTATTATGATTATGTGTGTGCGTTCAGGCTCTTATTTTACCCACAGCAAATGTGCGAACACATTGCAGCTAGTTAGTTAGTCAACTAGCTAGTTAGTCAACTTCATCTGCAACATTTTGGAG
>JAUZTA010000006.1:11687784-11698853 GCA_034780835.1 Ctenochaetus striatus | reverse complement strand
CATCAGTCACTGCAGTGTGTATATTTGCATGTTCTTTTTTAAAGTATTGACTTTCTTCTACACACAGATTCACAGGGTTCTCCAACCTTCAAGTTGCACTTTAAGTTTCTTTCTACCTCTTATATCCTTACAAATAATTTCGTATGTATGCATATAGCATACATGCCTGAGTGTGTAAGTACAAACGTCTGACCAGTGCAGCAAAAAAAAAACATACACACACATATCATGATAATGTTTGCATTCTCTTCTGCCAACTGGTGACTCAATGGAAACAGGTCAGTGAAATGTTTTTTGTCTCTAGGTTTGAGCCAAGGACCCTTCTGAGAGTCTGAGAGGCGTTATTGTACACACAGCAGACAGGATGTAAGTCGAAAAAAGTGGACTAGAACTCCACGGATAAAACATGAGGATTAGTGTGGTATTTACACACATTGCATCATCACAAGCTCTTGTTTTAGACCGGTTAAGTTTTCAGTAATAGCTGAGCTAAAACACCAGTTAATTCACACACTCTAGTTACTTTGTGATCATTGCTGCACAGTGTACTGATAATTGAGTCAGTGCATGTTGTTGCCTCTTTCTTCTGTCTTTCTTCTCGTCCAGTGTCTGCTAACTTCTGATATCACATTAAAGAATTGTTCTAATTATCATAATTAATTAAAAAGGGTCTTGAAAATAAATGAAACTAAGAGGAACCATGGAGATTAGAAAGCTAATTCACTGCCACACCAACAGTGCTCAGTAATTTCTGAAGTGTTAGCTTTTATTGCATTGCAGGACAAAAAATTAGTAAACACTGTGAGTAAGTTGCGTTCTGAGGTTTGACAGTTCACCAACTGTTGTAGCGTTAAGTGCCTTTATTTCAAGATCCAGATGTATTATAGTGCTTTTATGTTCCCTTATGCCATTTAATAACCTGTTCAGCCAGCCCATCACACATGAGAAAAGAAGAAACATAAACATAAAAATCATGTTTATTCTTTTCATTTGAGGTCTGTTTTAGTGAAGCTGTTTCCCTCTTGTTCTGTTTTTCAAAAAGTTTAGCATGAAGGAAAGTGGTCTGCTGTCAGTCGTCTCCTATCAGTGTAACCTGATGGCTGTGGATGCATGAAGGAGCAGGCTGTACGTGATACTCTTTTCTGGCCTTTCTGAATTATGCATTCCTCTCAGGTTAACAGTGGATATCCGGTGTCCTTCATTCAACACTTCACAGTGGACACATCTAGCATGAATATATTTTTTTGTCAAATTTTCCTCCCAAGCAGCCACAAGACCCATTCTGATTCATTTTAAGACAACAGTGAGCTTCTTTGTGTCAGTTTATGGAAATTTCTTCAACACTGTTTCACTCATACATTGTCTGTAGTGCAACGTGTGAACGTGTTTGTTTGTTTTGGTGTTTACATGTAAATGAAAGGCCTCTGCCACGCATAGTACCAGAATCACTAAGTGTGTCTCTCCTCGGGGAGCTCCAGTGAGCTCTTGTGCACAACCTGTCAATTCTCTCCCTTTCCAGAGCCCCTCAGGCTGCAAAGAAAGTGGAGCCCTGTCGAGTGTGGTGACCTGTGTCCTCTCCCTCCTGTAGTCAGAGTATGGTGGTGATACAATTGCACCAATGGAAATTCAATCAAGAGATGGACTGGGGTGAGTAGCAACCGCCCTCCTGTCTCTCCCCCGCTGCCGGCCTCCTTTCCTTTCCGATGGATGAATCCAAAGAAGAACTTTAAACACATCTGGATTAAAGTCACTTGAGAATTGGGAGGTGGTTCAGGGGACGATCATTAACTTCACTTTCAGCAAATGTAAGTTTGATTCTTGTTCTATTTAGAATTTTGTTGTGTGTGTTTATGTGTGTGTCAAACAGCGTTTGTTCGCAAGTGCAGTAGAGCTGATGACAGAGTCAGGTCATTTTAGGTGAGGTGTGTTTAAGTAATCACCTGCAGTCAAAGCTTAATATAGTAAAACACAATGAATACCATGCACTTCATCAATAATGATCATGATAAATGAATAGTGGCAGTGATAAATGTGTTTTAAGTATAAAGGAATCAGTTTAAAAGCAATACAGAGCAACATTTTGGCCTTTTTCACTGTTTGGTATCTTGCTGAAAGACATGTTGTTGTAATCATCTTATATGTAGGCTTTTCGCCTGTTGTTTCCATACGAACAGTCTCCTCCCGTTTGTTTGCTGTTTTCCACACTGATCAATTCTCACCAGCACTTTACTGCAGAGAGTCATTCTGTATGAAGTTGCACTCACAGTCGTGGAGGCCACTCCACATTAATGGGAGACTATAAATAAACCGGTATACTGGGGGACTCTCAGCATCCTCACCCATCCATCACCACACTGATAAATGACTTGCTCAGTTATATGATGTTCAGATGTGCAGTTTTTTTTCTGTGAATGTTCTCCACTAAATATGTACACAGCACAAGCATGTTTCATTCTGCCTCTAAAGCTCCACCTGTCAATACGTTTGTATTAATAATTGATCATATAATGATGTATAACATAAAAAAGGTTGCTAGTAGTGATGAACCACCAGAGAAAGGTCATCCAACATGGCAGACCCTGCTCAGCTCTGCTCAATGTTTTGGCATCTTCTGGTTGCTTATTTTTATTCAAAGCCCACAGTTTGGTCTCACCACTTTAAACGACCCTGTTTTTAGCAGCAGCCGGCAGCAGTTTTCACTAAAAATGCTTTGATAAAACCTGGGGCACCTGCTCAGCATCAGAGAGTGAATGTTTTTCAGGTGGCCAGGAGCATGTGCAAAGAAAAGCAGATGTTTCTTCCACATCGGCTTGATGTGTAATAGGCCGTTGCTTGCTATCATGTTAGCTATACATCTGTCCATCAAACTCCCAAGCAGCCATCTTGGTATTATTTAGGCTAAAAAGACTAAATCTGATCTAAACGAATTTGGAGAGTTAAAGCTTTGCATTCAATGGTCACTAGGAAATGAAAAACACTTATCAAGTTTTGTGACTTTGCCTCAAACTAAGGTTTTAAAACACTTTTTTCCCAGAGGTTACACCTCTACTATCAATGTGTAAGGTATAAAGCCTGAGTGCCAACGTGATTTACTAGATATGATCTAGGTTTGGTGTTATTAATCAGGCGATTATTGGCTTTTTTGGGAGGAGGGGGCAGGATATGTGTCATTCAACTGTCATCCCAGACTTTTCTACTTAAAAGCCTTTAAGGGTTTTTTTCTTCTGTTTTAAAAAGTCTCTCATAATGCATCAGTGTTGTGTAAACAGTTTGTTTTCACTGCCCTCAAGTGGCCAGAAAAAAAAATCTGACTCAGATTGTATGTTTACATCCAATGAAAAAAGTGTAAGAAAAATGGTTTCTTTTGTTTATGAACAAAATAGTTTTTGGTAAAGTTGTCATTTGTAATGTATATGTTTTGGATCAATTTAACAGAGATGATGATGAATGCAGGGATGGTTTGAGCCTGTTAAGTGAGCACTGATGTAAAATCCAGTCTCTGCAAAACTTGAGTTTGATTAATTTGCCGCTGCAAGCATAATTTTGTAAAATATGAGAAATAGTAACTTTCCATTGAAAGCTATCGTTCTCATTAATTCTACACTGTGAGAAGAACAATGAGCATAATCAGTCGAACATGAATGATTTTAATAGAGGAAGACAATCTGGCATAATTCAGAAATGCATGATTAGCAGTATGAGGGAGCCAATCATGTCATATTCCAGCACAGTGAACCGCTGATGAATCTGAATGACAGCGAGTCTGTGAGGTTTGTCACAAACGGGTGTGTGCGTGAACGTGAATCCTCATTTAGTTTGAAAAAAACCAGCGTGTGTGTCAAAGGAGCCTTGTAACATATTAGCATCCTGGACTGACATTTCTCAGATCTCTCATCTCACAGTAAGCAACCAGTATTTGTTTTACATAAATAATGAAAGCAGAACTACTGGATGAATGTTACACTGTGTGCGGCTTAGAGGCTGTGAATTATTGTTTTAGGAAGCTGGCAGGCTTCATGCATGGGGCTCATTTGCATTCAGACTCTATTGTAGCAGCAACAAGCACGAGATATTACAGTTTTTATATGAACAGACTTTTCCAGCCCAGCAAAGGAAAACATATTTCCAATTAGCCTTAAACCTGCAACTTAATGTGTGGTCGGTGTTGTGTGCTTAACTGGGTGAACTGCCTCAGTAAATAGCACTTCACAACAAAAGGACCAGACTGTCCCTCTCTCTGTTGTTCTTGTTACAAATCTGCAATGCAAGAGTTTCTTTACATTCAGTACAAAGTATGCAGGAAAATAATCCAACCTCTCATGATCCTGCGAAGGGTTAAACTCACTGAGACATTTAACGATTTCCATTCACTTCATTGCCTGCCATCATGAACACAAAACAAATGTTGTAGTAACTGTATTTTGCCACACGATGGCTGATAGGTACACACAAAAATCATTGTTGACCAGAATATGTTGTTGACTGACTTTTTGAATTTCCTCCTATGAGGGTGGATCATTTCTCTAGGCAAAGCAAAATGAATTTTACTTTAATACTGGAACATTTAAAAACTGTTATGTATGCGACTGAAATGTATCAAATTAACGTAAACATATTGTGTTTTGAAAAGAACACAAATTAAAAATTCATCATGACTCAACTGCAAATCTTCTGACGCTATTTTTAATCTCTCATTAGCTAAAACCATTGCAGTGGTGAGATGTTTCTACTTCAGTTCAAGCTGATGGGACTTATGATTTAATGTGCTTACACTGCAAGACGCTCAGCACAGCAAAGATTAATTAAGCATGATACATTTTGCATAATGGGCACTTGTGTTTAGTAAACAATTCCAGTTAACATAAATCACCCAAATATTGACAATCTGGTAAATGATGTATGGGGGAAAGTCTTGTCTTGTGGGCATCTTTGACTTTGCCCCGACCACTGCAGAGCCGAACCACAGCTTTTCCACAGTCTGCTGGCTACAACTACTCCACCTTTATGCCTTTATGTTGCTGTTGCTCACTTGTATAACAAACTATAATGCTACATTAAATTTGAGAGTTTCATGACTGCCCTATTAATTTATTCGAGTCAGTGTGTTGCATATCAGATGTAGTGCATTTATTAAAATTAACTTTATACTTTCAGACTTCAAGTTCAACACAAGATAATATAGTGCATGAGTGATGGCCTGTAGAAGTTAATAAGTTCTCATCAGGAGATAGCAAATTTTCGAGGCCATTTTTGGGACAGAAATTTTATTTTAAAATGCAAATTGTGGATCTGACGTTGGATTTAGCCTAGGGGTGTCAGTGTGTGACTTGTAGGTTGTAATGAGTCGAACAATTTGGCTTTGGTTTGATCTCTCTATGACATTCCTTTGGGTGGCGGCTGTTTTTGTGTTCACAGGTGTCCCTAGAGAGCACATTTTGGCACTTTGGGGCTAAGTTTATACGTTTTATAAATTTTTTTTCTCCAGACATGATTTATGTGCCAAATTTGGTGAGTTTTTGAGCATGTTAAGGGGGTCAAATTTAAGTTTAAAGTTGCATAATAATAAGAAACAAGAAAGAAACAAACAAAGAAACAAAGAAAAAAGGAAACAAAGAAAGAAACTGTACAATAACAATAGGGTCCTTGCCCTCCAGGCATACATTTTGGGCTCGGGCCCTAACTAGTAAAGCTAAAATAACAAAATACTAAAAGAGTCAAAAAATTCCAAGTAATAAAACTCATGAACTTTGTAAAAAAAAATAGACAAATGAATAGTTGAAATAAATGAATTAACAGCTTGACTACCCTCTGTAGAAATCTTAATGCCAGACATGAGGCCACTTCTATCATCATCCCTTGGAGACATATGGTGCTGGAGTTTCCATCACTGCTGCTTCTTCTCCATGAGTGTGGGTCAGCATACCAAGTCAGAGCATGACTAACTAAGTCGACTTCACCTCGATGCCGAAGTGCAGCTGAATATATACATACTAACCAAACAGGGGGGTCGAGTTGCCTGGCCTTGCAGCAGCATGAGGCAGGGAGGTGACCTGAATGAAATGGAACAATGGTGTGTAAATAGATTTTTGACTGATGAGTGTGAAAAGGTTGACAGAGTGCAAAAGGAAGAGGACTCAGGGAAGATGAATAGAGCTCAACACTGACAAAGAAAGCCAACACTGTCATCTCTTATCCAGACATCCTGAGGAGAGAGCAGAGCTGTCGTAGATACAAAGATGAGTGGTTGTTTTTGGGGAGGGGGTTCGTTTAAAAAAGCATTAAAGAAATGGACTCAGTTTTGAAAATGAAAGATAAATGTACTCAAGAACTGTACTTATGCAAATATTTAAGATTATGTACTTTCTACTTCAGCTCGACTCTTTTTTAGAGGTAAATCTACTTTTCACTTCACTTCAACTAATTCAAAGCTTAAGTTTCAAGTTACTTTACAAGTTAAGATTTTGGCATTTAAAACATACAGAGAGCTTCTAAAATATATTCATTTTTTAAAGTGAAATAAAATATCTAACGATGTATAAAAGATACAAATGTAAGAATTTTCAGCTTTTAAAAATAATTTAGATTAATTTTTAATCAATTTAACCCCACAAATCGTTTTTATTTGTTTTTTGGGTAATCATCGTCTTGTTATTGTTTTTTTAATTGTGCAACAGAGTAATGCTTAATTTTAAAATGAGGTTTGAGACCCACTGATTGCATAATGTGTTATTTCCACATTAAAACATCTCATAATGACTGTAATCTGTATCTGAAACTGATTACATCAAATCTTTGCCTTAATTGGTCTTCATTGGTGCAGCCTAGTCTAAAGTACTTTTTCCTGATTAAAAAAAATCTGTTACTTCAATAACAATTTCAGTGCAGGACTTATGAATGTAATCGAGTATTTTTTTTACAGCCAGGTATTGGTACTTTTACCCAATAAAGGGTCTTAATACCTAACCTCTTGCTAAAAGTCTCTCCTCTCTGATGCCTTTCAGCTCATTTCAGTCTAACATTACTAACCTCTGTAATGTATCTTTATTCAGACTTAGAGATACTTTCAAATTTATCATTATGATGCACTTGATGGTACTTAATGTTTTATTGACAGTAATGTAGGTCACCCCTCTTTGAGTCGGGGTGCTTAGTCTTTTGTCACTTGAGACAGCTATTTTTAGGTTCTTTTTGAATTTCCGTCATGTCTTTTGGTGCCGAGATTGGGTGTCAGGCATGGCTATGTCATAGGACAGGCGGGGGCTAAATATATGTCCTGTTGCTATGAATGTTGCTGACGTTGTTTGTTTTTCTGCACATTGATTGTGTCATTGTGTCTCATCAGCTTATTTCACACATACAGTTCACGAAAGACATCTAAAAAATTACAAGAGAATCAGTCAGAATAGGATATCAGATGACCACTTTTCAGCTCCGTGACAGCATTTTTACGTCTTGACGGTCGTCTTCCTCAGGCAGGATCTGTCAGAAATGCCTGTGAAGATCTTAAAGTTGCTGTGATCTTTTCATTCTTCCCTTCAGCTTGTTTGTTTTACGGAGCCTCACAGGTTCTGACGCACTGTCTAGCGAGATCAGGGTAAAAGTGTTGTGTGATTATTTTACAGAAACCTGACACCCTAATTGATGGACGGCAGTGGGTGGGAGGCAGCGTGGAGCCATGTACAGTATTTTCCACACTTGCACACGATGATCATAGGAAACACATACCTGCCATTCCTTTTTAATGATGTTTCTCCACTGCAGGAATGACCCAGATTCAAGGAAGTTGCAATAATAGTTTCTGCTCATTTTTTCCTCAACTGAAGTTACATTGATGATATTGTGGTTGGATATGTGGAGAAAAACCAACACATTAGAAAAATACCTCGGTAAAAACTCTATAATATTGTCACTGTAATCATTCTGAGGAGAAATCCTCCTAAGAAATCAGGACACTTCATTTTTAAAACTTTGTAATCCTCCTTTGAATGCCACAGATCTAATTAAGGTGAGGATTAAGGTGAGGTTTGTTCTTCACTTAGCTCTCCATCTTTTGTTTGCTGCGGTGTCGGTCATGGACAGACAGAAAGGGTGAAGTGATGTTAAATTGCTGGACAAAAGGTGGAGATTTGTACTTTGTATCACTGATTTTCTTCTTTTTAAATCAGTGCAGGTAACTATAAATCCAAGGAGAATGGAGGGTGATGAATAGGACATGCGGTTATTGAAGCTTTTCTTGGGCTTATGAGTGGAGGTCAGTGCTTTGTGATCCATTTGCCCCGATTCAGCAAACATGTTGAAATATTTAAAATGCCTCGATGCATTCCAGTCACATGTTAACCTTCAGCAGGGAGGGAGGGCCGGTCCTTTCACTGAGGTTGACATATTGATTGTGTGTGTGTGTAGGTGTAGGTGTGGGTGTGTGTGCGTGTGTGTGGTATGACTTAGCCTACCTCTGGTGACAGATAAAGGATTCAAGACTCGTTTATTGAGGATAAAAATCATTTCTTAAAATAGAAAAGAGCTGATTTGGAGTGTGTGGCAAAGGTTGGGGTTATGATGAGTCTGCAGGCAAGTAATGTAAGTCATGTAATTTCCCAAAAATTGGCTTAAATAAATTTGTTTGTACCTTCCACTCTCCTTTTTATCCTCATATGTTAATTGGAGGGTTGACACATGTTTTAGGTTTTAAAAACTTCAAAGAAGTGTCCTATTCCGTGTTATTTGGTTACCATGGCAAAGCATAAATATTAAGAGTTAATCTGTTGGAAATGAATAGATGTGAAAAAGCCTGACACCAAAGGAAGTCTTTAACAAAGTAAATCGTGACTGAATATGATAATTATTCATAAGGTTAATGAAGGTTACTTATTTAAAGTAAATTCAAGGAATCTCTGTATGAGTCAGTTTTCTTTTAGTAGAAGAATTACAACATTTTTCTGAAAATGAATGGGTGACATTTGAGTGAAATATAAGTGCAAAATAGGATGAGATTGCATTCATTTCATGCTGCCTGCTCTTCTGGAAAAATGGTCTTTTAATCTTAAAACTACAGACTTGAACCACCTCTGTGCGGTTCTGATGACCTCTCGATGTTTGTACTGGACTTTGCCCTCTGACGGATTGTTTTTTACTGTATTCAGTGGTGTGCTACTCTGTTAATGGATATTTTTTTTCCAAAGTTGATGTCCTATCGATTGGCAGTCACCCAGAGGACCCAGTACTGAACCTGCTGCGTCGGTCTGGGACTCCCCAAAGTAAATCTTCAACATTTGCAAAACTACAGTGTGTTTTATGTGCACTTTTGTCACAGTGTAGCCAAACAACTCAAAGCTTCTCCCATGCTGCACGCTCTTCACTCCGGTCATGAAGAAAGATTGTCCACACAGCTTTATTAGCACACATCCAATTATCATCACACTTAAAACACATATGGATGAAAAAACACAAGGACGCACACACGGAAGTCCATCCCTCCCCACCGAGCATCTGAAACACAGTGCTGCCTGCTTTTTGTTCTCCGTCATGGCAGCTCTGACGGCTGGCTGGAGGATTAAAGAAACAAAGTACCTGTGTGTGTGTGTGGGTGTGTGTGCGTGTGCGTGTGTGTGTGTGGGTAGGCAAAGCCAGGAGAAAGTGAATATTTACTCCTGAGGAACCCTGTTCTCTGTGTACTAAAGACCTTAGCTTTAGCATCTGACTTTCCACTGTTTTCACAGTGTTTTTTTAAATGAATTAGTTAATTTCTCATTGTGTCATCATGTGAGAAGCAGAGATTTGGACTGACTGACTTAGCGGCGTTCAGAGTGTGTGAAATCAGCCTGATGGTTATTTAAATGTGTTTTTTTTTTTTTTTTTTACTCCAGCAGCCACCTAAGGTAAAGTGCAGCGATGCATTTCCTACACACCTCCTTAATTGGCAATTTGGATTACAGTCTTATGTTGAAAAAGTGCCGTGCTGAATTGTATCTATCTCTTTCTACAGCACAGATGGATACTCATTACGCTCAGTAACCTGACAGCCATTTATTTGATGAGTTCGAACACTGTTATAATCAGTAATCAGAGTAATATTTGATATCTAAAAAGAAATTTCATATGTTTCAGGCAGTCAGAAGCACACCAAAAGAAAAACAGAGAGATAAGTGCACAAAGAATACATAAAGAGCCAATTATGCATGAACTGATGAGAACATGAAGACGGAGAGAGAGCTGCAATATAAATCAGATACACATGAGCCGCTTTCCCGCTGTCCATCATCATTCTCCAGTGAGCCATCTTTGGACAGCTGGGAGCGAGAGATTGGAGCTTTCGCAGAAATCCCTCTGTCTTCAGACTCTTATGAGGCATAAACACTCACGGCTCAGTCTGGTGCTGTAATGCACGGTAAGCAATAACAACTGCAAGTCTGTAGGGACAAATCTGTGGACTCAAGCAGCATTATGTTGTTTTCAATAAAACAACAAGGCTGCAGTGTGATAACGCCATTGGAATGATTGTTGGTTTATGATATAAAAATGTAGGTTAAAACTGCAGCATTTTTTTTTGTATGAAAATATTTACTTGCTTTCTTTCCAAGACCCAAATGACAAAATCTGTTCCACTCTCATGTCTGCACATTAAGAACTTTACAGCGCTGGAAGCAGAAGGTGATTAGAAACTTGCTATGTTTTTCCAACAACCCGGTGTCCCTTTACCAAGCAGTGTGTGTGCATTTGTGTGTGTGTTTTACATCAAGAGATTACCAGTTTATTTATGTATTAACATGTTTGAAAAGTTTTTTTTAAGTGGTCTGAGGGAAAATGTGAAAAATCTGTCACAAAAAAAATCTGATATGTGTTTTTTTCATGCTGTATTTCTAACAAAAAAAAGTTATAATGGGTTTATTTGGGTCTTGAAAACTCATCCAAAGCATCTGATTCCCTTCAGCAGTTGCTTTTACATTTCTGTTAAGGTCTGAAGAACAAGAAATGTGTAAATTATCAAACTTGAGCAGTTTTGTTTGACGGTTCCTGAAACCTTTTGACAGAGACAGGCTAGCTGTTTCCCCCTGCTTCCAGGCTTTATGCTA
>JAUZTA010000006.1:11656157-11667105 GCA_034780835.1 Ctenochaetus striatus | reverse complement strand
CCAATGCAAATGGAAAAACAAGCAAATCAAACCAAAAAGTGAAAAAGGGCAGTAAGCAAGAGAGGCAAGTAGAGACAAAAATATCCAATGAGAATCAGAGTGTTTCACAAGATTTCAAAGTGGAAGTGAAAGAAGTTACTGAGGTGAAAGTGATCAGTGAACCTAAAGAAGTGAAGTCAGAGTTAAAGCAGGAGATTAAGAGTGTTACTCTCTCTCCTGCTGCTGCCACGGCTCCTGCTGTTACTGTTAGCATAACTGACAGCCAACCAGAAACCCCAACTCCAACAAAGAAGAAAAAGAGATCCAAAAAGTCCAAAGGGGGTGCACAGACAGGTAAAGGTAAAGAAATTTCCACAGAATCAAAAACAATCATTGTAGAAACCAAGACAGCAACATCTGAAAATTCCCTCCAACCTCAGGAAACAATGGCAGTTACCCAAATTCTCAAAAGTGCAAAAGAAGAGCAAATTCAAGTCAGGAGTGAAGTCATTATGTCTGAAAGCAAAAATTCCCAGCAACAAGAAGCAGTTCAAAAGCAAGTGAAGGGATCTCAAAAGAAGACAGGAGTGACAGCTCTTCAGCAGAGCCCAGAGGAACCACCAGAAGAAAGAAGGAATGTCCCAATTACTGTGACAGGCAAGGCACAGCAAAATGAACCAGTAAAGTCCACAACAGGGAGAAAAGAGGAATCTCAGAGGCACAAAGTATTAATTTCTCACGTCACTGAGGTACAAACAGTTTCAGAAAAGGCGGAATCTAAATCTACAAAGACTTTGCTCAATACAGTGTCAGATTCACTCATGAGTCCGGAGAGAAAATGTGAACTGGAGGGATCTGCAGTGGGAAGTGACGCTAAACTGATGTCTCTAGAGGATAATGAGACAATGGAGAAGCATGAATGTGAGACAGTTTCTGAGAAATCTACTTCTGGTGGTGCAACACCAAGGATATCCAAGATCAGTATAGGTTCTGCCAAAGTTGAGAACCAAACGAGGAAAAAGACATCCACCGAGAGGAAAAAGGAGGAGGGGAGTCATTCCAAGTCTGTTGACCTTCGGGCTCCCTCGCCGTCACTGAGGATGCGTTCTCCCTCACCGACCTTCATCACCATCGAATCCACACGAAGGACTGATTCACCCCAAAGAGTTACCCCTTCACCTACCCTGCTGCACAGGCCAGCCACGCCTCCCACACCGCCACCGCGCAGGTGTGACACCCCCACATCTCGCCTCACCAGGATCACACCATCTCCAACTTTTGACCGAGCAGAAAACTTGGCTCGACTCAAAGACACAACAGCCAAGCTCTCACGTGGCATCACCCCACCACCATTACTTTCCCAACAAATCTCAGAGAGGAAGTCAGAGATTGTGGAATCGCCAGCATCATTCCATCGGCAAATCAAAATCGATTCCCAACTTGTGGAGGCCTCGGGGGCATCGCTTGTTACAGGAAAGTCCAAAAAGAGCTTATCTGTGGATATTCAGCAGTCTGATGTAAATTCTGCACATGTAGGAAAAGATCAAACCAATATTTCAGAGGGTTTGAATGCAAATGAAATACAAAGTAAGTCTGAGTCAAATGTGCCTTTGTGTCAAAATGTCCCAGATCTTGTTGAAGCTGCAGATATTTCAGAGCCATCGTCTGTATCTGTCAGAGAAAAGAGAGAGTTTTTTGAAGAGGCTCAAAAAACTGAAATTAATAAAACCTACATGCGAAAAGAGCCCATCGCTATCCCCGAACGACTGGGGCCAGACGTGGAGGAGTGTGAGGCAGAAAATAAAAACAAAGAAAAGGATGAGATTCCCAAGGCGGACTTGTCTAGTCTTGTAAACAAATTTGAATCACCAGACGAGAAATTACATTTCAGAAAGGAGCTTATCCCACTCACAGAGCTGCTTCACAATGACGCTGAAAGCACAGATTGTGACAAAGAGAAAGTAGACATCCTGGTACAGGAGATGCCAACTTTTGACATTCAGGCTATTAAAAATGTTTTTGAACTGGGTGAGCAAAGTTCCTCATTCAGAGAGGAGAAAAAGAATCAGGAGGAGCCTGTGTCAAGCCTGACTGAAACAACAGCAGACACTTCAAAGCGGGGAACTCCTCAAGAGACAAAGGAAAGCTCACGGAAGAGCACCCCCCTCCCTCTGCAAAAAGATGAGGGAGAAACTGTGCCAGCAGAGCTACCACCAACTTTCTCTGAAACCAAATCAGTCACAGAACATTTCTCCAATGTTGATGAGTTTGGTAACAAGGTCACTGGAACAAGGACAGCTGTAACGGCGCACTCTGAGAGTGTGTCGACCCAACAGGCTCCTTTTTCCTACGCCGATGCAGTGAAAAAAAAAGCAGCGAGGCGAACAGAGACTTACGATGAGGATGCTACTGAGAAGTTGCTGAGGAATTTCCATGAAATGTGGTCAGAGAGTGAGTCGGTTTTTGAGAGCCTGGGCTACACTGTTTCGGAAGAGACAACATCGCAGTTTGTGTCACATCAGACGAAGACTGTCTCATCTGGTAAAGACATAAAGAGCATGACACAATGCAAAATAGTGGCATGGACTATGACTGGATGCAGCATTTTTTAAACACTGCATCTTTTGAACTGTGTGTATGCAGAAAGTGTTTTTAACAAGCGACAAGTTTACAGCTGCACAAGCAGCTTTTTGGAGCTTTACTTATTACTGGCACAGCAGTGCTTTGGGCTGAACATTAGCATGCTAACACGCTTTTAATGGCAGTGATTGTGCTGATGTGAAGCAGGTTATTTTCCTTAGTTTTGTGTGTTAGCATGCTAATACTTACTAATTGGCACTTAACTCAAAGTGTAGCCAAGGGTTATGGCATTTTTGGTTAGTTTTGCAGGTGTTTGGTCATAAAAAAAAACATTGCACAAAAAAATCTGATCTGTCAAGTGCCTTAGACGAAGGGTAAAGGGCCCACAAAAGGTGGTGGGATTTGACTTCATTGCAATCCATCCAATATTTTTTGAGATATATTTCAGACCAAAGTGTAGAAATCACTGTAGTGATTGGCTTATATGAAAGTAAAATAAGGTTTTCAGCCAACTGTGTTTTCTAAAAAGTGTTAATGGTATTAAATTTGACAGTTCATCCAGCTGACACTTGGGAACAGTAGTTTGACATAATGACCTTATCTCTTGATAATTTATTAGTTACTAGCTCCTCATCTGAATTTCCCTTCTTTTATGATCACTAATTATGTGACAACAACTCAGCCAACTTTAATCACTAATAAAGAACGTGTCGTTCAATGGAAAGACCAAAAGAAAAAGGAGACCCTACTGATATTATTTCTTGATGTTTTTGTGCTTTGCTTGTGATACAGATGATTTAATTCTAAGCATAATTGGTTTAATTGATCATAATAACACTACAGTCATATAATATTTTTAGCTAACCGGAATAAAGACAGCATGCAATGTACTTTTCCAACAGCAAAATCACATTATATGCTGTCTGAGGGTTTGCACAAACATGCATGACAGCTCATTTGTAGTGCTACCAAACACTGCAGGTGCAGAAATGCGTGGATATCTGTGCATGCATTTGCAGATAGATCAGAAAACTAAATCTGATTCATCCGCTGTCATGAACATTGTAACTGTTTTATTTAAACAAATGAACAAGCATGTAGCATTCATTTATAAATACAATTCCAATATACTGTAACTAACAAGTTTAACTATGATACAAAAAAATGAGAGAAAAAAACAGTTGTTGCATTTTAGGGCAGCCCAAATGAAAATGCTTTTCACATTAAAGAAAAAAATAAAAAAATTAAATTTTATCTCTTTGAACAGGTTCGAGTTCCGAAGTCGGAGCTCTGCACGGTATGTCGGAGGAGAGCTTATCCGATGGATGCTCTGATAGTGGACAAAAAAAAATACCATAAATCCTGTTTCTGCTGTGAGCACTGCAGAAATAAATTAAGGTAAAAATGATTTTTTTTTCAAAGAGGTGTCACCTTGGACACTACTGAACTATGCAGTGCTTTAATGAGAGCGCCGCTGTTCAAAGCACAGAGGTAACTATTTTATGATTTGTAATGCAGTGCACCTCTAAAAGAAAAAAAATGTCCTTTCTCTCTTGCAGCCTAGGAAATTACGTCTCTCTCCATGGACATTTCTACTGTCTTCACCATTACAAACAACTCCTCAAGTCCAAAGGGAGTTACGATAATGGACTTGGGCAGAAACCTCCCGCAGGAAGTGGTGGACCGATCCCCTCAGATGAGAAACTTGAATATAGATATTCCATGAGCAGCATAAGTTCGGTAGAAAAAGCACACAGTGGTGAAATGACAAAAACATGTGATGAAAACAAACCACACAGCAGTAAAATATCTATAGTCTGGCCCCCACAGGCCGATCCCCCAAAGAAAGCCTTTAAAATAGAGGAAGATATTCAGCTAACTAAACCACAGTGGCCCCCTCCAGACAGCTCCCCCAAGTCACCCTACCACCAACACAGAAAGGCTGTTCCCACAAGTGTCCTTTGAAATAAAGTAACCCAACTACTCAGTTCAGTCAAATAGAAGCAAAGACACACAAAGGAATGAATGGTATAATGAGAAAGGAGTGTCCTGTTGGTGCAGTTAAGGTTGTGTTTGGTTGAAGGTCATGCAGTAAAGTGATTTTTGAAGGACTCATGAAAAGTAAGAACGTAAAAGGAAACTTGGTGTGTGTACATACATGTAAATGGTGCAGGAGTGAGAAGGTAGGTTGTACCTGTAATTAACTTAAAGTAGGTAAGTAGGTACTAGAAAGGTAGATGTTGACAGAGTGTGGAAAGTGAATGTAGACATGAAGCGGTGTGTCATAAACTAAAAGGTAGCTTTCATGTGTAATTTTTCATTCATTGCATTTTATTAATCATTTTTTCTGATGCTCAGGAGTCACACTGATGTACCATTTAATATTTCACATAAGACTAAATCAGATTTCAAAAAACAATGATAAGTTTTAATACTAATAACTTAATAATATAATTATATATTTTTTTATTAATAATTTCAATAACATTGATTGTGCCTTGTAGTTTGACATATTAAAGGTCCAGTGTGTAGGATTAAGGGGGATCTATTTGGAGAAAAAAATAGAGAAATAGAATATAATATTCATCGTGTAGTTTGATTAGTGTATAATCACCTGAAACTAAGTATGATTGTATTTTCATTGTTTTAGAAAGATGCTTTTATATTTATAGAGAGTCCACCATGTTGCACTGCCATCTTTCTACAGTAGCCCAGAATGGACAAACCAAACATTAAAACACTAAAGAGGCATTTTGCATTTTTTTTAAGGTTTTTAAGGCCACGAGTTCCTCTTCAAGCTTGGAAGAGGAGGGTAAATGCAGGGATATTCAGTCGTGTGCAATCTGCAACTCTACCACTGGATGCCACTATAACTTACACACTGGACCTTAAAACAATTGTGTTTAGAAATAGCATCATGACAAATTAAGGATTAAGGATTAAATAATGACTGATTAAATACTTTAAATTTAGTTAGTTCAAATCTGCACTTCTGGGTAAAAATAAAGTCACTAGTTTAGTCAGGATTTCACTTTTAACCTTACTGCCCTTGGAAACAATATCATAAAAATGTGGCATTTTCAGTTATAATTAAGCCTCCTTTTTCTTCTGTTCTAAAATTGATTGGATTATTTTACAATTCACCCTGCCTTTTGCTTCCGTATGAAAGTTCATGTTTCAGTCCATAGACTCTGCTGTTGTATTATTTTTTTTTCAGGGCTTTTCTTTCAACATATCAACATTTTTGCATTTGCCTTTTTTAGCACCTGGTGTGCAGACTATTTCATAAAGCATCTTGAAATTATTTTATTTATAATATTGAAAGTATATAATATAAACAGGTGAACTGGTGATAATCATGTTTGTTTTGGACATTTGTATCCTATTTTGAACAACAAATATTTTTGAATGAAGAATTTTATTTTTTAGATTAGACAATTAGCCTATTACTTGCTTTGTACCAGAAAATTTCCTAATTCTGTTATGCTGTCATGCAGGTTCACTTACGTTATTGCTGATCTAAGAGCAATAAAACATTGGATTTAATTGTCTCACTTGTCTCTTTGAAAGTCTGTGTAAAAAAGGAGAACCTGTTACATCATATCAAACACAAAGAGGAAGTACCGTCACAGAGTTTGTCAGGGCTGATTGAAGCAGCCTACATGTGAAAGGGGCAGGTCTGCAGATCCCTTTCACCCCGTCAGTATAATCTCCTTTAGAGGCTATCCTCACCCAGCAGGGGATTTTGAAGCTCCATGAGCAGGTGTGCCTATAGAGGACCAGAAAACTATTTCAGTGTTGGGGAAAATTTGGAAGTGAAATATTGAAAGAGCAGACGAGGGATCACTTGAACACATGCAGTGTAATACAGCACATGTAATGGATGAATTTTACAGCCAGTCTAAAATAGGCTTATGACCAAACGTGGTTACTCATCCTCTTACTAGTCCTCAGTGTGGACTTTCACAAGCTTAGCATATTGTTTGCTGGCTTTTAAAAAAACTACCAGACTATTAATATATTTTTATTTTATATAAAAGGTTTGGTGTCTTAAAATGTGAAGAAGTATTCTTAAAGTAAATTTAGGCTTTGAGTAAGCTAATATGTTATAGACAGTGTGCAGCTGCTTACATAACTGCAAAAAAAATTACTCTTTTCTTTTTTATAAAGACCTGCAGAAAAAGTGCCTGTTGACCATTAACCTACACTATGGGTCAAAACTGTAGGCTTTATCATTTGTTTTAAAATTATACTTTTATAGCTATTTTTGAAATCTTTAAGTCATATCCTTTATTTTTTTCATCCTTACTGTAACTCTCATTCCTGGACCTTTTTATAAAAAGTAACATTTCCCACGCAGTCTAAACTCTGAAATCAGTTTATAGTAGATATGTGCATACAAGCTTTAACAGACTCTGCATTCATAAGGATCAACTGTAATATAACTTTAACAACAAACTGTCACGATACAGATTTGTGTGTAGATGCTTTTTTTTTTCCTGGACTGGAGCTAAATGTGTTTGTCTGAAACTATATGAAAACACGTTGCAGGAGTTGACTGAAAATTCTCCCACAGCGTCAATCTACCTTGCTACTACTGTCTGCGTGCAGTCATCATTTTCTCACTTTGAGCGGATTGGTAAGGAGTCTATCGGATTACACTGTGATTGGCCGGCTCGGGCTCGTCAGGCGGTACGTCAGCCCGGTTGCACTGCCATCATGTTTCCCCCTCCTTGGGGTAATAACAGTGCTTTAGGATGCTCGAGCAAAGCAGCAGCGTATCATCAGGACCACAAGTCTGCGAGTGATGAAGATACTGAGTGAGGTAGGCGAGGATGTCTTTTCTTTCCGAGTAGGTGTGCGTACTGCATGGTGAGCTTCTCTTTTCTTTGCAGAGATGCAGAGCGGTGTGATGCTTTTACTTTTTTTTTTTTTGTAATTTCTGTGATGTTTGTAGATTCGCTTATGCGCAGATAAAAATCTGTCCTTCCTGATTTCCGTGCGCCTGTCCGCAGTTTTTCGGGTGTCCCGGGTATTGTGCGGCTTTGATTTCTGCCCCAGTCCGCTGCAGTTCAAATACCCGTCTGGGTCTTCAATGATGCAGCCACTTTGGCTCAATCCCCCCCTTTACGCACACACTGATCTCAGACCTGTTTGACAAGGGCCGTCACCTCTGCACTTAGAAATGCGTCGGTCGTCCGGGGCGAAGGGAGGTGCAGGTGGCCAACTCACGTAGAGTAGCTTTTCAAACTTTAAACAAATGTAAAAACACGTGTATATATATATTTATTTTTCTACATGTTAGAGAATGATCCAATTCAAAGCCTTTTTGACTTAAAGGAGAGTCATTCAGTATTGGATCAATTAAAATGCTGCTTGGATTGCGTCCCCGTCAGTTTGAAAAGGCAAATTACTCTTTTTAAACAGATATTATTAATTACAAGTAAATAATTAATGTCTCTTACCCTTAAGGATTGGGTGTTTTAACATTAGCCCATTAAAACAATAAAAAATAAAGAAGCTCACACGTTTTCTACAAATGGTCAGTGTGGTTTTAGGTATTTAGGACGCCGTGTTTTTATCCTTAGCATTCATTATGATAGGTACCAACACTATATCCAGAAAAGCTCGCCTAGAAGCACTTACAACACCAGTTTATCGTGTTATTAATTTTACTCTTTTTTCGCTTTGAAATTTACAACTTCTTTTTGCTAATTATAAATTTCTGACTCCAGCCGTTCCTCCCTGAAATTTGTAGGATGTCACTCTAGCGCTTCTGTGGCCGTAAATGTGATGAAAATCATCGGAATTGCTTGAAAAGATCAAAGTCAAGAAAGTGAGCGAGCTGTGTGGTGGAGCTGTGTGTTTCTTCATGCTGCCATTACCGGGACATTTTAGATCATTATCCGGATCAAATGCTAATGCTCGCTCTCACTCAACCGCATGATGGTTTCCATTACATGTCCATCTGCTGGTACAGTGCGTAACGCTGTGCGCCAGACTGCCCGTGTGTCTACAAGCATCTTTTTTTGTTGTTGTTTATTCTGTCCTCTGCAGAGCTTGTGTTCATAACTCCATGTGTCTGTGCTCTGGCTCACTGTGGCTGCTCTCACTAATCACGTTTGTGCAAGGTGTAATTAGTCCAACGTGTCTAAAGCCTTAATCCTCGGTTTAAGCGTACTGTATCTTTGCTTAGTCAGTGTCGCTTTGCCTGTAACACTGAGCTCACAAGCGGCATTTATTTAGATGCTGTCACTGTGTTTTGTATGTAGTTTTTTTTTTTTTTTTGCTTTAGATAAATGGCTGTTGCTTGAAGTGTGTGTGAAGCAAGTAAAAGAGAAGAAGTAATAATTTCATCTGAAAGAATAAGAGAATTGAACATTAGTGATGTAAAATTTGGATTCTTGGCATAGCGTGATGCATTAAGGTTGTTATATCAAGTCAGGACAAAAGCACAGTATTGACTTGTCTAAAGCAGCCTGGATACAGACCTTTTATTAACAGGCTGTCATGTGTGCAGCTTCTCTTCTTCCCATGTGTCTGCCTGCTTGTTCTCTCCTCTAAAAGCACAGCTTGACATATTCTTGACTGAGAAATGTGTAACATCTCCTGACCTATTTGAGAGACAGGCACACGGCCAGTAGGAATGGCAACAACTTCAGGAGAACTTCTCTTCTCCTCCCTCAAACACACAAAAAAAAAAACCACACACACACAATATGCAGTCTTTTCCAACAGCTTCACAATTAATAGTTAGAGCAGAAATCCTTTAGAAACAGCAGAAATCATATATTACAGTGGATAAAACTGAAATGTTGTAGCTTCTTCCTTTAAATCAGAGTCAAGCTGGTGTAAAGCAGTTTTGTTGTAAATGCTGTAAAGACCACAGTGATGAGAAGCCAGGCAGCCAGCCCTCCTGTTTGTTGACTGTCAAATGTGACCAAATGTCTCCAACATATGCAAGCTAAAGTCGCTGTTAATATGTGAATTGAATTTTTGGGTACAGTTTGGGTATATTTCATGAACTATAGGGTGGAAAACCACAGTAGCACATTCAAATTACAGTGTAAATGTGTGAGAGCGCCATACACTCAGTGTACTAAGTTAAAACTGTATGTGAAATGCTTGTTTTGGACCTCCTTTTGGGTTGGTATTGGATGTAGCGATTGCAAAACTGCAAAATAAATCAACACAAAAGAATCAAAATAGTGCTCCAAAGCATGTAACTGAAAAAGAGAGTGAAGGAGATGTAGCAAAAGTCCAGTTTACATACAAGCATGTTGTCCTCATAAAAGGTCTGAATTGTAAAACAGTAAGTGAAAATATTTGTGAGTGCACAGAACCTGCAGCCCTTTGCTTCACTGATATTTATACATGAGCTGCTCTTGCATGCAGCTCATGCTTAGCTGCTGTGCTCCCCAGAAATCGAACCGTTTTTGTTGAGCGTATTGAACTTTCATGTATTCTTAGAGGATTAATGTCAGCATAACTTTTCTGTGCATATTAAGGATCAATGACTGTTAATGAACTGGCTTGTTTTATGAAGGCGTGAGGCAAACACAGGATGTTGGTTTTGGCAGTGGCACTTATTTAAACATACAACGACACGATATGATATCTTGTCATACAATATTGATTCCCAGGCATCATTTTTCAATTGCATGTTTTCTTCCTGATGTGATTTGTTTTTGTTTTTTTTAATATTCTAATTTCTGGCATTTCAGCCCTCTGTCAGTTTCTGATTGTTTGACTGTGTTCACACTCTCTTCTCAGCTGTCTGCGAAACTCTTAAACCTAAAAACTTGATGCATTCCAGGCCTCCTTCTTTGCTTTTTAGTTTTACATTTTCCTCTCGATTGCAGCAGTCATTATGTTGTAGATGATTTTCTTGCAGCCTGTCAAATTGCATATTGCCCTGGTGCTCGTGTGCTTTGAGAGCTCAGTTTTGGACTGAGTTTTTCATGATCAGCTGTATTTTCAATATGATCGATTGGTATCCGTCTTCTTCAGGGCTGCATCAACTGTAATAATCATTTCCATTTGTGATTAGTCTGCAGATTTCTCTATTAATTTCTCAATCACTGTATGAATTTAATGTCAGGGTATGGAATAAAAACTCTTATCAGGATTTCTTAAAGTTGGATCAATATAAAACAAGTGGATGATGGTAGAGGGCTTTTTGGGTAAGACTGATCTTGGGAGAAGAAGGAGACTTTGTCAGGGGGTACAAGGGAGAGTTCAGGCGCACAGGGTTGGGGAGAGGGAATGGATAATGGAGTGGATGAAAGGGGGGATGAAAAGATTAAATAGGTGTGAAGAGGAATTGATGAAAAGTGAAGGTGCAAGGGTAAAAGAAAGTGCGGGGCGGGGGGGGGGGGGGGGGGGGGTT
>JAUZTA010000006.1:11641661-11653765 GCA_034780835.1 Ctenochaetus striatus | reverse complement strand
ATCTCAGCAAAACTTTGTTCTAATAGTAACTTAACACTAACAGAATTTTGGAGCATTGCAATAGTGGCGGTGTTTATCTCGCATGTTAAATATTATCAACACACTAGAAAAGGTGTTGCAAATTACTCCAGAGAAAAAAATCCGGTTGTAGATGGATAAACATAGAATATAAGGAAAGCTTAACATTAGTTTTCTGATTCATAGCTACAAGATTCATTGAACACGCACACGCAAACTGTCCAAGTCTTGGTGTCTCTGACTGACCGTCTTCCCATCAGCCTCCTCAGGTGGCTCGCCAAGCCCCGCCTCCTGTCCATCCATGCACCTCGCCTCCCTGAGGGGCTCGCTCTGTGCAGAGGCATCACATTTCAGCAGGGTGTGCTACTCTGCTTCAGATGCTGCCCATTGATAGGTGCTCAATGCTAAGGCGAGGCCTGCCTCCATCCCTCCCCAGCACCTTGGGAGTTGGGTTCCACTGACTCATGCATAAAAGATAGAGCAGCGGAGGGGAAATGTAGCCCAGAGAACACAGGACAGGCTGTAGACAGAGTGAAGTATTAGTTTTAAGAGGTTGAAGGCTGGTACTTGGCACCACTAATGCTCTGGAGGTTGCATCTGTCCTGGGGATGGACAGAAGCATCGAGGTGCTCTCTAATGGGTGAGTGGCCGTTCCACAGTGGCACCAGCTTGGCATCATGGAGCTGCCTCGACGTCTGAACTGGATACGAAGGCGACCTTGGAGGCCTCATGTGTGCCGCAGGGAGTTCAACCGTAAGTGGAATGAATGAGAGGATCAGTGACTGCTTATTCTCTTCATTTTTTAATAATTAGAGAGAGAGAGTCTAGCTTAGCTTTTCTCCATCCTTAACATGTTCTCTGCTTTCAAAATGTCCGTTTACTGGGTCTCCTAATTGTCTAAGTGCTGTTGTGAACCTGAGAAGCTTCCAGTTAAGTCATCTCTGCCTGTAAAGTGAAGTGTTGTTGGTGCCTCCAGCAGACTGTGTGTTTCTGCTGCTCTAAAAAAAACAGCCCAAGTTTCATGCTTTTGATAACATACAGTTATCTTTTGCTTGTAATGGTACTCGAGGTTTCTAAGTGGGTGAATTCAGTATCATCCAGGTTAAATTACTTGGTGATGTAACTCAATGAGGTGATTCTGTCTTATTTTCTGACATGCAGGTGCTACTCCCCCACATTGGACCAGGTGTCAGATAAGACTGGTGTTGAGTGGAGAAATGTCTCAGTTTTGGATTAAAATTGTACATCAGGGTGCAATTTAATGACACAACCTCTCTCTAACAGCATCCGTCTGGAAATGTCTCTATTCCCACATTATTCCTGATTAGTGCCAGTTTTTATCAAGCAAGTCAAATAAGATGGAAATGTCTTCATATAACTGTTGAAACATTAAATATCTCATGTCTCATCATCATCATATTTTATCTTTGAGAATTTACTGAATGAACACTTCTCACTCCTACACGTTTACCCCAAAAAAACCAAACATATAAAATCCGATGGCTTACTCACACAGACGGTGGTCAGTTGACACTACAGTTTGTGAATGTTTAATTGAAACAGCATCTGTGCTGATTGCGTAGGATCAGATTGTAGGAAGAGTGCATTACTTCACTCGTGGCTGTGCTAAGCAGGTTCAGTGCTTTATCTTTTTGATCAGGCGCATTTTTCTTTGCCTTTTTAAGATTTTGCTGACTGATGAATATGAGCATTGGCTGCATGTGCACAATGAGAACACGCATGCATGGCACATTGGGAGTGTGGATCAATTTAAAGTGAGTGCACACTGGTTAATTCAGCAGCTACAGCTTCTGTTTTGAAAAGAGCTTAGTTTTGTCCTCGTCCTACATCCTGTCTTTACTCTTTTATGAGGGTGTTTAAAGCAGGAGCTGAGGAGCGTGAAACAGAAAAAATGCACACTGAAGTGCTCAAAGTTCTCTATGGATGTCGATAAAGTGCTTTCTTTCTTCACAGAGCATAAAAGCTTTGTGTTTGGTTGTTGGTCTACAGAGAGTGTGTGATGAGCTTGTTAATTGTTTGCTCATCATAAGATTGTCTTTGACCGGAGCAGAGTGGAGGGGGGGGGCTCATCAACAGAGAGGTTATGATGAGGAAAAAGACTTGCAATGCTGATGCTTTTCAGAGAGCTCGTCCTGTGCAAGAACTCGATTTGTCTGAATGGCATTTGATCAATGTTGTTTTAATGGAGGCACTGAAACTCATTGAACTTTTACAAGTGAGAACTGATATTTGTCAACAGACATGGAGGAGGAGACAAACAGACAAAGAAAAACATTTAGAAAAATATCTGTTTTTCCAAATGTACCTTTTTATTTCTAACCACTTTGCATAGAAAGCATTCTTTTAAAATGCCAAAGTGTTTGGATCATTGTTACAGTTTTCTCCTACAGGTATTAAAGCCTCTTTTCCGTCTACTGTAGATGCTGTGCATGGAGATAAAATAATGTTTACACTCTTCTTTCCTTCAACATTTAGGTAAATGTGAGCCCGGCCATCTGTGAAGTGTTAACAGCCGAGGTGTTAAAAATCGCAGGTGCTTCGACTGTGTATTATGGCGGTTCTTAAACAACTTGAACTTGGATGATTGTCAGTGAGAAATTATGAGTAAGTCACACAATGCAGGCTGATGGATCAGTTTGATGAGAAAATGTATCTGGATCTCATGCATAATGCAGACACGCTAGTAAAAAACAACAGCGAAATGGTACAGAGATAACTACAGCGAGGTAAATGCTCTAATGTAGCAAGACATGCAACGCTACTTAGCTTATCATAGTTCATTCACAGGGCAACACACACACAGTTTGAGGAGTCTGTCGGGCATTGGCAGTTCTAAGCAACACAGTTCTGTTTGGTTGTTTTCTCTTGACCTCAAGTCAAGTACGTTTGTGTCTTAAAAAACATGCATTGAAAGAGAGCGAGCGCCCTCCTTATTTATAGCTGTGTCATCTGGGGTCAAAGTGGCAAGTAGACAAAATAGAGCTACCCAAAAGAACACAGAGTAAAGCCTGTCAAGGAGAGAGTGTTTCCTGATGGTAGTAAAAAAGAGATTCATTTTCTTGCTGTGTATGTGTGGCAGTGTGCTGTGTGCTTCAGTCTTTATAAAGATATTAGTGTCAACATGATTAAGCCAATCCTCAGTGCTGTACCTTGCGCTATAAGCGGAGTGAGTCAAAGGCATCTTCTGAATCCCCTTCTCTCGATGCAGGACAGTTATCAGAGAAAATATGAGGTGGTGCATGTGATCTCAGCGCTCGTATTCCTCTCTCTCAGGGGCACCGAGCGACGGGGCAGCCCGTGAAGGTGACTCTGTACCGGCACCTTGCATAAAGCAATGCAGAGCCTGCCTGGAATTGATATTCCTCAAAATCCCCAGCCAATTACTGAAGTGTAGCCTTGGTGGTGGCTGCAGAAAGTATATGAAGTATAGCTCAGCAGGATGACAAGTATTTCAGTCAAGCAACATACAGTGTGATGTGCCTTAAGTGCAACATCATTTCAGACTTGTGTTTTTGTGGTACAAGTGGATGAGTGTCCTGGATCTATGTCCTGAAGCACTGGAGCTGTCACTGCAGTGGCTTCGGAAAAGAGCTCTTAGTTGAAACATGAGTTAAATAGAAAAAAAAAAAAAAAATTGCCTAAGGAGTTGAGGAAACCCAGCCCTTCAATCGTTCCCTGAAGCATTCCTTGAGCACGTTTTCTCTTGCTATTCTAGCTTGTCAATGCAGAGCTCTGTAAAAGTTAGCATTGTGCTTCCTTTGCTTTTGCCTCTCAGGACACATTCACTTTTTCAACTTTGTAATTGTATATCCTGCATTCTTGGCAACTCGTTACTTGGGCGGTGTTTTGCCTCTGAGGAGAGAAAAGGTCATCGCCTCTGCAACTTGATAGGAAACATCTGTTCAGTGATTTAAAAGGAGTGAGATCACAGACAAAATCCTCCACTGATTTGGTCTCTCCAATACAGGGAAGGGCTCTCCAGTTAGATATGCTTAATGAGAAAACGTGATTTGTTTAGGGGATACAAAATCAGTGTGAGAAATTACATGTCTTCTGTTCTTTTTGCCCAAGCTTCAGAACGAAAGTAAATAAAACAGAGAGTCGAACTAAATTAGACCATTTGATTGAGACTGCTATCGTGCTTATTTGCTTCTTGGTGGTTTATTCATCAGTCAGCCAATAATTGTGTCAATTAATTATGATAAAGAAACACAAAGCACCGAACAAGATTTGAACAAAAGACGATGGTGGCGCTTGACAAAGGAAGATAAATACACGTGGTTTCATTGGTCTATTTGCAGTAATATCAGCACAAGATTAAAGAGCCTGTCTTAAAGGCCATTGAAAGCTGAATTGGGGTGTTATTTTGCCTCGACTGGGTGGAAGAATCTGAGACACAGGGAAAGTGTGGCTTTTTATTAGCTTAAGGGAGCTTAAGCCAAATGAAAACATCTTTTGTAAACAGGATTTTATTTTTTTTTTCGAGTCAAATCAAGCCTTGCAGCCATTGTGGGGCATGATTGCCTGACCAGCTGAGGGTGTTGCATAAAAAAAGTCATTTCTACAGACCAAAGTCTTTTACTGTAGGCAGTGAAAATTAAATTTGACAGATCAAAGAATTATTCATTAATATATTCGGCACATTAAAATGTAAAAAAAAGCAAGCATAAGTGTGAGGCAAGTGGGAAAAAATGGTTTTAAAAGCCCTTTGACAGGAAAACAAAAAAGTAGCCAAAGTAAAAAATTGTCATGGAAACGTTGTTTCTTTCTCGGATATCTTAAAAGAAGCTTATTAGTCCTGACTGTAGGATTCCTTCAGAAAGGTCTTGACTGGTTAAATAAGTGAACAAATGAGAGTTTGCGACTAATATCACATCACAGATTTAAGATCATTACCTCTGTATGTCAAACAGAACAGAAGACACATGTTTACTCTCATAAGTCAAGTCATTTATGTCATTTCTGACTATTAAAACTCTAGTATTTTTCAGCCTTAACCCTATTTTCATTTGGTTTTTTGTGTGTCTAAGTGACTAATGGGTACAACTATTTTTGAAATTGGTCCAGTATAGAGTGAGGGTGCTGCAGCCAGCAGCTGAAAAACCAGACTGCAATGTAATCCGTGTGACCACTGGCACACCATCAATGTACATCCATTGTTTTTTTGCCTCCAACGGGCTCAGATTGATATTTTGTGTCTGGCAACATCGTGGACAGGATCCCTGCAGAGAAAGGCCTTTTTGTTCGAATGAGATCTTTTTTTGTTCACTGAAAGAGCCGTTATATCGCTCTAGTCAAAGCTACCAGACTCCATTTACAAAAACAGTAATTTTATCATTGTAATTCAGTGTCCACAGAAACAAAATAAAGCTCACCAAAACCATCATTGTTAGTCTTTAGACCATCACCAACTCCGCCTTGGTTGAAATAAACCCTTTATTCTTTGAGGCATATGTGCAAATATTCAGGCTCTACGTG
The DNA here is from genome assembly GCA_034780835.1 of Ctenochaetus striatus. Lineage (NCBI taxonomy): Eukaryota > Metazoa > Chordata > Actinopteri > Acanthuriformes > Acanthuridae > Ctenochaetus > Ctenochaetus striatus. The sequence continues at coordinate 11,648,248 of JAUZTA010000006.1, read as the reverse complement.
CTGTTTCACCCAGCAGCTTCCCTGATGCAAGAAAGAAGCCAGAGATTTAATCCAGATGTGGGCTGATCGAAGGGTAGCACCACCAACAGAATCCAGTCATATCAGTCACATTAGATACATCATTTTAATTCCAACTTTAAGGCTTTAAAGTTAGTAACCATTAATGGCTGCCAAGCCTACGACAACTTGTCCTCTATTATAAACAGCTGAGTCTCAAGATGGATGTGGCTGCATCATAGAGGAGAGACAAAAGGAGGACAAACGCAGCCCGTGGGTGATAGCAGAGAGAGAGGTTAGCAGTGCCAGAGGGGAAAAGGAGGGAGACAGAAGGTCACTGCGGAGTCAGAGCAGCAGGTGGCTGATGGGAGCAAAAGCTAAACGGCATAAGACCAAGCTATTTTTTTACATTATGGGGAGGGAAAGTAAAATAGTTTCTTATCAATATGTCAATCATGTCTATAACAGGCTTTTATATGACTCACAGTTATTTACTGGTCAGTGACTCAGGATGTAGGAGGGGTTGTCCACTGATCGCAGAGTCGGTTGTTCAAACCCTGGTTCCTCCAGTCTGCACGCTGAAGTGTCTCTGGTCAAGATACCGAACCCCAAATTGCTCTTAATGGCTCTTTTATAGGTGTGTGTGTGTGGCTAATAAGCATTTGGGCTTTTTAACCTGTAAAAGCCCCAAATATCATTACATAATTTCTTTTGGTTGATTTCTCTGCCATGTACTTTAACTCCATCAAGTATCACTCAGACTTTTTTTTCATTTTTTCTTTGATGTAATTGTAATGTAATTCTTACAGCAGCTCGGGTCCAATCATGAAAATTGTCCTTAACAGAAAATTTGTAAAGTATAAGAAAGTCTGTTAATGCCATAATTATGCTTGTTTGTGCCAACTGACAACAAATCTGATCTTATGAGTACTTCTCCTATGAGGGCCAATGTCTTGTTTTCTCTATTCAATGTGTGTTTTTAATGCAAAAGATAAAACATGTAAATATATTAGCTACTGAGATGTTTCAAGACACCTCTGATGTTGCTAGACTGGCTGTTTCAGTCTGTTTTAGTCTTTTAAATAGCTACACTTAGCATGACTTGGACTGATCTGCAGCGGGCACACAAAGGAAAAAATATCATCTAACTCGTGATCAGATGGCATTTAAAAAAGTTATGACCTTAGTCACTAAGCATATCTGGTTGTTTGAGAAGTTATGGCAAGCTGGTGTCGTTTTTAGGATAGAGACAATTCAGGAGGAAGAAATACTCTTGTGAGATGGTGTAATTGAAACAGAGACTCATAGCAATAATATTCTTTCATTGAATCCAGTATTCCTTATGTCCCAGAGCAAGGCATATTACATTAATCTAAACGGGTCCCTGTGTGGTCTTAAAGAGGAGATGTAAGAGACACTGTGTGAGTTTTTTCTCCATTAATTTGTTTATGTTTTTATTAGCAGCTCATACTAAATCATCAGCCATCACTTTGCCTGCAACTATAGGGGTCAGGAGCTGAATTTATTCAAACTGTGAGTGCAAGCCACAGGAGAATAGCGCTTTAGATGCGCATGAAGTCCACAATAGAATACAAATTAAATTCTTTGCACAGTTTGTGAATATGGTGTCACAGCCCCAGCTGAGTTTGGATAATTTTCTTATTTGCAGATTACAGGTTTTAGTGAGGAGCGTAATTCTCTTGATGAAATGATCAGTGTAATATTTATGATGGTAACTCCAACAAGCAGCAGAAACACTCAATGTCTGATTTAGTGTCAGTGTCGCATTTAAGAGGTTACAAATAATCCAAACAACAGCTCAGCATTCATTATCTCAATTCACTCAAGTAAAAAAAAAAAAAGAATTTCTTTTTCTGAATATTCTGGTGTGTATTGTTTCCTGCTTTTGCTGTGTGTGTGTGAATTTAAGTAGAAGGAGAAACTGCTGAGAAAGGTTTGATTGAAAATTGATTTTCAGTAAATGGAAAAGGTCATGCGGTGTACTGTTTTAATGCAGATCCTTATATCCATGGAGGTTGAACCTCTTATGTCATGCAAAAAGTCTGTTTCAGAGGCTACAAAAATGAGATAATTGCTGCACTGAATCTGCACTGATTGAGCTATTATATATATTTGGGATAAGTAGCGATAACAGCCATGAAGTAGCTGTGTAGAGCGATTTCTATGAGGTCTAACCCAGAGGCTACTTTGAAGATGTGCGTCCTCAGTTGGACTATAATGAGCACAGCTTTAGGAATAATGTAATGGAAAGAAAACTTCATTCACCTGCTGTAGCTTCCTCATTAGCATTGATCTGTCTGCCCATGAGGTTATGCATTCACACTGTGAATTGTAAGCCATGGCATGATCTCTTGGAGTTCACAATGAACTGAGCTTCCAGACGACTGAGGTCCAGTGAAGGAAAAGCAGTGAGGAAACAGATGCTTTCCTTAACTGCTTTGTGCTTTGCCTTCAGGCGGAGTGACAATTAAAACAATGAAAAACATAAGTGCACTAATAAAACCCCTCAAATTAATCACTGTAACTATATTTTAAATCACATCATAAGCAGCTTAGAAATGTATGGCTAAAAATGTGGCAATGAATTCAACCTGATTACGGAGCATTTGGTTGTGTGTAGTTTATTTTTAACAGCATGGTGCAGTGCTAAATCTTTTTTTTACATGTTATATCAGCATGTCAAAGCATATTCTAACATTTTTTTTAAAGAGAAGCTGTGACAAAAGGAACAGGGTGTGCTTACATAATGTTCCTGGTTGTTTCATGCCATCGCTTCTTGTGAGCGTTCTCTCACTAATGATGTCTGACAGGGACAGGTTGAAAGATAAAGGTTAATCACTCTGTGTCCGAGTGCTCAAAGACCCAAATCCTTTCTGCAGTGCCGTCCTTTGTATTCCACAGGAGTCCCTGCAGCTCCTCGTTTCCTTCTGTAATTGCTTTGTAGAAGGGCAATGTTTAGGACAAAGTATAGATAAAGGGTATTTTGTTGTGCTTGTAATGGTCTTAGCATTAAAGGCTCTCATGGATGTCAAATAATTTAACTTATGTTCATTCAGTAATTGTCCTAATTAGGGCTGCAATAACTGACTTATTTTAAAAGGTTGGAGGCTGTTCTTGGGGTATAAGATGTCACGTGCAATCTTTTACAAGTTAGGTGTGGTACCGACATGTTGGTTTTGGGAAACTAGCTGATAAAAAAATACAAAGGTGTTCATCTTACAAAACTTGAAAAAAAGAACAAAGCATTAGTCAGTTATTAAAACTGACAATAAGTGATTGTCAGTTCACTGTTACATCAGTTGTCATTTTCTCATTTCAGCACCATTAAAAATTACTGTGCCAAACCTGCAGACATTATGGATGCCAGCCAAGTTCAAGATCAACTACACAGAGTAAAAGTGTTGCCCGGCAGTTCACAAAGCGTATGTCACTTTTCTCAAGTGCACTGAATTGTAAAGTGCTGAGATTGAAAAAGGATGATGTTGCTGTTGGGTGAAAAGCTAGTAAAACCAAAACTGTTACCTTACAGAAAACGAGAAAAACAATGTTTTTACAATAATGTTAGGTTTCTACCAGACTGTGATTTTACTTACCATTTGGTGCAATTAAACAGGAAACATATTGCTGGAATATATTAAAGCATTCAAAACACTGAAACATTTCTGATGCCTTTCTACTGTGTTGCAGAGATATCTACTTAAGTCAGCATGCTAAAAAAAAACTAGCTTAGGCACATCCTGCCTTGTAATACCGCCTCATGGCCATGGAGTCACTGTTTGCCATCTCTTTGTTGTCCCAAGTCACAGGCCCTGTTGGAGTAAATCATTCAGTACTGTAATTTCAGGTTTCAGAGGAACTGTTCAAACTGTTTCAGAGAAATTTTTCAGTTCCAGTCTGGCTGCGGTCTCTTTATCGGTGGTCTGAGCTCCTGCTCCAGGCAGACTGATGTAACTAGCTAACGGTAGCTCCTAGTTATAGCCAAAGATAGCCAACAAAGAGTTTACTGAGCAGCAGTGAGCAGTAACTCTGATGATATACTGCTCCCTATTTGTTTGATGGCAGATGGCCATATATTACACATTGAAACACAATGAAGATAATGAAAATAGTAGTTTGTTATTTGTCAAACCCCAAAATTTGGACCAATATCGAGAGGCCATGAACAGCAGCTTTTTGATTAAACAGCCATGTAGGGAAACTTCTCCCACAGTTTACCTGTTTACCTGTTTATTTCTAGCATGTGCAGCACCAAGTGCAACAATGTGTCAAATCTGAGGTTACTTTCTGGACAAGACCACTAAGATAATACTTAAAGGCATTCTGTCAGTTTTTATTATGCTTTTTCCAAACTGAGGTGCAGTAGTAAATGGTTTATAATTTTAGTTTCAGTTTCATTTGTTGTACATCTCTCGAGAGTTTGTTACAAGCAAAGACAATCTCAGGTATCATGAGAAGTAAAAATTAGATTACTGATCCTTTAACAGGGTGTCTCTGTTGTCTGAGGGGAGCGGGGGGTCATTCATTGTGTCTGTACCTACAATCCATCACATACACAGTACAAACATTTATGAGATGTGTTTCTATGGCTCGCATTAAGTTCTGCGTGATACAATCGATAATCCTTTTGTCTGATTTATTACTATCATTTAAGTCTATGATGAGGTTCTTAGTTGTATTTGACTTGAAAACAAAGTGCACATACTGAAGGTGAGGTGGAAATCACAAATCTGTGCAGATTAAATCACTTTGTTCGGTTCACTTTCAAGACTTATAGTTACTGATTATGTAGATGGTTCACATCACTGTTCAGATCAACATAAGTATGCACATCAGTTAGTGAACGTGACTCCATTACAAGACACTTTTGAACATACAGCAGTAAGTGAACGCATCACTGTTCATGGTGCCTGATATTGAGCACTGATTCGACTGTTTTTGGTCTGCCACTTTCAGCTCGGTGCAGAACTTGCTTGTACAAATCCTGCACATGTGGTTAGAAGCTTATCAGCTTATTCTTTATGACCATGATTGTTTTTGAGGCTTTTGTGGTCTCTAATATGCTTTTAACAAGGAAGTGACGTGCCTTAAATCACAGCTGAGCAGATGAAGTCATCCTCAGACACCAAAGAGGAGCTCCACTGCTTAAAGCTGCTGACTGAGCCAGTGACAGTGGTGATTCAGTATAATCAGGTCAGTTTGAAGATGTGTCGATAAAAATTTAATCACATATGTACTGAACACTGTACTGAGGTATGGAAATAAGCCTCCATCTCGTACTTTTTCTTAAGTTTTGGTATAAAGAGTTCACATTAAAGCGCTGCTTCTGCAGGGCTTAGAATGTGTCTTTGAGGTTTGCCTGCACTTTTTTTCTCTCTTCTTTTTTTTTTTTTTTTTTCTTTTGGAGTTTTGCTCAATTTGCCACTGGCCTGTATCTCAATGCCTCATTGCAGAGAGTGAAAAAGTCAGTGCCACCTGCCAGCATCAGGCCTCTCACTCAGACTGTGTGGTTGAGATGGATCACCCAAGGCTGTGCCACCACTGACTTTGCAGAAACTTTGTCAAACTGGAGTGGTTGAACTTGAACTGGCTGCAGAATTTTTTTTGTTGTTGTTTTTTTTCACCTGTAAATGTTTTTTTTTTCTCAATTATTGTCATTGTGCAGGGTTTTTCCTTATCTTCCTCACCAAATGTTACATGTCCAGTAATGTCCCTTAGGAAAAAATTGTGATTAGGAGAAATAAAAATAAAATGACTCCATGTGACTTCCTTCAACACAGGGAGAATCGAGATAAACAAAGCCAGACTGTGAAGTGCATAATGTGTTTGTGTGTTTCTGAGATTTAAGGTTTTCATAATCCTGCTTGTGGGTTTTTTCAGTCAGCTTTTTGTCTTAATAGCTGTTTGGCCTTGAAGAAACATGTGAAAAAACATTCACTAAAAGCATACCCTGCTATTTTTTATTTGCCTCCCATTGATATTTTCCATCACAACTCTTTTTTTCTGTCTGTACACACAGTTTGGAATAAGACATTATGAAGATGAAAGGGATATATAGTGAAAGAATCCGTTAAAAACTAGAGGAACTGACTTCAGGCAAATGTGATGGCCGTCAGTCTGATTTTGATGTTGAAAAGTCCCTGAATAGGGCGTTGTTATAAGCATACACAGAAAAGCCTTTATCTAAATCCCCTGTTCTTGCACACCTCTTATAAAAATATTTGCAAGAAAATGCTTCAAAAAATAAGTGTGTGATCAGATTTTGCAAGATGTGTTTTTTTAGATTGTCTGCAGCTCCCTTCACATCCTCCGCTGTGCAGTCTGTCTCGTCACTGAATTACAGTAAAACTGCCAAGACATAATTACAGACAGTAACTATGATGAATATACTCATGTAATTACTCTACAGTTCTATTTTACTCATCATTGACTGTCAGCACCAATTATTATCTGCATAATGAGACACTTTTTTGGACCATGCGGGGCTGTGCTTTGGAGGAATCATATAATCGTAACCTATCCAGGAAGTCTTTTTTTCAGCTCCTGTCTGTTCTGACTCAAACAACAGAAAA
>JAUZTA010000006.1:11600594-11615478 GCA_034780835.1 Ctenochaetus striatus | reverse complement strand
GAGGAGCCACTTGGGAGCCAAAAGATCCGGCTCTTTTTAGTGAGCCGAGCCAAAAGAACTGGCTCTCTAAAAAGAGCCTGAATTCCCATCACTAACGTGCCTGCAGCCATGCTAGCTGCTCTGTGAAGCTATGCAGCTTATGATACAGCACAGTTATGCTCTAAGCTAAAAGCTAAAATCAGTGGGCTAACATAATCACAGTCACAATGGTATTGTGCTGATGCTAAGCAGGTGCGTTGTTGAACAGGTTTATCGTCTGAGATTAGCGTGCTAGCATGCTGTGATATTCTAATTAGCAATAAACACAAAGTACAGCTCATATAAATGTCATGTGTTGCACATATTTAGTTATAATCAAAAATTACTGAGCAAGGTGAAAATTTGACCCAACGATAATCACAACAGGTGAAAAGCAAAATCACTAAACTTAATGAAACTCACCCAGGGGTCAATCATTTGCAGTCCATCTCTACCTCCTATATCCTGTCTCCCCTTTATATCTGGCTTATATCTTGCTGGTGTGAGACTGATGTTTGCTGCCACCAGACTCCTTAGTAAATAGACCCCATTTATATCTCACTGTTTTTAGCCACTGAGATAAAACAAACACACACCCAAAAAGTCTGATGTTGAATCTTAAGTGATGCACTGAATGATACAAACTTATAATGACTGTTTTAAACGAACAGATAAGTTATTTATCACTTGGTTTGATTGTATCACTCGAAAAATATATGTCAATACTGATGTATCACTCAGCCATTTCTTTAGGCTACTGGATGTCAGTGCTTTATCCATATTTGTTCATACACAGTGAAGAAACATGGTAATGTGTCACTTCTCTAACTTCAGTTTTGCTTTGGCACAGAGCATCTCCAGTTCATTATGAACCAATCAATAGCAGACATTCAGTAGTAAAATGCCATTTCTTCTGCATCAGTAGGAGTCAAAGACAATTTGATTAGTCCATTTAATCTCGAAGTGTGTTTGCACATTAGAGAAGCAGACCGGTTTAAAAATGTTTGTTCTGAGAAGCCACTGGTGGTTATGTTTTACAGACTGGTGGCAAAGTGTCCTGTCACATAAACATCGCCTCAGTTCTGTCTCATAAATATTTTGTTTCAGTCTGGAAAGTGAGATTTCAGGATGAAGTCAGGATGTGACATGTGTTAATGTGTACATATAGTGTGTGCCCTTTTATTATTATTTTTTTTTTAGGTTTCTATTTCACTTCATTTTTAACCTTAGAGCGGACAGCCATTGCTCTGTCCTTCCCTGTTATTCTGTGTTCACTCTAAATGACCCTCCATCCTCCTCTGGTATTAGAAAATATTGGCTTTTCTTTTCTTTTTTTTTTCTTGCATCTAAGTAAACTGATGGAAAAGGGAACGGTTGTTTGCTTTTCTAAGTCCTATGAGATCTAATAGTTATTTCACAACAGGAGGAGAAATCTGATATTGTGAGCAAATACTCTCAACATAGAAGTTTTTCTGAAAGACTCTGGAGAAAAGAGTTCAGCACAAAACAAACTGTAAAGAACAGCATTTGTGAGATGGTCTCACACTGATTATATTCTGCTCTAAAATCTATTCTCAAATCGACGCCTGAATAGACAGTATAGATCCATTCACAGTGCAAGATAAGATGGTATGTTTTTCCCAGAATGCATGCAGAAAGTCTGGCACTAATTAATGTGACAGACTTACTTCCTACAAAGAGCATATCTCCTTTTTTTCATTCGTGCAGAATTTTTGTATCACTGCAGAAAATTGCAGTCCATCCTTAAATGGAAGTCAGAGGATATAATGATGGCTGCGTTTATATGTTCACACCAGGTTTTTGCTACTCTCAAGTGCTGTAGATGGAAATAGAGAGAGAGAGAGTTGTATCGTATTATCGTCTTTCTCCTGTGAAGCTCATTGTCTGCCTTCCCAGAATGGAAAAAAATACACATATTCACAGAGAGCCTCACAAGCCATTATATATGATCAACATTTTTCTATATTGCAGCTGTGCAGACACCTGCCCAAAAGTAAAACAAAAAAATGCCATTTCAGTGTCAATGCTGCAAAACGGCTGCTGAGAAAAAAATGGGTCTGCCAAATTTCTGTCAGCTCAGTAACAGGCAGACAGTATAGCAGAGCTGCCCCGAACGAACTGGGAGAAAAAAAATCACCCCAGGGGAAAAAGCTTATCATGGCACCGTGTTCCCTTTGTGCCATCATATCATGCTGTCATGCAGAAAGCTGCCAACCCCACAGCTCTTTTGAGCCACCAACAAGAGAGATTGTAGACCTTTTTTTTAAATTTTTTTTTTTTGCTTTTGGTTTGGGTTGAAAAGGGCATTTGTCTGCACTTCTGAAATGTCAGTCCGTGCACGAGGATCATTTGTTGAATGTTGAAAAATGTTGTCTCATCTTTTGTGAAGTTCTAATACGATAAATATGACAGTCATAAGTACATGTAACTAAATTTATTGTAGCTAAACGATAAAAAATGGAGTAGAGATGGCTTTAACTTGTAATGGTAGAACATTGATGCTGGTGAAATGTAACTAAGTACATTTAAAACAATCATTGAGCTTCGAGTAGCTAATATTTTTATGTGTTATTAACAATTTATGACATAAAATTATGAAAACAATGTTGTAATAAACCTACAGAGAATTATGACCTTAATCCCTCAGCTTTATGGAGTTTTAATAGGGAGCTCAGCTCATTGTTGAGTTGTCTGGCCCAGAAATTCGCTGTTTTAGTTCACTCTCATCTCTCTTAGAGCATCAATTTTGGCTGCAGCATGCAGCTGTTTAAGTGAAGAGGCTCTTAAAAACCTGCTGTACTCTACCTGCTTGGAACCAAACAGCAGACAGACTAAGCAAACTGATGATCATAGAAAAGAAAAGATAAAAGAGCAAGAAGAGATTAACTATTGGACTTACCAGTACACACAAACATCTGCTGGATGTGGTAATAAGAAACCGTGTACAAATGTCATCATTTATTGCAAACAAAAAAACATATTTCTAAGAATTGTGGAGTGGGGGTTATTTATTTATTTCCTGATTTCTGATTCCATTTCAAATCAAAGGGAATTTTTTCATGCTAAACATAGTGTCATTGATATAGACTAAGCAAACCACTAGCACAGGATTGTAAAAAAAATATTATATAAAAAAACTTGAAATAATACATGAATGTGTCAGCTGTTGTATAGAATAGCCTAGTACTCCCAGGGGCTGTTCTCTGTACTGACACCTTTTGCATTGATTCATTTTTCTAATGCCTCTTTGCTTTTAGTAACATTTTCAGTTCAAGTCTTGAAACCATAAACAAAGAAAATGCCATTAAAATGTTGTAGTTTGAGGCAATCACAGTGATTAAGTACAGCAGAGGTCGTTGTGTTGTGACTGTGCTTTCCTTAACCTTTACCACCATCTTCATCATTACGTGATCGCAGTCATTAACAAAGCTTCAAGTTAAATGGTGTAATACATAAATTGAAAATCATATCCATAATCGAATTCATAATGATTTATTTTTACCAGGTGAATCTGGCCCATTGCAGACCAAGGCTTCGACACAGTGGGTCCAAAAAAACACAAATCATAATGTGTGCTGCCACTGAATAATAACTAAAATCAACAGTGTATAATATCAGCTCGTAGCGCCGTAATCTTTCCTGGGTGTTGCCGGTGTTTGTCCCTCCGCTCCACCCAGATTCGGATGTTGATTTGGAACTTGAATGTCAACGTTATGAACAAAGCTTAGAAGCTTTGAACTGTTCGGACATACCCGTTATTAGATATTGATTAAATCGGAGTCCTTGTCCTTTTTTTCTGCAACTAGATTTACTTCAAGAAAACTCATTTATTTTTGGAATTATGTTGTGATCATTTTTGAACTACAGCACCAAAATGATGAGTTTAATATATCAGGTTTCTCTGCAGTGTTTCTACAGTAATTGAGGTTATTTATTGCATAAATATAACATGATGCTCATGCAGCATTTCCTCATTTGTTTGATTTGTTGTTGTGGTTTGCATTTTATTCATATTTGAGTGGCCACTGCTGAGTTTATTAGACTTAAAAAAGACTGAAATGGTTATTCTCATGATTTATTCAAAACATATTTTTCAGCCTGTCTGATATATCCGTGTGTGTTTATATAAATGTGACGTTGTTCTCTCTCTCTTTCTCTCTCTGTCTCTTTCAGATGTAAATGGAGAAGCAGAAGTTTCAGCGAGAGAAACTGCACATCCATACGATTTTAAAGTGCTCTACATTAAAATGGAAACAGCATCACTTCTCTCTAAAATAATCCATTTCTGACAATTAATGTCAAACCGCATGCTGGAGCAGCTTCATGCTGCCTCGCTGGAGGAAAGATTGCTAATGGAAAGGAAGCCTTATAAGATCCAGCTCATCAAAATACACCTAAATGCAGCATAATGCCTTCAAAAGTGTCATGTTTATACCTGTTGACAGTGGTATGCTGGGCGAGCGCTCTGTGGTACTTGAGCATATCTCGCCCTACGTCCACTTATGTCGGCCACATGTCGGTGCCTATACGTAAGACTGTGAAACCCCACAAAAACATCACCTTCACCAACATCCGCACCCGCCCCCTTAACCCACATGCCTTTGAATTTGTCATCAATGAGCCGAAGAAGTGTGAGAGTATCAGCCCCTTCCTGGTCATCCTCATCAGCACCACGCACAAGGAGTTTGATGCGAGACAGGCCATCAGGGAAACCTGGGGAGACGAGAGCACCTTTGCTGACGTCCGCGTCCTCACCATCTTTCTGCTGGGCAGGAACACAGACGCCGTCCTGAACCAGATGGTGGAGCAGGAGAGCCAGATTTTCCACGACATTGTGGTGGAGAACTTTATTGATTCCTACCACAATCTCACCCTCAAGACCCTGATGGGCATGCGTTGGGTGGCTACCTATTGCCCTAAAGCGCAGTATGTCATGAAGACTGACAGCGACATCTTTGTCAACATGGACAATCTGATCTACAAGCTCCTGAAGCCCAGCACCAAGCCGAGGAGGAGATATTTCACTGGCTATGTTATAAACGGTGGTCCCATAAGGGACATGCGCAGTAAGTGGTACATGTCCAGGGACTTGTATCCTGAGAGTAAATACCCACCTTTCTGCTCGGGCACCGGCTACGTGTTTTCAGCAGACGTCGCTGAGCTAATCTACAAGACTTCATTACACACAAGACTGTTGCACCTGGAGGATGTGTACGTGGGACTGTGTTTGCGTAAGCTGGGTATACACCCGTATCAAAACAGTGGTTTTAATCACTGGAAAATGGCCTACAGTCTGTGCAGGTACAGACGGGTTATCACTGTGCACCAGATCTCCCCGGAGGAGATGCACCGCATTTGGAACGACATGTCCAGCAAGAAGCACCTGAGATGTTAGTGGACGAAAGGACCACTGAACAACAACTTAAATGGTTTTTTTTAACTATTATTTTGCCTTCTTCTTCTTCTTCTTCTTCTTTTCAAATTTCATCACACTGAGTAATGTAAAAAAACATTGAGGGCTGTCAAAAGTCTCTATTTCATGACAGATGTTTTCATTAACGTCCATCAATGTCTGTTTCTGCTGATTACACCTGACGATTGTTAACGAATGCATGAGGCTTGTAAAGCGCGTATCCTCATGCATAATAAAATGTGGTGTTGTTACAAGTGATTTTGATCATGTGTTTCAGGTCCAACTTAGGCAACTAATTTTTATGAGCATCATGTCAATCAGCGTTAAGCATTAGGTCGTGTAGGCTATTGAGTAGAGGCGGTGTTTCACTCAGACGACCTCGGTTCAAGTGCTCATACTGACAATTTCTTCCCTGTTAAAGTATCTTTAAGCACTAAATCTCTACCAGCTGCATGGCTACTGAATTAGCACCCTAATCTTTTTGCAGGAGTGCGAGCCAATAGAGAATTTCTGTGCAGAAATCTATCGCGTTAAATTACTATAGTACATCTGTTATATGATGCATTTTTAAAGTATAATTTGCAATTGGTAAAAGAGCTCAGAACAGCGAGAATGCAATTTTAATGTTATCCAACAAAAAAACGGGTCGTCTGTTGAGAAAAAAAAGCTACATGTGCACTCATGCTGCTGTTCCCTTTTTTGTCTTATGATGAATACAGATACAAAGCTGAGAATGAGCTGCAGCTACAAGCTCCAAACAGACAAAGTTCAATATTTTTCAATCGATATTTCTTGACTAGCATTTGGTAATAAGGAAAGCCAAATTCGATACTTGATGCTCTTTTTTTTAGGATCTTGACTGATTCTTTTTGTTTGTTTGTTTGTTTATTTTATTATTTTTTTTACTCATTGCTTTAATTTCACTGCCTCTTCTCTCTGAAAATGTCAGATGTATATTTTGGTTATTTAGATGCATTTGCTTTTTTTTCCTCCTCTTTGACATTTTTATATAATTGAGTTTTTCAGCTACCAGCGCCTCATTACTCCAGCTGCTGCTCTTTGTTATGTATGCTGTACATCAGCAGCTCATCAACTCGTCCACACATCAAGTCACATACAGTGTCATGTGATGAGTATGAGTTCAACTGTAGCTAAGACCATCGCAGACTGGATGTATTATCATATGTATCTTGCATATCAGTGATTACTGAAGCACTCTACTGACACCATGGAAATATTTTGTTTTACAGTAAACGTGGCTCTCATTGCCAAAGTTTCATTTCCTTTTACAAAAGTTTTGTAGTATTATAAGCTACTGTGACATTTACTGTGAAAACATCTATCCCGCAAGGGGTTGTTGTCATATAATGTATGTTTTTTATATTAAAAAACAAGTACTTGAATTATTAAAGTAATATTACTCTTTTACTTGTTCCTTGTGTAACCATTGCAGCTCTCCTTCAGTCTTTGTTGCGTTGTGCAAGACAAGGACTGACAGTCACTGAAATTTTAGTGTGAACTGTTATTGCCTTGTCAGCAAACATGGGAACCCATTCATCAGTCACAGGCTCTTCATTATTGGCATGCAAGAAAAGTTTGAAAAGGACTGCTACAGGTGGGCCCAGTCTTCTACTATCAACTAATAAATAACAGCAAATATATATATATGAACAAAACATGTACCTGGTTAACCAACAGGGCAACCCTTTGATCATGGTAGTTTATTAAGCTGGCTATCAAAACTTTAAATATATACAATTAAGCTCATTTGGTATGTTAAATATGATCGACACAGTTTGTCTTCCAGTCCAACATGATATCATGATAACTGTGCCATTATATTAACTTTTTTTTTTTAAATTTTTAAAAAACTTTTGAAAAGTTCTAATGCTGTGCTCCATAAAACCTACTGTGGTCGCAGTCCTCTGTTTTCACAGCCCACCAACCAACAAATTCGCAGTGTAAGTGTGATTGGTAATGATACCGGCCAGTGAAATCAACACAGAAACTCTGTCACTCTTGTTTCAAGTTCCCATTTTCAGAAGGTTATTTTAGGTTTATTAACGGTTTCTAATGTTTTTGAATCTGTGATTGAAGTGCAGATTGTTTTACTCCCTGAACAACAGATTTGAATACACATCTGAAATAACAAGAGTTAACTCTGAAACATAGTTTCACAAGCAGGGAGTCAAAGTCAGAAAACCTCCCACGTGTTTCACAGAATTATTGATTCAAAGTTTGCCAACAATAGATAACATCAGCTCCCACAAGCTGCTGGTCACACTAGACTGTAGACTGGAACCCTGGATTGATCTGAGCAACAGTGCATTTTACTGATCATGAATTAAACTGTTTGTATAAAGGAAAAATGTAAAATTCCTCCTCTCAAAAATCATGTTTTTTATAGACAGGAACAACAGAATACAGTCCAACATTTCTTTTTAAAACAGCTGCTGACTTCTGATTTTTTTTTTTTTTTCTGCAGAAACATGCATTGCACGACGATCTATCCCCTCTATATCCCTCCTCTGCAGGTTTCTTTTATTTTTTTTCCCGTCAAAGGGTTGAAGGACAGAGGGTGATGTATGCCTTTTGGAGATCGTATGTAGATCGTATATTTGCTAAAGCAAACATTTCAAAATTTAACTCCCTTCATTTGTCTGATATTTTAATCATCTGTCTAATTATTAAGTTAGAATTAAGTACGTTGTGACGCTGTAGGCTAATAATAAATACTCTACGCCATTTCTAAATAATAGCAATTCTTTATTGTTGCTTCTCAGAAATTTTACAGATTACAGATAGGGAACTGGGGTAATATGCTGAAATGGTACACATACTGTACATAAAAAAACACAATAAATTACTTCTGAATAAAGAATTTAGAAGAAGTTCATATTTACCACCTCAATACTTAAAAATAATTTCATACTACTGGACTTGTTTGGACAAACAAATGGCTCTTCACCCTTTCAATAGTTGCCTTTTGGTTTCATCCTCAGATGCATTGTCATACAGTACATTTTAGAAACTACTATATTTTTGGGGAACAAAAGGTTTTGTAGTGCAGCAGGACAGAGGAAGAAAATGAAACTGCTGTGGTTTTACCTGGCATCTAAATACAACCAGAGCAGATTGATTAACTACAGTTTCTGTTATGTTTTATTTGTCTGATTACAAAAGCACACAAGTTAATTTGTCTCCAGGGGCTAAGCATCTGCTTGTCGGGTGCACACACTCAGCCCAAAAGTGCATTGTAGCTTGTCTCATTTAGTTAAGATACTTGAACTGTGTCATTGCTGTAATAGTAATACATTTATGAAATGGTAATCAGCGGGTTCTGCTCTGTGTGGTCTCACTCGTTGACTATCTTAGGCACAGAAAAATGAACAAGGCACCTCTAACGTTTTGAAGCATTAGCACTGTCGAGAGCAGCAAATTATACACAGTAGCATCCAGGTCTCATTTTGTTTTCTGAACACTCAAGCTAAAGGTTCCCTTTCTTGTCAATGTAAAACAGCTCTTGACACAGAAATACAATTCATTCTCTTTTTAGACATTCATTGTGTTTTTATGAAAATGTGCTTTTCCCCAATAAATTAATGAAATTTTACATTCTGACAAAGACCTCGAGCAAAATGAGCAGGTTTTGTGAGATGCAATTAAAAGCAAGTTTTGTTTTCATCGTAGCAACAAAACAGCGTGAGAAACAAAATAAAAAATACTTTCTCATTTCAATAAATAATGAGAGCTTTGCTGAAAACAAAGTTAAAAGGGTGTAAAAACAAAAAAGAAAAGGAAAAAAATAAATAAAACATTCAAGGCTACATCTTAATCACCTTATGTCACCACCTGAGTACATTTTTAGGTTCCTGGGCTGTATCCTGATCCCGGTCTGTGCGCTGGAGCGGTGGAATGCTATTAAGGTTAAAGGTCAGGGGACAGTGAGCAGGGAAGTCGCTGCTAAAGATGTGCAGGTGGGGCGGTGGCAGAGCTTGGCCTCGGGGAAGGTGAAAAGGAGTGAGGGAGGGGAAGGGAAGGGTGTTTTGTAGGGATGGTGTTGGGGGAAGATGCTGCAGGAGGTGGTTGTGTGTTCCTCAGTCTGTCTGCCCTGAACTGTCCTCCCCTGTCTCACCTGCTGAAGAGGGCATCAGCTAACACTTAGCTGAGCAAAGCCGATCAGCTTCACCTCGTCCGGGATCTCGGTGTCGTCACAGCCGGATGCCTGCATGAGGAGAAGATGATGAAGTTGGCGGGGCCACTTCGCATCATGACGCTCTCATTTCCATCAACAAAATTAAATCTGAAAAAAATCTCTGGGACAGCTGGAGTGTTTCACTCTTCAGTGGAAACTAATGGGCTTGGGGGTAAGTGGCACAAACAAGGTAGTCACTTAGATAGTTTGATTCGCTGGATGTAGACTGTATGTATAAGCTTGCCATTGGGCAAATAATTCGTTCACATTCTTCTCCCCCTCTGCTACCTGTATGTAGACATTCACAACCTGCAAAAAGTCATTTCCAATAGGTGTCTCTGTTGTGACTATTGTGATTGTTCCAAGAATTATGAGCATATCAGAGCATTTTTCCCCCCGTAGCAGGAAGATAATGGATGCAGCCGGATCTTTTTCATCACTGACACAGTAATGTGGAGATGTACACATGTGTAAACTTTTGGTCAGGCACCGCTTTTCATGGTTTTGACTTGTTCCCTTAGTTCCAATATGAAGAAATCTTAATGTGTAAGTATACAGTGCACTTTATCATGACAGTACTCATATGCACAAACTGAGCTCCATAAAGAAACTGAATATGACTGGCATGCAAGGGCCCCTGACCTCCATCCAACACCTCTGTGGTAATTTGGACCACAGACTGTGAGCCAGGTCTTATCACCCAACATCTGTGCCCAACCTTGCATCCCCTGTGCCTGAACGGGAACAAAGCCCTGCAGCGAGCTTCCAAAATCTGGTAGAAACCCTTCCCAGAGCACAGGAGGCAGAATATTATTGCCCATCATTTTGGAATAAAAACTTCAACAATCATGCATGAGTGCCATCTTCGGTCAAGATCATACATTTTTTCAGTGTCCACATACTTTTGGTCATGTAATGCATTATTGTCAAACCCAACGGCAACCAGTGATAAAGCACAAAATTTATTTTACTGACAGTTCAACCTTCATGCCCCTGTTGTCAGGTCAGCTGAAGCTGCTCAAATGCAATTCATGGAGGTCTTATTAAAGGCAGCTAGCATTTCAATTCGTGTCCCATGAAAACCAGGAAGTACTGGTGCATCCCATTTGAACTGTAATCAGAATGTCCAAGTTCCAAATTGGAAAATTCCAACTGGAGAGCCCCCAAAGTTCGATTTCCAACTTGTTAAGTCAGGAGAACCTCACTGAACCCTGGCATCTACATCAGTGACAGCTGTTACTTTTTAATTAGAATTTGTCTCACTTTTCATTAAATCAGTCATACATGCAGTACTTTCTAACTTGTACTTGTGGACTTGTTGCTGTCGTTTCTCATACCTTCATTAATTATGCAATACATCCACTATAATGCTGACAATGAATGTCACAAATTGATTTTCTTTTTTTGGAGCTGCATATTTTGCAAAACCCTGCAAAGCCCTGTCTCTACATATTTTGGAGCTATCACTTGCTCCCTTAAAAACTCAACTTATTTTGAAAGCAATAATGATTAATATGTTGTTTAGTCCCAAAACCTACGTTTATAAAAAACATGAACACATTAAGAGAGCACAGAACAGTTATCAGTGAGCAGAAAATCATGCTAGCACGAGAGCATTTCTGCTCTAAGTTCACAGATACAGACCAAACATGCAGACCAAAATCTTGCAGTATTTTATCTGATTAACATGAAGAGACTGTAGTGAAAACAGTGATTTTAGAGCGACCTCTTTTTCAGTTAAGTCATAAAGTTTCTCTAGTGCCACCCACACTATAAACTGTCTGCATAAAGTGTTACAAACTGCTCCCCTAGCGAGAGTAATTATTCTCACTCTCTGGGTTTTGTGACATTGACTGCACTCGTAACTCTTCACTCCGAAAAGCAGTTTTTACACTGTCCGCACTGGAGCAGAGTTAACATATGGAAATGGAGGCATGTCCATATATCTACATGTTTTGCCCAGCACTGGCTTCACTCTGACTCTCCAGAGACTGGTCCACCTGCAACACTCACTAGCTGCTGATGAGGCAAACATGGCAGAAAGGTCACTCTGTAAAGCACTGTGACCTGAAGCACAGATGTTGTTTACCCACAAATACAGAAAGGCCAATAAAACATAAGGTACATACTCTTCCAGAATGTAGAAGGACTGATATAAATGCATTTTTTCACAAACACTTGGTCCTCATCTGTTCTTTTATACATGAAGCAACCAAGTGTGTCATAAGTCTGGACCACATGCAGATATCATATAAACATTACTGTACTCATGATGAGTTTAAAATACATCCAGGCTTTACAAATTATAATTTGAATAAGTTGCATCAATGATTAAGGCCAGCAGAGAGAAAACAGCACTGCAGTGGTTTGAAAAGTGTGTTTTATCTTCACTATTTTGTGCTTATATGAATGAAACAGAGAGGCTGTAACACTCACAGCCGCAGATTAAACATGAGACGCATACAGACATCATACTCAAGGTTATAGAAGATAATCAAAGGAACGTTGTGACGCTCTGAGGCTGTGAGGGTATATTTACCCTAATGCAAAGCTCATCAGTTCAGTTATGAAATATGTTTTCATTAATTATTTTAATGTCAACTTCCTGTGGGCTAAACATACATTGTGCAGCTGTGTTACACAAGACGGAACGAACATTGCAAAAATAGATACTGGATTGTACTCAGTATTGGATGATATTCAATATCAAAAATCCCTTTAAAAAAAACCCTCAGGCAAAAATGCCATTGGAGTCTTTTTGTTTATTTCTCTTGCCAGAAAAAAAGAGCTAGTTTATACATATCAAATGTCCACCTACACTAAAACTCCATTTGAATTTTAGATATTTTTGCGTAATTACCACTTTAAATATAGTGTTATTCTTTTTTTGGCAATTTTTGGTTAGGTAGTTCTTGGTGAGATATTTTACTGAACAGAGTGTTATGTAGGTATAGTTGAAAAGAGGTGTGAAGGGTGTTTTTTTTTTTTAAGTGCTCAGGACAAACAAGTTTGAATTTCTATGGTTCAGTAAAAACCGAGCAAACTGCTGATGATTATGACTGTGTGATACTGTCAGAAATATAAGTGAACTTTTAGTTGAAGCTGTTTTATCAACCTCCTATACACAGTACATTCTGTATGTAAATATGGATTAAAGGCTGGATTAAATATGGATTTACGTTCATATTAAAAGGTTTCTTTAAACAAACAAAAACATTTTTGGATTGCTATTTTTACAAATCTTTTTAGTTATATCAGCTTTGTATCACAGCTGTTTTGCACGTGTGTGTCAGCCTTTTTTCAATATTACGATCTTATTTTGATTCAAAGGTGATTCTCAGTTGAACGGATAGAGAGTGGTGCCATCTGCTTTGAGGCTCAGACTTCACTGAATTGAAGTACAAAACACGATTAGCACTTAAGCTTCAGTGAAGATCAATGAAGATTCAATAAAGATCGTTTTATAATAGAATAGGAAAAAAAGAAATAACTTGTGAGTATGTTGCTTTTTTATTAAAATAAGCTAAGTGAGTTCATTTGAGAGCATCTGACAATCTTCTGTCTATGTGAGAAACATAAAATGAAAGTTTAATTTACAGACAAACAGTTTGTGTTTTAAGAAAAATCAAAGCACTTCACTTTTGTTGTTGTGCACATAACAAGTAATGAAAAACAGCATCTGTGCAGCAGCGTTTGTACCAGGGAAAGCCTCTGTTATCCTGTGTTTTGAGGGTAAACTACATTGCAGTGTGTGCGCTGTATGTGGGTTATACTTTTTTACAAACAAAACTT
Source organism: Ctenochaetus striatus (assembly GCA_034780835.1). Lineage (NCBI taxonomy): Eukaryota > Metazoa > Chordata > Actinopteri > Acanthuriformes > Acanthuridae > Ctenochaetus > Ctenochaetus striatus. The sequence goes on along the minus strand of JAUZTA010000006.1, from coordinate 11,602,039 downwards.
TATGAACATTGCTTTAAAATCTGAAATTGTCATTTGTTAATTGATTCATAACCACAGAGGGCAAGAATCTGGTAAGATTTCCAGTCTTATTCACAGACAGGAAAATCTTTTCATGCTGAAGCTGTTTGCTTCGTATGTGACCTTTCCAATAACTCACACGCTCGTATTTCAAACTGAGCCTTTTATCAACAACAAGCTGTTTATGGCTGGTCAGTGTCAGCCAGGACAAAGCTGGGAGGGTGTCATCAACCATCAATCATGTGGAAACTCACCAGCTTAAAGGTCAATACTTTGTAGGTAGTTGGGTCGTCTACAATCTTCTGAAGGTTAGCAGCAACTGAAAGACAGAGGGCATACAAAAACAACATGTTCACATTGTATTAAACAAGTTTTACATTTCAGTACATGAAGCGCGTCAGACAATTAAACTGGTGTCATTAAACCCAACAAAAACAAAATAATTCCCACACTATTTTTTAGACTTTTGTTAGATGATTTTATCATTTCAAAATTAGATGCAATGTCAAGCAAAGTGCAATTTCTATAAATTTCAATAATGTCATGCTGTGCGGACTTGCCAAGTCACATAAATATTCATCTCTGATAGCAGCATTTCTAGTAAAAGCCTGTTTTATGGTAAACAGGCTCAGATGAATATGTATTCAAATAACACATTTTACCAGAACAAAGAGGTGGAACATTACCAATAACAACGTCGTGCCCGTTGACCAGGCCGGCTGAGAACAGTTCCTGGGAAACGCCGTCTGCAGTGTCTTGTGAAGAAATGACACGACAAATATTGAGCCTGCAACATTTCACTAAGCAGGTAATTGTGTTAGTTATTGAATTAGATGCTGTCATGAGCACAAACACTGCCATTACCCGTTACACACTCACTTATAAACACACACACACACACACACAGCGGCTTACGGTGCCTGAAGATGTTACCATGATGGGAATAGCACATTTAAATCCATACAGGCAGAGCTCTTACCTCGCCCTGGAGTGAATTCAAACCGGATGTCATTAAGCTCCTTTCTGGAGTTCCTGAAAGAAGAAACAAGAGGGCGTGATTGCACAAGTAGTACCTAAAATGTCAGATCTAAATTTGTTTCAGCTCTTTCTGTTAACAGTTGTGTTTTTTTGTGAGTCTCCTCCAGCCGCAAAAACAAGGAGCAACGTTTAAAGGAAGCAGTAATGTTACACAGCAGGTGTCAGTGTGTCAGTGCTAAGAAAGGTGTGGAGGCATCCATTTTCCTTCTGTCAAAGAGGGAAAAACTGCCTGGCTTGTTTCACACTCCTCTTAGGCCCAGGATGCAGTGATAGTGGCAGCGGAGGAGAGTCACCCAATGGCAGGCTTAAATCCACAATCTACATCTGGTGATTCAAACTAGGGAGGTGAAAGGGAGTGCATTTATACAGGGTTTTTTTTAATCTTTTGC
>JAUZTA010000006.1:11581708-11593408 GCA_034780835.1 Ctenochaetus striatus | reverse complement strand
CTCCTGCCTCAAATCCTTGCAGCTATCTTCAAGCTGATTACAGCAACCTCATGACAGCTCTCTCAGAGATAAGCCATCTGCTATCCAAAAAGCACATAGACTGAATGAGGGGGGGGGTGGGAGGAATTTAAAGGGTCAAACACAGAGGGGAAGTTTGATCTACAGGTTAGATAAGATGTGCAACAACTCAAATTCAAGTTTTCTTAAATCTAATCTTAATACTGAATGATACGTTACTGATAGGCTAAAGGCTGACCTGTGCAGTCTCACCTACCCTGCCCTGGTTCACTGCCGCCTTGCCCTCCTCACTGCCCTCGTCCAGCTCGTCATCACTCCACTCCCAGTCTCCATCCTCCGTCTTGTGCAGGTGGCCACTGGAGCCCGGGACTCTCCTCACCTGGATGCACAAAGCAGTTACAGTTAACATCATTCTCTGTTTCCTTAATCTAACATGATTGTGCATTTAGGTTTACCCATGATTCCATTAGATTTTACAGACATTTTATATATTAATGACATTAGTGACATAAAAACTAAACATGGTTAATATGTCTCGAATGGCACATTTATGCTGCCACTATGGCCAATAAATAAATAAATAAATGACCTGCACGCCCTCAGCCCACCCCACCCCCTTCTTTTCAACAAAATCTTATGTTATAGTTGAACATTGATCATGATATTAATACAGTTTTTTCTGTACTACTACAAACTAAATTAGTCTGTTTTAACAAGAAACTTCTTGCGCATCACTTCATTTCGTTGCATCACAAAACTTTCTTGTTCTTTCAAGTCTACATGTGGGATTAAAGCAAACTTATCGCTGTAAAATGACAAACTGATAAGTTGGTACAACAACAGAAGAATAACTCTTAATAATATGGTATGTACTGAAAACAGGAAAACATGTCACTATGAAAAATTCTAATAACAAAATTGTATAGTTAAATAAGAAAATGCTCACTTCTCAACAAAAAAAATAGCACAATATAAATAGCACAGTTTCAAGAAGATTAAAAATTTCTTCTTTGGTCATGATGGCAGCAAACTAATCAGGCCAGCTTGATATGGCCCCAACAGAGGATGGGAGCAATTAAAAGGAGTATTTTTTTACTGTAGACTTTGTTCACTAATAAGCTATCATGTATTGGATGGATGAAATTTGTTTAGAACAAAAATAGTGCTTAAAAAATACCTATAATCAAATAATGATGATAGTTAGAAGACAAACTACGAGTCTATGTTGGATTAAAACAGCAAACACTAAAATAAACACATTTGTATTCATTTAAAACCCTTTGATAGCCTTCTGGTGCATTAAGATAGACTGTAAAATACTGTATGCTGTTGGCTCATTTTTAAAGGTTACTGGTATGAATGTCACCACAGTAGTGGTGATCTACAATACATTTACTTATAAAACTGCTCAGTGCTTCGTTAAGAACCATGTAGCCTCCTAAAGTTATTATATAAGTTCTGGGGTTACAGCTTTGATACAGCACAAAAAGTATGGCCCAGTACAAAGAAAACTAATTCATCAAAGTAGACATGAGAGAAATTTCCAGCATGACTTCAATTTGGTTAAAGCAAGAATTTTAACTGCAAATGTTACAGAACAAATCAGTACAGCAGAATCATCAGCAAAGCCTGTAATTTGTTGCAGGGTATAATCAGGAAGAGTCTAAGGCAAGCGGCACATGACTGGTTGCCCATGCTGAGGTAAGATGTAAGAGGACCACATTGTTACAGAACAGACAGCACACCGAACTCGAAGCCACAAGCAGGGTCACAGAAACTTGGCCAGTTTCACACACACACACACACACTCAGAGTTAAAGAAGTACTACCCCTCCAGTGATGTCAGGGTATTTTTCCAAACCTGACCGAGAATCAAGGCTCCCCCAGTTCTGCTCGGGGTCCTTGAGCAAAGCAGACACAGATCAATGCACTCAATGGCCAAACATAATCACCCATATGAAAAAACTAACACACCAAACGTGCAGCTAAAAAAGTCACCCTACTATACATACACAAAGAGAGACTTTTTAGATCAGTATGTGGAAGTGTTGGCAATAACTGAACTCAGGGGAGAAAACTGATGCTGCTCAGGTAAAATGCCCTTTATTTTGAAATCAGGCCTCAGAAAGCATTCATGCAGAGCTCAATCTGTATTCCATCATCATTTGTGCACTGAACCATGCAACTAAACTCAATAACAATCTTTTTTCATTTTTCCCACCTTTAAATATGCAACAAATCAATAATTCAAGCCCACATCTGTAGTAAGCCATTAATGTCAAACCTTTAAACAATAAAGCCTTCAATTTTCTCATTGGGAAGTTCAATGGAGAGAGTCAGGGCGCCCTCTGCTGGTTACTAACCTCACATGTGCCTGGTTTATATTGTATGACTCTGAATGTGTTTTTTTTCCCCTTTTTTTTCAAACATTCAAATTTCAAATGTGACAGAGTCTTGACAGACTGTTCGTCTGTAAGAAGCAATTTCCTCCACTCCTCGCTATTCCTTTTATTTTGAGGAAATTATTTCTGAGGTCCTTCCTTCTTTCATTACATAAAGCAATTCATTTAAAATTACTTAGTTGGTGACAGCTGACCAGAGGCTCTGCCATCTCCTTGTCTTTCAACATACTCTGTTCAAGTAGAGGTTATATCCAATTTTAAGCCCATTTAAGTAGTAGCAAGATTTCATACTAGCTCTCTGGCTTTTGGTTTTGCCTCTTAAATCCACACTGACTTCCTTGTGTTAACCATGAGTCCAGAATGCCACATAGGATAAAAAACTAGGGGGAAAAAAAACACAGAGGACCAGAGTTGCAGCAAAGGTGAAACTCCTTCATATTAAAAAGGTCAAGAGGTTGAAGGTGGTTGTGCATACAGAGATGCTTCTGCTAGGAGGTTTGGGTGTAACTAGACAAGATCTCAGGAGAGTGAGACCACTGTGGTCTTGATATAAGAGGTCGCAGCACTCTAAGATAACAGTGTTTCTGCAGTGTTGCAGGTCTCTGCGAGCTTTGGGTAACGGCAGCTGAATGTATCAAATAGATGACTCTGTAGGTCAAATCAGCACAAAATAACAAGGACACTGGCTGTGTGGCTCATATGTTTCATCCAGCAAAGCTATCAAGTGATCAGACTTCAGCTGGCTCTATCTATGCAGCATGCTGTCTGTTCTACACTTTTAACACACCTCACTCTTACAAATAATGATTCTAATATTTATTATACAATTATACCAATATTTCCAATTATACTAAGTATTCTTTACACAAATAAAAACTCATCTACCAGAGCTTTAACCAGAGGAGACTGTAAATACAACTGCGCAATCAGCTTTTTCCTATTAAACACCACATGTCTTTAACACTGCACGCAGCCACAGACCATAGAAATATCACATCTCTTAACTGTTGCTCCAAATCTATAAAACAGAGTACTAGACGATGTCACATGCTATCTTAATCTAGCATAGCAGTGATATGATTGTTTTGCAAATTTTCTGTGCTTCTGTGCTTTTAGATGTTTCTGTTAATGTTTTTAATGTGTTATATGTTTACATCATTGTTATATGACTTTCTCTGAACTTGCAGGTTTTTGTCTCTTACTATATGTGCTTTTGTACACCTTTAATGTTTTTTATGCCATCATCCTCACTGATTGCAGACTGTGCACTAACAAGACGGATCCCAACGCTCATGTTAACTGATGTGCATAGAGTGCTGCAAGAATCAGTCTAAAACTTCGACAGAGCATTGCTAATATTTAGGTTCCCTCATCTCAAAGTCAATAGGGTTTTCTGAAAAAGCTTTTTTTTTTTAAATGCCAAAAATAAGGTCTGTGGTCAACACAAGATTAAGAGACTCTCGTGTTTGTTCCACAACATTAAATACGTCGTTGTCTGGTACATTTAATGTCATCATGCTGAACACAGGAACTAATCTACTCACTAGTCAGCCTTTACAGCCTTGTTGTGTCACTATGATACATATACTCTTACAAACTAATACAACTCAAACTCTTCACTTAGTTGATCAATAATGTGTGAATGGTACGGAAATTCAGTGGTGGACCTTAAAGTCATTCAACTGTGGTTTAGTTCATTAACAGACTACTGTTAGTTTTTACTTGTGGCGATAGCATTCACGCTTCAAAAATCCAAATAAACAGTATTCATGTTTGAAGAATATCTTTCCAAACAAAACATGTACTGAACTTTGTCTGCTACAGAGCTTATTTTCTGCAATTATCCAAAATTCAATGGAAAAACCCCACTGGCCATACTAATGTCCGGGTTGGCCTTCAAAAATATGTCATCCCTCCGGCAATCAATTGTCCCTTCAAAATAAATCCAAACAGATTCATTCAGTATTTTTGCATATAAATTATGGGATATGTAGGTTTCACGGCATATAGGTTTTAGTGTGCGAAGGTATTTAAAGTACCATTGTTTTAGATTAAGTGTCACATAATAAGATTCAGAGACAACTTGTGGGTAATTAAACTGTTATGGCAAAGCTAAATAAGGGAAATCTGCATACTTTTTGGCATTACTCACCTTTCCCCTCATTGCCATGACCGCTAGATGCTTGTGGTTAGCACATTAACCATCAACAAACCTCAACAACATTATGCCCCTTTCACACAACAGTCGCCTTCTTCTTTATTGACACCCTGCCTTGTCTGTGCGTAAATGTTAACGTCATACACGGTAACAACCCTGCTATCCCTCTGCCCTCCATTTACTCCTGACCAGTCAGTGAATTTCCACCCCTCCACTCGGCCACTCTGCCTTCGGGCAATGGCCCTCTGTTCCCATTTCTGTCCTGTCCATCCAGGCGGAGTGTTATTTGAAGCCAATATCAGCTGTGCCTGAAAGCTGCACTTCCTCCCACTAAACTGTGACCGGTGAACAACAGAGTGAGCAAACTCAACAATAATGTGCACCTCTCTAATGTTAACAATTCATTTAATCCTGTTGGCCACTGGTGTGCCACATGCAGAAAGCTGCACCGGGAGCCAGTGACACAAGGTGTCAGTGCATCAACGCTGCTTGACTCCAATGCAGCAGTGGCCCATATTTTTCCATAATCTACACAACAGTTTGTGCATGAACTGTTTGAGACACAGAAGAAAGTCAGAGTGCGAGGATTGTTGACTGTAAATGTAACACTCTGGTGGAGAGGGATACTTCAGTCGATCCCAGCACTCTGCCATAATTTGTTCATGTTTAGTCAATAACTGAGTTATTTTACAGGGAATGTTTGTGTAAGCATACCTTCTTCGCTCTCTGGGAAATCTTTGGTGCGCGACACAAAAGCTTTTCAACCAGATACTCTTTGTTCTGCAAGAGATAAGTCAAAATATGAAACAAAATATCAGTATAAGGCATCGAGAAATGATATATTGAATTAATCAAATCCTAACACTGAGTCAAGTCTTTTAAATAGTAGCTTTCAAAAACCCTCCTGGTTGGTTGGCTGAAGTACAGAACATGTACATTTTTTTTTAAATGTATTAAGTTAAACTAGTGACTGAAACAGTTTAAATGGGAATGACACAGTAAAGTTATGTATTTTATCTGTTCCCGCGTACACACATTTATAAAATCAATATTATACAAACTATGCTAACTAGTGATGCAAATAATTCCTCCTGATTTTCATTGCAGATACTCAGAACAGCTGCTTCACAGTTTTTTTCTGAGTTCTGAGCCGGAAAATCAGGAAAAACACTTGTAAATCATCAGTGTGCAAAAATATTGAAAATACAAAATATTTAACTATAAAATGCCCAGAAAATCATTCAGTCATTGTGACAGAAAGGGATCTACAGATAAGAGTGGGATACAGAATTTAATTATGGGAGGTTTTGTGATGTATCAGTTTTTCTGTTGTTATTATTACTGCAATTGTACAATGTGACAAATTCAGTGTTCAAACATTGAAATAACATTAACAACTAAATTAAACAGAGATGGCAAGTCAAACATTCAGATGAAATAAATACCTTGGCCTTTTGAAAGAATTTACACTTCAAAAGCTCTGCAGCTGTAGGCCTACAGATGAAAAAAGAAGTACAATTGTTGAAAATACATCCCAACAAAGCGCTCTGTGAATGTTAATCACGGGCTTCATATTGATCACATATTGCATCAGCTCTCTTCGCTGGAACATTTAGTTGATGTATGCAACCTGGTGCTAACCTTTTGGCAGGATCCTTCTGAAGGCACATAGTTATTAGCTTTCTAAATGATTTGCCGTATTTTTTTAGCACTTCTTTGTCCTCGACGCCCGTCTCTAGAGTGGGTGGATCATTCTGTAGGGTAAGCATTAAAACCTAGAGTGACAGGAAAAACACAGTCAAAACTGCCCATACATTTTAGCGGGAAGATTTTAGATGAGGAAAAGAAACTCAAAGAAGGAAACTTTGCAGAAAAAAAATGATGTGGAAAGTAAAAGCAACAGCTTCCTCCAGACAAATGGTTGCTTCTTTACTAACTGTCTGGTTTCCCGATTACAGCAGAAGCAGCAAGTCCAAATGTGTTCTCGACACATTTTATTTCTTGCTAATACTGAAACTTCACATAGACAAGGAGTTGTAAGAGAAAGCTTTTTGTGCTGCGAGAGTAACTGCAACAAGAACGCCACACTGACGAAATAACAACCAATACTAACATCCAGAACGGTTACCTTCATGGGAGGGTAGCGGTGATAGGGTGCAGAGCCTGTTGCTAACTCTATGGCTGTAATTCCAAAACTCCATATATCTGCTTTGAAATCATAGCCTCGAACCTGTGGGTATAACAGTACAACAGCGAATAATATGAAAAGCCAGTCACAATTTGAAGTCATGATTTCAATGGTTAAATTGTCTAAGATACATCTGCTAAAAGCATCACATCAACAAACAGATTAGCGCTGAGCACAGCAGAAGCAAGCTCAGGCAAATACATTTTGAATGAGATATGAATGAACTGGAACCGGACAGACTCACCTGTTCCATCACCTCCGGCGCCATCCAGCATGGCGTGCCAACAAAGGTCTTTCGTACTTTGTTTCTAGTCATATCCCCACCTGTGGCTAGGAACGCACTTACTCCAAAATCTGAAAATATAGATATATAAACAATGTATTCACACGTAACCAACAAAAATTTAAACGTGTGTAAAGGAACACAGCCACAGACTTTTGTACAGTATTTTATCAGTGTTATTATTTGTGAAGCAACCTTTGGTGTATGTTAAGTTCTATTTGATATTAGATATTATCTTATCATATTTTTCAGCAATATAACAGAGGTTATTTCTTATAAATTCATTCAAAACACCTGAAGCTTTATGACTGAAAATTATTTTTACATTTTCTTTACACAGAATTATCATTAATATATTTAATACTGTCTTTGTTAAAATATTTAATTCATATCAGACAATGTGTCTCCAAAAGCTGCATGTTTCAATAGGTATTGAATAGAGGGATGCATCATATGATCACCAGTATGTGAGTTCGTTATAGCAGGAAATTTTTTTAAGACTTGAAGCAACCTATGAGAAGATCTAAACAGACAAATAAAAATATAGACACAGGTTCTCTCTTGTTTTGTCAAACCTTGTCTTGATCTAATCCTAGACAAATAATCATCTAAATATACACACCTTTTAATGAACAAACACAATCTATGAACTCAGTTCTACCATTTATTTATTCTACTTTTAGTTTTATTGATTGTGACAGAGTTCAACAGTAGCACAACACTAAACGCACCTGCAATCTGAACAGATCCATCTTCCCCCAGTAGTATGTTTCCAGCTTTCACATCCCTGAGGTTGACAAAACACAAATACAGTCAAACAACAAAGTCATGAGGAGCAGCATTGATTTGTCCGTCTGTGTAAACAAGTCCCACTGCTCACAACCGTCTGGAACTCTGCCCAAGGGGCTGATAGAAGTTTAAGCCTGCCTCCCTGTGACCTTGAACTGCAGGGACTTTAGTTTGGATTTCACATTTTCTTAGAACTTTTGCCATTTGTTGAACTGTCTTAGACAATCTAACAGTGGAGGGACAACATTTTATCTTCTAAAGACAGTTCACACAGTATATTTTAACTGACATTGTTACTGCTTTACAATGAGCTTAACTCTTATAATAAACCGATCAAAAACTAAAAACAAAACAGGAGTATTCAGTGAGAGTTAATGCTGTAAACTGTGCTAAAATGTTAAAAAATGTTACCGGTGAATCTGTCCATTTCTGTGCAGATAGTCTAGGCCTTCGAGGACTTCTTTTAAAATAGTAGCAATAATAGGTTCGTCTAGCGCTCGATTTCTGTCATCCTCTTTGTTTGTGTGCTTAATTATGTCCAGCATAGAGCCTATAAAGACACCACATAAAAAAAACACAAATACATAGTTAATTTTTCTACATACATGTGCAAAGAAACATATTCCAGCTACAGATGTTACTGCTTCCACATCACCACAATAAAGACAGCCTAAAATACTGTGCTGAAAAGTACTTCAGGGTCGGCTCCATGTACTTCAGCAGCAGAATCTCACCTCCACTCAGAAGTTTCATGACTAACCAAAGTTCATCCTTTACAACAAAGGAAGTGTAGTAGGTGACAACATTGGGATGGTTGCACTGGCTCATTGCTTGAATTTCTTTCTGTTGTGAGAGAGAAATGACAGGATATGCCAGGTCAAATTATGTGAAATGACTTTTAATAACAACTGGGTTTTTTTCTTCGTGACAATCTATAACAGTACCATAATAATAACCATACCAATAAAAACCATTAACGATATAAATCTCAGTATATAAGACCTTGAAAGACATTTATTGCTACCTCTCAGGTATTGAATATCATTCCTTAGAGCAATAATAATGTGGATCACATGTAAAATAGTGGTACAGCATTAGAGGGGCACAAAAAAAGCCCTCACACACTTAGAAAAATAAGCCCATATTTATTGTACTCACCAATAGCTCATCCATGCTGGTTTGGCATTTCTCCAGGTTTATTCTCTTTATGGCGACGCGCTCCTGTCTGGGGGTACAGAGGGCTGCCTGCACCACAGCTGTGGCCCCGCTGCCTGGAATCACAGCCACAACAGAGCAATGACAAAGTGGACCAGAGCAAAAGAGGAGTCACAGCACAAACAGCTGGAAGACAGCCTTTAAAATGAGCATCACTCTGTGGCATTCTCCCATCTGTCTGGCCCTCTGTTCCTTAATTTTTGCTTTTAATGTTACGATATTTTTCTCTCATGTGGACTACCTGAAACTTTAGACCAAGACAATGACATAAACTGACTTTAAGTACAGTTTTTTTGTTTTGTTTTTTTTACACCCAAAGTGATGGCTTGTTTACTAGGCTCGTTACAAATCCTGTCATGCTGGAGTAGTGAAGTTGTTCACACCAAGAAGCTGTGACACACAACATATTGCCTGCCAACTGTTAGCGGCAGATAAGGAGACGTGGAGAACACATGAGATCTGGCTGTTTACAAGTTGATTAAGAGAACAGAGGAGGAGGGGAGGGGGTCTCACAAACTCATCACAGTCAGAAGCAAACAGCTGTGGTCCTCTTTTCTTATCAGCTATGATATAACTTGTCAGCTCATCTGTACAGCGCATGCATATGGCAAAAATATTCAGAGAACTTCCTTTTGTGCTTTTTAGTATATTTAAGATTCACAGTGATGTTCTGATGATTTTTTTTCCCCAATAAGGAGTCTGATACTTAAACTTTGTGTAATAGTTATACCTGTGTGCAAAACCACATTTATACATTATACATTATTTTTTCTCAACACCTGTATACAAGTAACCCCAAATGTCTGATACTGAACAGTCACTTGCCATTGACAAATAACTGCTTTTGCAGTGAAAACTATGTTAAGTTACACATCAGTGTACAGGACACCGCTTAGAAGTAGCAGGGTCAAGTTTCTAATAAAAAAATCACAAGGTATCAGATTGGTGCACAGACTTGTGTACTTGCTGTTTTCCTGGGTTTTATGTGATTATATATTGAGTGTCTGAGTTTTTACATTGATTTTGTAATTAAACGAGACAAAATAAGACTGAAATAATATGATGAGCAATTTTTGGTCTCTTAAGTAAAGTCTCTTAAATGCTTAATTAAAAAAAATAAGCGTATTAAACCACAAACGTGTAGTCACAGTCCTGCTAGAAGTAGAGTCTCACTAAGTTTTAGTGATGTTACAATGAGCTCTAATACAACGCATGCGTTTGCCACTAGTATTACTACCAGTAGTAGTAGTTATATCTTTATTATCATAAATATTAATAAATGTTATTAATACACTACCTATATGTCACATCAGTAACACTGCCAACGTGAGATGATGCGAGAGGATAATAAAATGTGTTTACAAGCCACTACAGATAAGACGACTGAAATGACACATCGCGTGTTTTCCAGCCACAGCATCTGTGATTTTAGTAATGGCTAATAAACTGGACACGTGCCATACACTAGCATAGCTGGAGTAGGTCTCTAGTATCCGAGCCACTAAAAACGCACTTGGGGAATGTGACATTTTCAGCCCAGCGCAGTAACCTGTCGTTTAGACGGTTCGAGCCCGGCGGAGTCACGAACAGAGTCGCCGTAGACCGGTAGTCTCCAAATGTGCTTGTTAACATCCGCATTGCAAAGCATCGCAGGAGGCTGCTGCATATGAAAAAGCCGGTAGGCCCTCGTCGTCATTCACAGCTGATAACCCGCCGCGGCGTGCCTTTCCATGATTATATGTAGCCTTCATCGCATCCTCGGGTACTAACCTATGACTTCCTGCAGCTCGTACGACTCCCTGGTAATTGGCCAGCTGGTTGTCAGTGCCGTTTGCGGATGGTGGACCGGTGCCGGAGATTCGCCTTGATCCGCCATGATGATGATGATTCTGCGCTAGTTAGCGGCACTCTCTCCCAGACAGACAGACAGACACCGAGAGAGAGGGAGAGACAGTCAAATTTGACCTCACCTCTTCAGTACAAGTGTCAGCTGGCAGCTGAAGCAGAGCGACTACCGCTAGCGATGAGCACAACCCGGAAAATAACGGACCGCACACGTGCGCGCGCACACGTGCACACGCGCGCACGCCATGGCAGAGGCATGACAGTTGACTACACAATGGTTCAATACACACAGGAAGACTTTTGTCAAACTCACTCATAATCATGCCAGAAAACTGCCAGACCGTTTTGGAGAGTCACATTGTATTAATAAGTTGTGTTTTTTTCATCTAGTTTATCAAGCAACTTTTTAAAAAGACTGTCTGGAGGTTGATTTATTAGCATCAGGTATAAATGACTTCGGGTGAGACTGTAACGCGTAATGTGTGACGATTTAATATGTCACATGCAGTCGAAACTGCACGTGACGCTTTTAACACTGACCAGTAGATGGCGCCAACGCATCCTTTACATTGTCGTGTATGATGGCTGCGGGACTATCGCCCTGTACTGAAAATGTATGAAATGGACATGAGACAAAAGAGACATAAACCTCGGTGCTTTGTGACACCGTAAACACGCTGCATTTTGCTTCCACAGTTCACAATGTCAATATTTTCTGTTAAATTCATTTTTAAGTGAACGTAAATTTAATGTCCTATGTTGAACAAAAAAAGTAATCTAACTCTAACTCCAGCTCTTTTAT
>JAUZTA010000006.1:11525402-11536494 GCA_034780835.1 Ctenochaetus striatus | reverse complement strand
TTGGCAAGAAGTTTGACTTATTGTTTGGTGTTTGAATAACAAGGCGTGTTTCCCTTTGGCTTCCCCTACAGTATGCAACATTAAGGTGAATGTGGTTTCAGGGTGTGGACATGAACACTTTACCCCAGTGTTTTATCAAAGGCCTGGCTGGTGAGTTTCTGCTCCAGGAGTTTGGTGATGTCCTTCCAGTTCAGCTGAGGTTCAGCAGCTGGTGCAACAAAAGCCGGAGCTGTTGTTGGTTGTTGTTTAGTCGTTGGGCTCTGAGTTTGCGGTGTGCTACAGTTTACCTGCTCCACCTCAGGTTTACGTTGGCTGATGGAGCCCATCAGGTAGCCTGGAGAACACAAAAAGACACAAAAACTGGTTTAAGAGGTACTTGTAAAGTCCCAAAGGCAAAGAAAGTCCCTCCGGTTTAAAAATGGTTGTACTGGTTTCCTGTGTGTCAAAGACCTGAATTTCAAAACAACAGGTGGTTTTAGATTTAGAGCCAAAATACATCTGTTCTTTCCTTTTGCATAGTTCCTGAGAGTTTGGTTAAAATTTGCAATAAATCTCAATAAAAACATTTTCTCAGGCAGGTTCTCCATTGCAGTATCATCAAAGAAAATGGTTTTGGATTAACAAAAGATTCTCACAACTATCTGTTTTAATTTTTGGCCAGACAAAATTGCACAATTTATGAGCACTTTTTTTGTTCTCAATCAAGCAAAACATGGGGAAGTAACATGTAGAGGCAGTGTGAAAATACCTCTAATGTCAATGTGCCAATTCTCAGTTCTTTTAAATAAAAGCATGCTACTTTCTGTTCAGCTGCCCTGTATTTAGTTAAACTTGGTTGCCATTCCTGTGCACAGTTATTTCAATTCTCCAAATTTTAGCTTATTTACCCTTTCAAATCAAATTTATTGGTTTTATAATATATATTTTTGCATTTCTTTTATATTTGGCCTCAAAATCACAATAAATACTGTATATTTTAGTGCAAAGTACAAACAGACAAAGTAGCAGGGACTGCTGACGTAAAAAACGTAATGGGGAAAAAAAAGATTTAATAGTGCAGAGTGTGACCTACCAAAAAGCAGCACCAGCAGGGCTCCCAGGACCATGAAGCACACTTTACGCAGCTTCTGATGCGGACGTGCAGGCCTGAAGCTAGGAGACCCCCCCGCCTGGTCTTCGGCTTCTCTGGCGTCATCTGTGGCATCGTCATATACCTCCATCTGCTGGTCTCTGTCTTCCAGCCGCTGCAGACCTAATCCCCTGTAGCGCTCACTTTTTAACTAGAGGGAGAAAGATAAGAGGGAAACTATGAGAGCAGAGTGTTCCTGACCCCAAAGCTGAATGGGAGGACAAGCGGCCGAGAGGTTACAGAGGACTCATTGTTAACTAAGTTAACAATTTCTGTACCAATACAAATACCAATACCAGGGGCTGCACAGCAAAGCACAACATATAACTGCTCGTATTGCCTGTTTAATCAGTTCTAGATGAAAAAATAGTAAAAAGTGTACAAGAAAATGTAAATGTAAGTAACAGACACTCACCATGCCGTTAAACGCAGACCTGAATCGATCCATTGCTGCTGCTGAGAGAGAGAGAGAGAGAGATAGGGAGGATGAGGTTTTTAACGACAAAGGAAAGATGACAGACCAAAGAAATCGAGGAGGAAGAGGAGGAGGGGGGAGGAAGCATGGTGAGTCTGGTTTCTAACAGAGTTGCTATTCAGACAACCATTAAGGCTTCCTGTAGGCCGGCAGGGTGGGGAGTGTTTTCTCTATAAACAGGCTGACTGTTATGCACTGAGGCTGAAACCAAGACAGCACCAAAGACATTAAAATCATATTATTATAATGTGAAACATTATTGTTATTGATACAAATATTTTTATTTTAAAAACAGTATGAAAGGCAAGTTTGGCTATATTTAATTTCTGATCATTTATAAAGTCAAAAATACTAAAAATTTACAAGTCATTCCATCAAAAAAGATACACTTTGCTTGATTTCTCGGTTATAAGAATTATATAAAATTTGGGTTGTGAGTTGACTTTGCTGCGGGTAAACTTTCTATACAGTAATAGATCTTTGTTATTATTTTTAACAATTAACAGGAAAAATGAATAGCCATGATAAATGCTATTTTCATTGTGATTAAGGATTCCCACCTCAGTGCAAAATGTCCAAAGCCTCAAATGACCTGAATAACTGGTTTGACACTCACTTTACACGCACATACATGCAAAACAAGTGAAGGAGAACAGATGGAAAATGTGACCTTAACAACTCATAACAACCACGCTCTTGCTCTTCCTTGTGAGCTTTGTTTCATTCATGTACATGTCATATGCAGACAAAAGACATGTCTGGTCCAGCTGACAACCTTCAACTTCCCCCTATTCTTTCAGGTCAGTCCTCTTTTTTTTTTTTAAGGTAGTAAATGTTGCAACATGCACTAAGCCTGCCAGTAACTAAAACAATTTCCTTGTTGAGTAAAAGGAAATAAATACCAAAGCTTCCTTAAGAGATCAAAATAATTTGTTTCTAGATTTTATCTGATCGTTTCCTGAATTAAGCCACTAAAAAAGAACCTGAGCTCTTCAAACTCTTTAAAATTGACATTTTTTTCCCATTTTTTTCTTGTATTTTATATACAAAGTTATATATCAGCATTTCCAAAAGAATAATGTATGTGGTTTAATAAAATTGTAATTAATACATTCTTGTTATTGGAAATCCTTTCTTTAACCCCATAATAAATTTCAAAAATCCAGCATTATGGCAATCATGTAGGCCTATCATAAGATCAAATCAAACCTTAGTGATGGAGTTGTATTTATAGACAGAATGTGTTCAAATCAACTCGTGCATGTGCTTTTTAATTATTTGTTCATAATTTAAAAAAATATATATTATTTTCTAAACTGTCTTACAGGTGAAAGTGATCGTTGGGAGGATGTTACACAAGATTGCATCACGCCATGATGCCTCCACATGTCACCTCTTGCTCTACAGGAAAGGCACAACTTTTTCTTCAGCCACGTTTTGTAGTTAATTCATTCATAGCTGATTCATTTATTATTCTTAAGGAAGTAATTCAGTCCTTTCCGAGCACTGATACTCCTCCACTTGTTTTCCCCTTTACAATTACAAACCAAGAAACGAAACAAATATATATATATATCATGTCGATTATAACAATATTGTTGTCCACCGTAACGAAATGTGCCGCATATGTTTCCGGCAGAGGACAGGTGACATTAACAGCATCATATGTGAATAAGCTAGTTAGCTGCACGTTTAGTGTCCTCCGTGTCTTTTCTGTTAAAGATAGGGTTACGTAAAAGGCAAAATAGATGATAAAAAGATTATTTTATGAACTCTAAATGAATAATATTTTTTTAAAAAGATCTGTTAGTGAAAAATACCTCACCTTGCCGCCTCTCAGTGTGCCTCTTCTCCCCTGAGCTGCCTCCGCGATGTCCTTTTGACGCGCGTCCTACTTCCGTATTACGTCATCCCGCCATCAGTCACGTACGCACGCTTGAAGACGAGAAATGAAGAGTAGGTCCAACAATTACTCAAGTAACTGATGCTTTACTCGAGTCCTTCTTCTGCTGTACTGCTTCAGATTCAGGGTAAAATACAAAACACACATTTTACACATTCTTAACTATTAACTACACCTCTCGTTACTTGTTATTTTGCGATCTAATTTTAAATTTTAAACATTTTAAACACGATGGTTTTGTAAAATAGGTAAAATATGTTGTATTGATCACATTTTCTTTCTTGGCTGAATCCATTAAGTCCTGTTTTGCTTTTTTAAAAAATAATATTCCAGTGTGTTTTGAATTTAATGAATTTTTCAAATATATCTCAAAAAAATTCACTTTGAAAAATAACTTAATTAATGTGTAAGCTGTTACAAATATTACATCATTAACTTAATCCCGGTGCAGCAAATGCTTTGTCTATTTTTGTTTTATGTAGGATATGTTTCCTAAGTAATGAATCGCAAATAGAAAACTACTGCTATTCAAGGAATATATAGCATATAAGTATAATATTCTTATTGATATTCTAAGAAAATTAGGTTTTCACGACTTATTCGCTCTTTGCAATATGTTTCTGAACAAAATTTAAGGATAATATATAGTGACATCTCTTGCATCGCAGGTTATTGGCCACTTATTGGAAATACATGTTTATGCCACTTTTGCATTAAAAGAATGACTAAAAACCAGACTGGAAAAGAGATGTTCCGCTAATTTGAGTGAAAGTTAGTGAAAGTTACTGGTTTCACTTCTGACCACAGTAGGATGCTGTAAGAAGTCTGTTGCGCTCACCACGCCAAACTTCACATGTTCTTACACCAATTAAGCGTTATTTTTTCACACTAAACAGTTTTTTCATGCACTGAAAGTCTTGGCAAACTTTCCTTCCTTGGTCATCAGAAATACAGCTTGTTGGGTGCAGAACGGTTTCCCCCTGTAGGGTTATGGTTAGATCACATGTCCATTTTAACCACCAGAGGGCGTTTTGAAAGGGAAAATCTCGATTTAGTCTAGTATAAAGTGCACCTTTTTTTTAATCCTCTGTGTACACATTATTTTATTTACAATTTACTTTTTTTGTCTATATCCCTTTTCATTTGTCAGTTTTCTTAGTGGTAATGTTTTGGGTTTCAGGGGTTCAAATGTGAGAAAGTTACTTAGAACCCAAATGTTCAGAAATGGATGAGGTTCAATAGATTGGATTGACAACAACAGTCATATATGAAAAGACTTTCTTACCCTTAGACAAATAAATGGATTACCTGTAGGCACCACCTCATCACCACCAACTTCATCCCACCTCTGTAAATCTGTCTTCTCATGCTGCAGATTTTTTCTTTTAATCATCTCAATAGTTGCATCAAAGACTGTAGCAGCTGCTAATCATTTCCTAAATTGCATGTGTCAGCTTAAGAAAAACAAAACAGTTTGTCATCAAATTGATTAATTGAGTAGTTTATCAGAGGAATTCAACTTAGTAAACTCACAGAAACCATGTTTATAGCTGAAACTGGTCATTATCTTGCCAAAAAGCACAACATTTTGTCAGTGGTCAACCTCATTTAATCCTCAATTTAGCAGAAATATAATATTAAATGCATATTATAGAGTTAGCCTATATATTAGCCTTTAATGTGAAGTCATTATGACGTTCAAACAGTCCATAAACTGGCTTAAATGCTTCATTGCAGATGCCAAATAACAAATGTATTTGAGAGAGGGATGGAGGTGCTAGAAATAGTGACTGCACTGCTGAGGCTTCACACTGTGTGTGTGCTTGTGTGTTTCCTCATGCAGTAGGTGGCAAAATTTAATTGGGCCTCGGCACATCATGCAATAGCAACACCGTCCCAGATGGTGTCACCTTAGTGCTTTGTGTTAAAATTACCTCTCCTCTCTGGAGAGATCTAACCTCCATCTCTGGATGAGAAAACAATTTGCCTCTCTGAAGGGAAACTGCAAGTACAGCAGCAGCACAGACGGCATCTTTGTCAGAAAAATTTTTGTGTGGTTGGATAAGTAATACCATATCTTTTGCATTTTGTTTACATTTCACAGTTGGTTCTTAAGATTGAAGAGGTGATTCAGTTTGTTACTCATGAGCCAGGCTGTTGTGGGATGAACCCTGTGACATTTTGGTGTTAGGATTGTCTCTCTGCAAGCGCATCCATTTTCCACTGTAAATTAATGCGTGATAATGTGAAACAAACAGGCCTAGGAAGACGATTAAATGAGAAATGAATCCTTTTAAACAACAACCACTTGCAGGTTTACAGGGTCAGTTTGGTACATTGCATTTGTTGTCTAGCTAGTTCAGAGTTACTATCAATCTTATAATCTCGACACTTAACACTGTACCGCAGAAATGAATCATAAAACCTAAAAATAAGTCAGAGCTACCAGTTTCCTCATCTTAAAATCTGTAGGGTTTTTTTGAAAAGGGATTTTGTTTAATGCCTAAAAAAAGATGTGTGGTTAAGACAAGCTAAAGAGTCATTCATGACTTGTTTTAAGATTCATACATTTTGAAGCTTTATGTGTCTTAAAAAGTGTTTTTTGGTTTTGAAAACAAGCGATAAATGATCACAGAGGTTGTCTGAGACATCAAACGTCACAATGCTGACACAGTATCTAATCTACTAACTGGTTGCATTTACAGTCCTTTACCGACACGGTTCACACGTATGTTGACTGACAAGTTGTGTAGTGGAAAGCTTTGTGGTGGGGATGTTGAAGTTACGTGACTGTGGTGTATTTTAAAATTTCGTAACTTTAGCTTAGGGGTTAGAAGTAAGGAAATCCCACGGGCCTTTTGTCAAGAGATCCAGGGCGATGCCAACTTGTGAACTGGCTTGCAAAAATAAGACAGACCCTGTGGCACTCCATTAGTGCATTTCTCAAAATGTCTCAAAACATTTTCTTCAAACCAAGATTATTTCTGGACAAATTGACATTTTTTTGCCTTGTGTGAACGATGTTTTAACTGAATTTTGAGGACACAAAGGCTAAAGCACTTGCTAACCGTCCTTTTAGCATGAAATATAATGAATGCATTTTTTTTACACCAAGCAATTTTTTATGGCTAATTACACATTACACTTCATATGTCATCACTCAATGGGAAACACACTAAATAGATACAATAGATGTCAACTTGCAGTGCTTGCAGTTATGCAGCTATCATCTCTTCTACGTCACAAACGTCACAAATACCTGAGATGCGTTCACCAACACAGAACATCTCCAGCCATAAGAATGCCTTTTCTGAACTATGCCTGAGGCAAATTTATCGTATCAGATGTTGTCTGTAGCTTACGGCAGTTCGTTCTGTCACTGTGAGCTTCTCCACCCAAGTGACAGCTGATTGTGAAAAAAAAAAAAAAGAAATCTAAATTCCTCATCTCTTTCTCTCCGCTATCGCTGCATCATTTCATCGCCCTGTTTCTGCTGCTGCCAGCACATTCATTCTCCCCTGCATGTAGTTTGATCCAGAGGGGACAAAAACCCTGCAGGGCTTAGCATGGTGTGTGTGTGTGTGTGTGTGCGAGAGAGAGTGTGTTACTGTACCCACTGTGGTTTGATAAGTATGTGAATTAAAATCAGTTTAATGAGGTAAATAAAGACCAACGGAGGATAATAAAACCATAGTTAGTTCATTTGAACGCACCACAGGTGCTGCCCCCCACAGTGCCACATTGAGGTGTCAAGATTTGCAGTAGTTATCTCAAGGTTGGGCTACACAGGCAAGAGGTTTGAGTGTAGAAAGATTGCTGATACCTTCAAAGAATGTTGGAAATATTGACATCCCCTGAAATCAGTGATACAAGATGCTGAAACAAACTTCTATTACATGTTATCTTTATTTTACAAGACTAGTCTGATGAGTTTTGAGGAGAATTTAACAAAACTTTTTGTTGAAATAACTTGATGATTAAAAAACTCATTAATTTTAAAATGCACACCCTTCGAGAGAAAGTCTTTTTAATTCAATATATAGGTCTTTTTTGGAATTGTGTACTACCACACATCAGTAGCCTATACAACATGTCTTTAAACACATTTTACTCAATGTTACATAACTGCAGTTGCATGTGTATGCATAGATTAAATGTTATTTGCAAGGGGAAGTTACAAAATGCAAAACTATTTATATCTGAATACTAGTCATTTTTAAGCAAAACAGCTTCTCCAATTTGAAATGTGATGCTTATTTTCTGTCAAACATGATAGTTAACTAGAATATGTTTGGATTTAGGACAAGATGAGACATTTGAGGACGTCACATTAAGCTGTAAGAAATCATCTGTCTGACCATAACTGGCCTCTCTTACCGTGGCCATGAGTGCAGCACCTAATCCAATAAGAGGGCTCACTCCTATGACCACCAAAGTCAGCTTCCATCCTCCAATGAATCCAACCATGAAGCCAAACACAAATGTAGACAGCCTCTCAATAAAGATGGACACCTGGTCAGCAATGGCATTGGTGATCTTGTTTATATCACTGAAAAGGAAAGGAAGCACCCCTTTGTGTAAAACATTCTCCCAGTTTTGCACTGATAACAGCCTGATCTGCATATAAAAACCACCAACTCACTCTGAAATCCTTGTGTTCAGTTCACCGACAGAGTTGCAGTCAAACCATCCGATCTCCATTCGCATTACATTTCTGAAGTAAGCCTTTCTTATTTTTTGAGTTTGTCTCGCAGCTGATAACACCCAGAAGGCAATCTACAGCGTGGGCAATCAGAGTGATGCAATGTTATTTTTAATGAGCTGATATGATGCAGGTTTTATTTTTAAGGTTTGAAGTGACAGCTGAAAATGGCAAACATATAATACCGACCTGAAAATAACTAACAATCATAACTCCTACTCCAATTCCAATATAGTAATATGCAAACATGGTCATCTGTCCTTCAATATCCACCCTGTCAAAAGAATACAATAAGTAACAGAAGCTTTTTCACTGCGACAATGATCACATCAACAATTAACACCTGACCTACCCACACTCCACAGTGTTGTTTTCAGCTGTTTCATAAATGGAGCCATTATCCCAATAGATGATGCTGTTGTTGCATGTCTTGTTTGGGTCTTTCAGTTCTAGGATTTCACGCTCATAAGCCACAAACGTGTCTGTCATCATGCCATACACAAGAAGCATGAGAGGCGAAGCCGCACCGTGTATGAGGGCGCACAAACCCCCCACCACCATCATCACTTTGTCCTTCCAGGTGGCGAATCGAAACTGCACAAAGAAATATTTATTCATTTATTCAATATCCATGACTGCATATTCTGTTTACAGGGTTTGTGGGGGGTCAGAACTGATTAATGCTAATTACACCTATGGGCAATTTAGAGTTACAAATTAACTCACTCAGCTCATGTCTTTGGGCTGAGTGAGGAAGTCAGAGTAGAAAGAACCCGAGCAACCACGCAAACACAGGGAGAACATGCAAACTCCACACAGAGAGGCACTGATATTTATTTTTCTTTTTTGATTTTTAATGATCAAACTGAAGATCGGTAAATGCAGTTGTCTGGAAAGGTAAGAAATTATTCAGATTCCTCAATTCAGTAAAAGTCCTAACACAACAATATAAAATAGTCTGTTACACATGAAAGACCTGAAAGTCAGTTCCTAGTAAGGCAAAAGTATTACAGGCAAAAAAACTAAACAATCACAAAAAAAACTTGTTTCTATGCTTGTTTCTGTAGTTGTCAGAAGTAAATTAAGTGGATTAAAAAGGAGCAATATTTCCCTCTGAAGTATGGCAAAATCAACGTAAAAAGCTGCTTTAAATAGAAATACTCAAGTAAGGCACATTAAAATTTGACTTGAGCTTGGTGTGTGAGTAAATATATCTTAGTCTTCTATAAAAAAAAAATACTGTCTGCTGGCACCCAATTATATCTCCTTTGTAGTAAATACATGGATAAGAAGAAAAAAGTATGTTTCAGACAAAGGTGTTTACCAAATGAATATAATTTAAAATGTAATAAGTTACTTCCAGATGAGAAAAGACATTTTATATTTACCAGCTGAAAGTATCCAACACTCGGTGCTTTTTCTTTTTTCTTCCCATCTCTGCAACACATGTAAGTAAAATAAGCCTTCAGGAATATCACATTACAATGGCAAACACACACTGTGGTCTGAAATTTTGGTCTTGTAACACAAACTTACCCTTTCTCAATGTCATCTGAAAAAGGGGGAAAACTAGATTTAAAGTCATCTGTAATTCTTGTGCTTGTTTGGTTTTAGTTTTTTTTTCCAAATAACAAAACTGCTATTATGGTGTCTATGTTTTTTCTTTTTTTTTTT
Source organism: Ctenochaetus striatus (assembly GCA_034780835.1). Taxonomy (NCBI): domain Eukaryota; kingdom Metazoa; phylum Chordata; class Actinopteri; order Acanthuriformes; family Acanthuridae; genus Ctenochaetus; species Ctenochaetus striatus. The sequence continues at coordinate 11,526,611 of JAUZTA010000006.1, read as the reverse complement.
TTAAGGAAACAAATCTCTCACCTCTTTCGTCTACAGCTGGTGTTTTTTTGACAGATTTCTTCATGCTGCTGTGACTCACACAGGTGTGTTTTCACTGTGGTTAAACAAAAAATTATTTTATACATAATCTTATTATCTGGGTGTTAATCAGTGGGATCCAGAAGAGGTTAAGTGTGAAATTGTTTCAAAATTAAATCAATAGAACATAGTTTTCAGACTTATTACAGTCCATGTACACATTTACAAAACTCCTAAAACTTTGACTAGAAAGTTAAGAAAGTAACAAAATTAAATAATTTAACATCAGTGGTCATAATGACAAGAAAGGCATGACGTTTTCTGTGCAGAGCTGCATAAGAGTAGACTTTGATAATTCAGACAATGGATGATAATATTTTCTTTGCTCATGTGAAAAATATAAAGATTATAACAGAAACAATAATTATTAAGAAACCTAGTTGAGTATTAACACAGCAAAACTGTTTAGATAGGAAAAAGAGCAAAATGCACCGTACCTGAACTTCTGACTGATGTTGTCTTCAGATATGAACCAACTCCACTGAGGTTCATCACAGCAGGTCTCTATCTTATTTTCAGGTAACCTATGCCTGTACTGTCCATTATCTACAACCCCATTAGACTGATAAGGGTTATGTCAGCATTGTGGCCTTTACCAGACTGCCTTTGAATGGCACTGATTGTTTTTACTGAAATTGCCATCAAAACAAACTGAGATTTTTTAAAATGTGAAATTCATATTTAAAAGCAGTGTTTGGTTTCAGTAAAAGCATCCTTTAGTATAATGTGTTAACATGTTATCATTAGTGGTTGTAAAATAAAATGAAACAGGCTTAGTTTCATTAGTTGTGGTCAGGTGCTGCCTCAGTACTTACATAATCCAATTAATGTCATAGGTATACAAGGGTCAGACCCTGCCTTTAATTGCCAACAGCCTCGTGACGTGATTGTTATCATTGAAGTCATAGGAAGTGCACTCGAGAAAGGAAATGATCGATATTCATATTTTACTTAACCCTAATCTAAAGGCTTAATAACTAGATTTTAGAGAGGGGTATTTTCAAAGAAATGACACATAATGTGTTTTTTTGTTTCTTGTTATTTTTTTGTTATACACATTTTGTTTGGATTTCAACATAAAGTGCCTTTAATTTTCACAAAAAGTTCAACACACTTCATGTGTTGGGCAGA
>JAUZTA010000006.1:11508973-11519136 GCA_034780835.1 Ctenochaetus striatus | reverse complement strand
TCAGTTTAAACATGGCACCATTTGGAGTCAAGGTTTTATGCATTGAGCCTGGTTTCTTTAAAACAAACGTGACTGATTTGGGGCTCTTGAGAAATAACTTGATGAAGCTTTGGGAAAGACTTCCTCAGGATGTGAAGGACGACTATGGACGCGAGTTCCTGGAGTCAGGTGAGTTACTGCACCTCTGTTTATCAATAAGAATTAACTTTTATTTGTATGAGTGTAGCTCAGGATGAACAGACCAATTTATGGACATAGAGGAGATGATCTTGTTGATGGTTCATTTAAATCTGGGCCGCAGAACTGTGATAAAGCTGCAGGCAGGGCATAGATTTTTTCTTTTGCTGGTAAACAGAGAATTACAGTAGTCAAGATGGAAAGGAATGAACTTTGAAACTTTGAAAATAATAGCAAGCATACTAAGTATTAAATATTGATCAATCTGTCGATAGTTTGTTATAAAGCCAAATTAGAAAGGTCTTACAAGAAACTTTCTAGGATATTATTGGGAATTTGTGGATCTTCAACAGAAAGTGTTGCCTTGTATATAAACTAGTTTTGTGAAATGTTTTTCATTAGGCCTTGAAATAATGGATGACAGGTTTAAGCTCTTCACGGATGGGGACCTGATGAAGGTGGTCAGCTGCATGGAGCACGCCATCGCTGCTGTTCATCCTCGCGTTCGCTACTCTGCTGGATGGGACGCAAAGTTCTTCTGGCTTCCTCTGTCGTACATGCCGACCTGCATCACAGACTGGTTATTCCTTAAAGATTCCCCCAAACCAAAAATATCTGCACAGTAGTTTCTGTCAAGTCAGATAATGAAGGGAAGTTTGGATCACTTTTGAAGGCCAATTTTAATTTCATTTCAGTGAGTGTTTCTACATTTTTGACAGAAATCACATAAACTGTTCTGAATTATGAGACATGTGTGCCTCTCTAATATGGCTTTGACTGAACTCTTGACAATATCATGCCTATCATGTCCTATTGATCTCAATAAGATCTTATGAAATACGCCTCAGATAATTGCTCACGCACTATGGCCTTTGCTTCTGAAGTCATATAACATTGATTTGAATCAGTGTTACGCCTCTACCTACTTGTAAAGGTTCTGTTTTTGAAGGACTTTGGCTTCTCCTTTGTTATTACGGACCCTTCAGATTAAATCATTTCCCTCTGATTAAAAGCACAAAGAGCATTCCCTCTGTTCTCTGTATAACCTTTGGGCAAAGATGTTTGTTTTTAGGTGAAAGTGGAATGCAGTTATCATAAGCAGGGGTCATGTTATCTACAGTAGTCTATTTCACAACCGCATGCTAGTGAAACATTTAGCTCCGCTGTTATATCCTCTATGGACCTTGACTCTGCGGATACACATAAACACAAAGGCTGTCACTGCTTTCATTTAACTCAGATCCTCTGCTGAGGAAGACACATCTTCATCTATAACCATGGTATGTTGTATTATTATTATACATTTTGCATCACTTAAATTAGTTTTTGTTTTGATACATTCCAGAGGGACACACACAGCTGGTGTGTGACTATTTACTTTATTATTTTCTTATAGTCATCAAACAATTAAGAAACATTTTCATAAAGCTTTTTTTTTTTTGGTCACACAAACCAGCTTTAGTAGATTAGATGCCACCTGGTGGTTGATTTAAAGTATTTGGATTAAAGGTTCAGCTCACCTACAACACCAGTGGTGTCTGCCGCCAGTCTTTGTTTGTGTCTTTTGCTCATGTTTTGAGATCTGTACTGCTAAGAACAGACTTTAAGGGCTTTTCTTCAAAAAAGAACAATGTTTTCCATTTGTAACAGGTTGTAGTGTGAAGTACCACATAATGAAGGGGCAAAGGTAAAGTACAAGTACCCCAAAATTGTGCTGAAGTGTTGTATGAGTACTTGTGTAAGTTGCTTTGTTTCAGATATAAAAATTTGTTATGCAGGATGTTTGGTTTTTTTCTCAATGACACTCAAATGAGAGCCAAACTTGACTGAACTTTAACACAATTTTTTTGTAACCTCAGTTGGCTTTAATTTTTTGTAATTTTATTACAATTAAAATGACTACTTTGGATATCAGATGTGGGATTCCCCTTTAATTTGTTGATTAATTGTTTCATTAAAATGGTTAAAAATGAATTAAAGGAATGTAAATAAAAAAATCTGGATGTACAATTCCTGTTTTTTAGAAAAGCAGTGAAGGTATCAGGTCTAGTTTGCATTACTGTAATGCCCAAATTGACCCACTAGGGGGCCCTAGAGTAAAAATTAGCTGTGGGGCCCCATTGTGGCAATGTGGTTGGACACATTTTGAGATAGAGTTATGGTTTAAATGGTTTTTATGATTATTATTATTACTTGTATTATTATCATCATTTTTTGTTATCATTATGGGAAAGAGTTCAAGGAAAAATGGGGCATCGAATCTTTCTTGCATGCCTTTAACGTCTCAGCTGATGGTCTGTGTTGCATCACTGTTAATGTGCATCATCTGGTTATTCACATTATCACTTACCAGCAGACACATGATGAATATGGGGCCTTTGGGGGCCTCTGTTGAGGGCTGGTTCACAGTTTATGTGCGTGTTTTCAGCCTTGATTATTTCTGCTCATTGCCAAATAAGAACAAGGGTTAATGAAGACGAAGTGGACACATGGGGGTGAAATTAAAGGTTATTTCAGTGTAAATCTTCTGTGCTTGTGTATGTGGGATCTAAAATGTTTTGAACTGAAGAAATTCATCTCAGGCTTTTCCACTCAGGTGTCAACTGACAGTCTCTCATCATGTTTATTGGAGGTAAGCTGATTCCTCTGTGTATGAACTTCATTTTAATTTATATTTAAAAGATAATAATAGTGGATTATTAAGCATGTGAGTGAAAAATGTTTCTTTAAGGTTTTTCAGGAGTCAAAGCTGTTGATTGTGTGTGTGTGTTTCAGGTAATCCTGTCACACCCGGCTTTAGTCTGTGTGTTACTTCTGCTAACTCTTGCTGCCATCCGCTGGTACATCAGAGATTCCTACAAGGTTGATGGCTTCAGCCAGAAGTATGTGTTCATCACTGGCTGTGACAGCGGCTTTGGGAATCTGCTTGCCAAGACGCTGGACAGGAGAGGTTTCCATGTCATAGCTGCGTGTCTCACAGAGAAAGGTGCAGCAGATTTGGCAGCAGCAGCCTCCCCAAGGCTGAAGACGCTCCTGCTGAATGTTACAGACGGGGCGAGCATAAGGAGGGCGGTGGAGTTTGTGAGCAAAGAGGTCGGAGAGCGAGGTGAGCCGGGTGGACGGCAGGGGGTACATGCAGATAGGGTGCCGGTCAGAGTGAGGTACTGGTGGAGATAAAGGCATCCCGCACCATCACATCATATACTCATCATCCTCCTACTGATGTGTTTAACACACCCTCTTTTCTCAAAGAGGAGGGAGAAAGTACCTCACAGGCTGCATTTTTCAAGCCTCTTCAAACTTCTGAAGTGCAGCTGTAATGTACAGTTACAATCTGGAGTACAGGCTGGTAAATAAAAAGTTATTCCTGACTGCAGTGGCAAGTTTTTAGAAGCTTTTCAGCCTTTAATTGTATTGGATTTAATGAACATGCCTTTGGATTGGTTGAGTTGATTAGTGAATGTAACTCTTAAGTCCTGCAGTATGCATGAAATACTAATGTCTGTAGCGATGGTTGATATTTGCCATTTCATTATCATCACCTGAGAAAAGGTGCCATATTTTATAGACATTTCTCATTATGTAACTTAAGTTTCTGCCTCCAGCTGTATAAGGTTGGTCAGTCTCATCCATCACTATTACAAACTTATTAAACAAATATAACTTTTTAAAAATTGTCTTTGTTCGTCCAGTTCACGTTGCAAATTTTTTATGTGTGATGTCAGTGTATAAAATCATTGTCGTGAAAAGTAAATACTCAAAGTCTCAGCTTAAAGTAAGTGTCAGCGTGATGTGGTTGATAATGTGCAGAGATAATAGGAATCAGATATTAGTGCAGCAGAATCACATATTTGTATGGATGTGTGAAAAATACAGAGAACAAATAAGATCATGGCATTCTTTTTCCCCAAATTCAGGTTTGGTTGTGTTATAAAGAAGCTGATATCAGCTGGTAATGTCCTGCCTCTGTGCTCTGCAGGTCTGTGGGGTCTGGTGAATAACGCTGGCAGGTCGATCCCCATCGGTCCAACAGAATGGATGCAGCTGGAGGATTTCAAAAAGGTTTTGGATGTGAATCTCATAGGAGTTATTGATGTGACCCTCCAGTTTCTGCCACTGCTGAAAAAGGCCCGTGGCAGGGTTGTAAATGTGGCGAGTATTCTGGGCAGACTATCACTCACCGGTGGAGGATACTGCCTGTCCAAGTATGGAGTGGAGGCTTTCTCTGACTCCCTCAGGTACTGTGAAAACAACAGATCCATCACACACGCTCTTAAAATAAGGGAATATGACAAAAAGAATAATTGAAAACATTAGAACTAAACCTGACATCAACCTTGCACATACAGTACACACAGGATACAAGAACTGTACTGTAACTGATGCTAAAATGTCATTTAAAGCACCATTAAATACTAACATGACCTTTTGAATGAAGAACTCTAGACAGAGAATAAACATAATGATTTGCTTCTTCTACCCAGGAGGGACATGCGGCACTTTGGCATCAAAGTAAGCATCATTGAGCCTGGTTTCTTCAAGACAGCTGTTACCCGGCTGGATCTGATCGAAGCTGACCTGAGGAGGCTTTGGAGCCGCCTTCCTCAGCACGACAAAGACTCCTATGGACCCACATACTTTGATGACTGTGAGTGGATGTGCAGTTAATTTATTCTGCGACAGTGTTTCATGACTATTCTGAAAATATTCTAAAGGACTCATCTCCTTGTTTTTCCTGTCAGACTTGAAAGCTCAGGACTTCTCCATGGGCATCTTGTGCAGTCCAGATATCTCCAAGGTGACCAGGTGCATGGAGCACGCGCTGACTGCTCGCTTCCCACGCACACGTTACGCTGCAGGTTGGGATGCTAAGCTTTTTTGGATTCCTCTTTCCTACCTCCCTTCATTCGTGTCAGACTTTGTTGTCAGTGTGCTTCTTCCTTCACCTAAGAATCAAAGAAATTAAACAACTTCACCAGTCATGGTTTGTGTGACAGGTGTTTTCAGGTATCCTTCTGTAAATGTCAAATAAAGAAAAATGCTTAAGAAAAAAAAATGTGACAATAAGTGTACAAAAGAAGTATCAAGACTGTGTTACAAAATAGGAAATTTATTCATTCATGTCTCAGCAGCAGCAATTTATCCATGTGGGCATGTTGGTGGATGATCACAGATTTTATTTGTCCTCATTATAATACAAAGATAATAAACCTGTTAAGTTAAGACTTAATTTGCAGTGTTTGTGAAATGAATGTCTAAATCTGCGGCCTCAGGTCATGTGTTGCCCTTTAAAATAATCATAAATTCATTTCTGTGCGACAAACATGAGCACGTTCAAGTACTGTTCCAATCAATTTTAGGCCATTGTTTCGGTATCATTACTTTAAAAAAATGATCATAGTGATTCGAAGTCATACGGGAACAGAAGGTAGAAATTAGTTTGATTAAGTACAATAAGTGTGTTTTTCATTTGTTTATACCAGAGGATGTATCTCTGAAAAATGAATGGTAAAGTTAAAATTCAATTACTCCTGCTTTTATTTTGTTTTCCGCCCTGAAATGAGGTATATAAACATGGAAGACGAACACATACGTCTTCAGTTTTGTTCAGTGGCAAAAAAAAATATCGTCACTCATCACATTTCTCTGATAATCTTCGATCATATAAGTACTGTACACTCAGAATGCAGCCCACTTTTCATGTGTTACTGTGTTTTATGTTGGATTATTCATAGGATCTATTTCAAAAGATATTTTTTTCTGACAAAATCTTACTGTTCAAATTTACAAATATACAACTTATTTATTAACATTTCTATCAGCAGCTTCAGTGCAAAGATATACATATTGTACATCAGAATAAAGAAAACATTAACACAAGAATTGGCATAAGAAATGTCAGAAGGCATAGTCACAGCAGACTTTTTTTCCTCATTCTATAGAAATGTATTCCTCTTTCCTAAAACAATTTGAGTTTTGTACACAGGCTGCATAAAAAAATAAATTCTGTGCAAAGTGTGTTTCTTTTTTTTTGAATTCCCGTCTATGAGAGAGGGGTTATACGTCGCTGTCCTCTTTCACGAGGTTGGCTGTGTCTTTGAAACTGTCCTCGGTTGGCGAAAAGGTGCTCGGACGATCCCTCTTCTGAGGTTTGGCGGGGGGGGCAAATGGCGAGGGCTCAGGGGCAGAGGAGTCCCCACCGCTTCCTACAGGCTTTTCATCCTTCATCTGTGAAGCCAAGCGGAGGGTAAAGAGGCTGAAATGACATCTGTGCTTTCTTATAAATGTCTTAAAAATGTCCAAACCTACCTCTGAATATGAAGGGTTTTCAAATGTGGTGCTTGGCTTTAATTTCCGCTTGAAAAGGCTCCACCTTGACTCCTGCAAACAAACACCCACAGTGAGGTGGCATTGCACTTCACAAGCGCGTTTTTTTTTTACGGACACACTGCAGACAGGAGACTCACCTGCACAGGTTTGGTGCTGACGGCAGATGTGTTCACAATGCCTGCGCTCTGATCTCCTCGATACGCCGGGTTCACAAAGTTGTTTCCAAACTGGTCACCGCTCACATTGACAGTCACCTGTTGATGAAGTGTGCCGTCATGTCAGTGTCATCAGCCCTGATGACTTATTTGTTTTAGTATCAATGTTAATTTAAATTTGAGGGCGGAGTTATAAAATATTCAGGAGATACATGCATATCCACTCATTATTTGGTCCAGTGGTCTCTTTTTGGACGTGGACATGATCATGTTTTTAAAGGTGTGTTTCCTTAAGCTTCCTCAGTCATTGATTTTTATAAATAGATGCTTATTCTTAATTTGATGCCAGCAGCTTGTTTTAAACAAGCCTGAACAGGGTCAACAAGGGGCAGGAAAGTTGTGAAATGCTCAAAAACACCTCTTCAACCTGCTGCTAAAGAACCTGTTCACCTGTGAATATTCCATAGTATCATGAGTGAGTATGAAAGGAGCATCCTCAAAAAGCAAGGATGGACGGAAGTTCACCACTTTGTGAAACACATGATTGTATAAAGGATATTACTACATGTGCTCATATCACTTTGTAAAACTGTTGCTGGTAAAAACATTTCATTTTCAAATGTTTTAATCCTGTTTGTGTTTACATTTTACACAGGGCTCCCGGGTTATCTTGTTCGGAAATTTGGTGGTACAATAAGTGGTTTGGGGGTTTTTGTAACATAAGTGTCAGGTACCTGTGTGGCATGGATGACAGCAGGATCACCAGACACTCCAGGAGCAGTGGCATATAACGGGTTCTCAAATGTGATTGGCTGTCTCCCAGCTTCCATGGCAAAATTATCATCCTATGAGGACATTTTATAGATAAAAATGCTTTTTACATTCACTTAGGACACAATGTGAATTGTTTCTTCAGCTTCTGCTGAGAAGAACAGTTTAAGAATCATTACGAAAATAAAGGCTGTCAATAAATACCACATAGAGCACTTTGTTTGGGAGTCAAACGTGCTGATAGCACAGAAAATATTAACTGATAATTAGCATCCTTGCAGGGCTCACCATCTGCATGGCCGTGTCAATGAATGACACTCCAATGTGTGATGGTCCGAGGTCAACATTATCACCTGAGCGAAACGTCACCCCGTTCCCCGTGTCACCAGACTTCACTAGGCTGCTGAGGCTGTGCAAAAACAAAACACTCCAGTTTGAACTTTGATCTTAGTTCTGCAGGCAGCAACTTCAGCACAGTTTTAATTGTTAAGCACACGCAGTCACAGAGAGCCGGGATACCTGGGTAGTTTGGGCATAGAGGGGATGAATGATCCAGTTCGTTTGTAGTTGAGGAAAACTCCGACGGCCAGAGCTCCAGTGATGAGGATGATGATGACTGCCAGAAGAACAGCCACAGCTAAAAACAAGCAGAAACTATTTAGCTGTATGCATATTGGACACTCACAGTAAGATGCTGATCACAAACATTCATCCTACACTAGACCTTTTGCTGACTAGTCCATTACCTCTGATGTGCTTTGGATGACCCATTAGTTTAACAAACTATTAGAGAAGTTAAACAGTAATCAATTGATGTATTACTTGGCTATTTATTAAGAAATTTAGCTAGTCAACATCTTCAGCAACTGCTGAGCCCAACAGTTTTCTAAGCTGTTTTTTTTGGCGCAAGTAGCTTTTAGGTAGATAAGAGAGAAAAGTGACTTCATCACATCTTGTTTTGATCCGCTCCTGTTAAGCCAGCAGATCATGACTGTAAGTCTGCAGCAGCTCCCACATGTCAACCAGTACATGAGTGAAGGACTAACAGGAAGTGACTAAGCTGTGAATGAGAAAAAATACATTAAAAGATTAGATAAAGAGTGAATTATAGTACCTGTTCCTGCTGGAGCTCCTCTTGACTTCCCAATCTCACAATAGCTGCCCACATAACCATATGGACATCTGCAGAAAGTCAGGATAAAATAGCTTTCATACATGTGAAAACAACATTTGTGCGTGTACTTAAACAGGTGGGATACCTAAAACATCAGGCATTAGTGGATTTGACTGATGGAGAATCGATGACCTGTGTCGATGGTACATTCAGCTACACTCACTTGCACTTGGGCAGACCACCTTCATCAGTGTAGCAGGTTCCACCATTCATGCATCTACATGCAGGGGGCATTGCAACAGGTGCCTCAATGGCTGCAAGAGCGAAAGCCAGGCATACACAGAATCAACAACAATAACAACAAACAGCTAAACAAAACCACCACACCGTTTCACAAAACCACACGGGAGCAGCCAGGCACATGTGAAGAAGGGATTCATGAATGTGACATGAGATGCAACACAAAGGCCAACTTTAGAGTGCAGGCAGCACATGAACTCAGGCTGCTCTTTACCTGCATCACACTCGTTGGAGTCAAACTCCACAGGTGAGGACCCTTGTGGGCAGGTGCAGGTGTAGCCACCAGGCCGGAGGAGGCAGAGGTGGCTGCACACGTTTTTACAAGGGTTGGGCACTGGAGTAGACAGAAAACAGAGCACAACACTGTTAGATGTTGTTCACAGCAACAGAGAGTCACTCTGTGAATCCTTCTTTTGTCCTAACCTGACTGGTTGTGTCGGTGCTCCTGGTAAATGCGGACTTGAGTCAGCCAGGGGTTGATGGTTAAAACTTTGACTTTGTGTCCTTTTCCAAACTTGTTAGTCTTCCACACTTCACCTTTGTCCTTTGTTGTCCAGTACACATGCCCCTCAAACACATCCAGACTGTAGGGATGTCCAATGTCTAAACCACAGAAAACCCATCAGTTACACATTTTGAAATAAATATGTAACATAGCAGTGCTGCTATATATAAAACTTCATATGTTTGTATTTATGCAGACCTGTTACCGGACATCTGAGTGAACTTACCTCCTGATATAACGATCTTCCTGTCTGTGCCATCAGGCTTCATGGACTCAATGATGTTTTCTTTGGAGTCACACCAGTAGATCCTGTTTCCATTCACATAATCCAGAGCCAGCCCAGTGGGCCAGCCCAGGTCCTCCTCCTTCACCAGCACCTCTCTGTGCTGACCGTCCATCCACGCTGACTCTATTTTGGGTTTCCTGCCCCAGTCTGTCCAGTACATCATCCTGCACGCAGAAATAAAAACAGGGACAATTTATTATTCTCCATATCCTTCAAAGTGAAGGATGCAAACAACACAGCATCTCACGATATTTTTTTACAGCTACATACCCGAGTGATGGATTAACAACAATAGCAGCAGGCTGGTCAAGGTCTGTGTGGATCAACCACTTTCTGTACCGTCCATCTAGTTTGGCCACCTCAATTCGATTGGTACCTGAATCTGTCCAGTAAATGTGCCTGAAAAAGGTGATAAAGACGCACTGAGCAACTGAACAACACAAAGAGCATATTATATAAGTATTTAGTATACGGTATGTAAGTATATAGTGAGTATATAGTATATAACTATATAGTAGTAAAGTT
>JAUZTA010000006.1:11487705-11508873 GCA_034780835.1 Ctenochaetus striatus | reverse complement strand
CTTAGTGACTTACCCGCCGACCCAGTCCAAAGCGATGCCATCAGGATTAGCAATGTATCGAAGGTTCAGATCTACTTCTTTCACTGGATTGTTGCCGTGATCGTTGAATGTGGTCATGTAGGCACGTTTGATGGCACCAAATTCGGATCCCCGACCCAGAACTGTCCAGTACACAATACCTGCAGGACATCAGGGGATGAAGATTATCCAGAGTTAGAGATCTAGATTCTTTTGCACTCACAGCAGCATTCAGAGGGTAACAGTATTAGTCTTACTGAGTCCTTGTCCCTCTGGATCCCACAGGTAGTCCAAGGCCTGGATGTGCTCAGCATTGTCCACATAGTCAGAATACTGCTCAGAGGACAGGTTGAAACGACGGATTCGAACGTTGTCTGGCAGGAGGAGCACTGGTGGGTTTCCTGTACAAAAGTTGAAGTGTGGTGAATGCTATTTGTAGCTTAAATGCAGAGTCTGGATTAACTTCCTAATAAAAGGAAGCAACCATGAAGAATCTTCTCTTATGTGTGAATGGCAGGCTCTTACCCTGTGCAGCACACTCTGATCCATGAGGCTCACCAAAGGAGAGAAAACCTTCGGCACAAAAACACTCATAGCTGCCTTTTGTGTTCTTGCACTCCTGAGGACATGTGCCATACACCTCACACTCATTCACATCTGTTTCCAAAGGCAGAAAAAAATGTGTATAACATGAATGGATTGTGGAAAGACTGTGTAAACCCGTTTGAATGGATCAAGACTAAAGAATGTGTCTTTTACCTTCACAGGTGTGTCTTTCTGTCGGTCTGGGCTTGTAGCCCGGCCTGCATGAACAGAGTAAACCTCCCTCTGATAGGTCGGTACAGTTGTGTTCACAGATGTTGTCACTGCATGTGTGCCCGCTGCCGTGATCTGACAAAAGCAAATACAAGATCATGCTGATTATAGTCACGTCGGTGCACTTAATTAATCCACGGTTGGATATGTTCATCCAATTTACTACAAGTGATCTTAATAAAATCATCAAAGTTAGTGTAGAGTCCTTCAATGCTGAAGTAAAAATCTTGCATTTTAGTAGGAATCCTTCTTGAAAATTCTAAATAAATTTACACCTTCAGTGACGTCAGAAAACCAATTGAAATTTTATTTATTTGAAGTTTTGTAGACTTGCTGATACAGTTTACAGTGATTACGAATTGTCTCTTGGAAATAAATGTAACAGAAAACAATGTTTAGCTAACAAGTTTTAACAGATATTCCTCATTTTGCATATTTTGAATGTGCTCCTTGTTAATGTACTTACGGCAGCCAAGCTCATCTGACTGGTCTCCACAGTCATCATAATCATCACAGGCGTACTGCAAAGGGATGCACAGTCCATTACTGCATTTGTACTCATCATCTGTACAGGGTCCGTGTGTGGGGCTTTGGCCTTGATGAAGAGAAACACACAGACTTAAGACACACTGCAGATACACATAATTATGTTTAGCCCAGACAAAATGAAATAGCATAAAAATGTGTAGATAAATGAGACCATCAGATACGACCCTCATGCTTACAGTTTTCCTGTCTCTCATCAGAACCATCACCACAGTCATCGACGGAGTTACACAACTCGTGGCTGTAGATGCAGCGATTGTTGTCACAGCGGAAACGGAACGGAGTCTCACACTGGATTTCCACTGAAGATGAACAGAACAGCCAGTCTCAAGAAAACCCGTACAGCAAGTTCAACAGATTAAAAATACACAAGTACAAGTAAAAGGCTGACAAGTACTGATCCAAAATGAACTTTGGTGTCAGTTTGGTCAGAACAACTTAGCAGGAATCTAATAAGCTTTGGTTTTGTGTGTCCTGGATTTCTTACAGCAGAGGTGAAGCTCCTCATCTGAATTATCTCCACAGTCATTGTCGCCGTCACATTTCCAGTGAGGCTGAACACACACATGGTTCTTGCACTCAAACAGGAAAGGTGGGCAGTATGTGCCGTTGGGAAAGCGGGTCGCTGCAATCCAGAAACGTTCTGTTAAACTCAAGCTTGTAACTAAGCTCACAATTCTCAGTCATAATGAGGGTTAAGTTTGGTTACAGTTCTCTCTTTTGTGATGTAGATACTAGTTATCACAGAAAAAAAATTCAATGCGGGACACTTACGACAAGATGTCTCATCTGTGTAATCCAGACAGTCGGGGTTGCCGTCACATTTGAAGCGTTCAGCGATACAGTGTCCACTGTCACACTGGAAGTAACCAGGATGACAAGTCCGCAATTCTGCAGCAAAGGCCAAACCGGCACAAAATTTATATTCCAATCATGAAAAGGAGCACTAGTTTTATGAGGAATACAGTGAGGACTCATTTAGCGATCTCAATAAAGGTTGCTGTAAAAGTTGCATAACACTTTAAACACTAACTTTTTTTTGCTTTTCAGCTACTTTGAAAATACTCTTTTATTTCTGGTGTCTCCTGTAAAATAACTAATATATACTTTTTATCCAGTGAGGTTTGAACTTCTACACATGATCTGTCATGTGTTTTCCTGCACCGTCGGAAGGAGCAAAGTGTAGACCAATAAACTTTTGAACAGATGACTATTGGTGGTCCTGTCTGTCCGTGCAGTGCTTTAAAACATTAAGTTTTATTGCTTCTTTGTTTAGTGCAGCCCTCCGTTACTCACAAACAGCCGGCAAACAAAGAGCCTCCACTTACCACAGTCTCTTTCATCCGAGTTGTCCTCACAGTCGTTGTCATGGTCACAGACCCAACGGTCAGGAATGCAGCGCAGATTATCACAACGAAACTCGCTCTCCGTGCACGCGCGTGGTGCTGGGGGACAACATGAAATCAAACAGTGAAGAATCAACCAAATGCAGAACTTTTTTTTTTTTCATTTAAAAGTCCAGACACGATCACATCAATCAGAGGGGTGTCAGAAGCTCTTGTGTGTCTTAAATTCAACTTTGACACGTTTCCTGAACCTGTCAGGGTTTTGAAATGCTGTCTTTTTAGTCTCCTTTTCCTTCATATAGTGAAATAAAACATCCACTGAGCAGCGCATGCAGTCGTTACTCTGCAGTGAGCTCATGAGTTTACAGGAGACAAGCTCTCATGGAAGCAGCAGTGCGGCAACAAAGGGAGATGTACCACCATGATTTAACCCTGGTCACCATTTCTCTGTTGAGAAGCTGCATTATCACTATTAACTGGCATGTTCTCAGACATGTTTAAATTCTCCAGGGCAGAGGGGGACAGACAGCTTCACTCCCTCTCTCTGACACACTGAGGACAGTCTGTTTCTCCAGCAGCTGATAAAACTACCTCTCTCAGCAGTCCACTCTCTGCAAAAGTGTTGAGCCTCTTACAAAACCTCCCTGCTGTCTGATAAAATGATAGCAGGATTATTCTTCGCCGTCAACACTCCTTTTTCTTTTGGGCAATTCACAGGAGCTACGCTTAAATCTACTTAAAAGACACTTATATGGTATCAAAACAATGTAACCAGCTTTGAACTGAACACACTCTTCTAAGTACTCAAACCAAACACCCAAATGCAACTGAATGATGCAACTCTGTCAGTACCAGTGAACAGCACTTACCGCAGCTGCGTTCGTCCGAGTTGTCACCGCAGTCGTCATCTCCGTCACACCTCCATCTGAGCGGGATGCAGCGGTGGTTGTCACAGCGGAAATCTCCGTTAGGATCACAGGTCAGTTCATCTGGAGGAAAAAGCAGTTCGACTCAGTGAATCTTTTTTATTTGCTTTGCCCAAGATGGCTAGAAGAACCTTTTTTTCTTCCACCATTTTTTTCTTAACCTTTACACTTTAAGGTTCCTTAAACTTTCTGCATGTGAAACTTTGCACATGGCCTTCATGAAAACATTCAAATAAGCGTATGCTGCTTGGACTTAAGATATTAATGCCATCTTTTTTTACCGGGTTGAATATGGCATATCATATATAAGAAAAATACTATTAGGAGCAAAATTACTTGCTTGGTTTAAACCCATAAGATGCACCAGCTAAGGCTTGTATGGCATGATTTTTTTTACTGTTTAGGCAAGCAACGCTTCATTTATATATTTGCCAGGGAAAGACATAATGTCTGATAGAGGTAGTTCAACTTTATGGTGACTTTGAAAGCTGGAGTTGTTAAAGGGGCCTTGAATTATACCTTGTGAAACATTGTTTCTAGTCTATCCTTATTGCCATTTAATGTTGTGAATGAAATATTAGAAACACCTGCAGGTATGACAAAATACTGATCCAAACTACACAAATTACATCTAAAACATTAAAAATATTTGAAATGACTGTTGTTTTGAATCAGCACTTGAGTTTATTTTTTGTAATGTTTTTACATTCCAAATTTCTACAGCTGTTTTCCAATAAAGCTCTAAATGTCTGTCATCATATTTTGATATAATTTTACTTGTAATTCCTAAAGTTTAAAAGATAAATTCCAAGCCCTCCTCTCACTAGTACACAGCTCCAAATTAGAGCAGAATCCAGAGTGACTTCAGGCTTTTATTCTTGCAGAGGGTCAGGTCTACCTCTGACTTTTCTATAGGTACAATCATCATAAGCAGCAACTGTCTGCAGGTGTCTGTCCCTTCACTCTGCCAACTGACCCACACAACACACAAAGCCCTGCAGTACCCACGACAGCCTACATGATCCAGTGTTGATTGCAAATTTGAATGTTGACGTTATGAACAAGGTTATGAAGATTTAAAGGACCCAGGTCATCCGAAACATTGCACATTGCTCTTCTTTATTAGCTTGTTAACATATTGCAGTAACACGTGTCTGAGCACAATGCTTTGACTGACACAGAGGATTGCAAACTCTCCCTGCTAAGCTTGTTATTTTACATCCAGGAGTCAGAGATGAGAGGGGATGATGATAGTGCAGCATACAGTTCTATTCATATGAGCAACAACAGCACGGTATGATTGGAAATTGTTAAGTTTTTAAGTAATGATGAAAGTGTCAGTTTGAAATGAAAGGCATCTTGTTTTTTAATTAAATTGCAAAAGCTATAAAGGGAGGAGAGAAGCATGCTCAGGACAGATGGGTGACCTCTATCCATGCCAGTATGTGTCTGTAGAGGATAAGACTGCAGGAGATGAGAAGCACAGACGGGAGAGGAGTGGAGGAGAGCTAGTCTGAGCCGTCTCTACCACACAGTGCTGGGGGTCAAAGATAGCGCGGTGTTAGCTAGTCCTGCCCTCCAAGCCCTCCACCTGGCCCATCTGCTACATTCTTACAGGAAGATTAGCACAGATCTCCCGTCCTGCGCGGGCATGGCACTAATGGAGTGAGGGCCCCTGATAAGAAACGGGAGGGCCACGGCGGGTGTGTTTGGATCGTAGCGAAGTACAAAGAGACTTGTGTGAACCCTGCCCCCACACAAGGACAGAGCAACAACACACACATGTACACACATATATGTAGAACCATACCACCGGACAGCTCATAAATCTGTGGTGCTCTCAGCGAGAGGCAAATGGCGGGGGAGGGTGATTGGTGAGACCCTCTTCATCATCACCTCCCACTATCTCACTGTGTAATGTTCCACAGGAGGCTGAGGTGTTGGCTAATTGCCCTTCACATACTCCTTGAACACATAATCATGATTCCATTCAGTATTTTTTTAATTCTTCTGAGATGTTTGGAATTATCTCACTATTAGCGAATAAATTTAAAAAAGACTCGATCAACCAGAAAATCTTTAAAGGACTTAGGCAGACCTTCAGTTCTGTCTCTGGAGTGGTTGTCTCAGACTCACCACAGCCTTGCTCATCACTGTTGTCTCTGCAGTCATTATGGCCGTTGCAAACAGACCAAAGTGGCACACAGCGGTAGTTGGTCTTGCAGTCAAACTCTGTGTGGTTGTCACATCGAAATGCTGGTCCCACTGTGGACACAACACCAGTGATCAATTAAAGGCAACAAAGACTGGTGCATTTTTCAAAACTTATATCAAAATATAAAAGTTTCTAATGGCAAAGTGGTCAGACTTTAAGGTTTTGATGTACTGTGGCAAAAAAGAAGAAAAAAGAAAAGAGAAGCTGTGGATCACTCACTGCACTCCTCTAACGGTTCATCAGAGTTGTCACCACAATCATCATCAACATCACATTTCCAGCTCTGTGGGATGCAACGTCCATTGCGGCACTTGAACTGTCCAGGACGGCAGGTCCTGGTCGAGCAGTGAGCAGTGTCCTCATCAGACTGATCACCACAGTCGTCCTCACCGTCACACTGCCACGACTCAGGGATACATCGCTTATTGGCACACTGCCACTGGTGGGCTTCACACTGGTGTGTAGCTACAGGAGACAAAGTTATGTGAGCTGACCTAGACAAGTTTTTATATGAAACAAAGACTTGTTAAAACCTGCAAATAAATTGTAATAAAAAGCGCTAAAACTGAGCCTCATAGACTGCATTACATTTAGGATTAACTAATTAGCTTCTGAAAATGCTCAGCAAAAGATGACTACCCACCACATAGCACAGGGTCTTCATCTGAGCCATCATGGCAGTCCCGGTTGCTGTTACAGAGGAAGTGCGGACTGGTGCAGTTTCCATCATTGCACTGAAACTGGCCAAGCCTGCAATGTCGAGCTGGGCAGGTGGAGGGCTCGTCTGAGCCATCTCTGCAGTCCCTCTGCCCATCACATTTCCACCAGATTGGAATACATCTGTTAAAGCAGAGGTTTGACAAAACACTGAGCATAGTGGAGAGGGCAAGATGAACAAAAAAATCCCAAATATTTCCTTCACTCCCTTTGACCACTTAGAACGCAGCACTTTCATAACTAAATGCATTTCTATGAATGCCTAAAAAAGACCAAAGTGTTACCAAAAATAAATGTAAAGCATATAATAATAAATCATTAATACAGAGATTATATTAGCTCATTATTTTTAAACACAAGAATATTTAAAGAAAAGATTTACATTTTGTATTAGCAAAGGATACTGTGAGAAACTAGGTAGACTATATTATAATACAAACAGCAGGGGGCACTGTTTTTATGTAGCACACAAGCATTTACTGTAGCTTTCAGATAACAGATGATTGATGAAGAAAGTTAACCTCCCACATTATTATTGATTCTGGGATTTTTTTCCTTTTCAGTAAAGGAGTAAAGACACAAATCAATACCAAGTCAAATGTAATAATATAAATTTTTCAGATAGAAAAAGGATTATAAAAAGTCTGGTCTTTGATTTTGATGGCAGTTCCATTAATGTATCGAAGTCAGTTGATGAAATCCTGATGTTTAAAATGCTGCACATCCAAATCATAAGACATATTACAAAAACAAAATCTTGACAAACCGTTCATTGTTGGCACATCTGTATTGGGTGCTGGTGCACATGGGAAGACATCGGGTCACACCTCCTATTTGCACAGTCAGGAAATGGTCGGGGCACTCACAGGTGTGTTCTCGCCCCCCATGTCGAATCAGGCACAGGTGAGAACATCCACCATTGTTCACCGCACAAGGATTGTTTACTGTCAAAGAGAGGAGCCACAAGTCAGTCAAACAGTCTCAGCTCACTGGGGCTGGGCAAATACAGGACAGGTATTGTTCAGCTTGGGGTCACTTCCTGTCCTTAAATCAAACTCCGGTGGACACGTTGAGATAAGAAACAACTAATTTGTGAACTAAAAACTCTTGACCACAAGAATTTGACTCACCTATAGGCTGTCTGTAAGGATGATATACATGGATATCAAATGGTCTGTGAGTGGTGTTCACCAGAGCAACACGACCAGAGCCATCGTATTTGTTGCCTTTTTCTACTGTGCGTGTGTTCCAGTCAGTCCAGTATACAGTGTCCTCAAACACAGTCAGGGCAAATGGGTGGGGCAAATCTCCATCATACACCGTGTGTCTGTGTTGACCTTCCAAATCTGAGTATCTAACAAAAGAAATAACAATTCAGGAGTTACTAGTCATGCTACATTCATGGAGACTAAAAAAATTAGATAACTTCCTGAATTATACTTACTCAATGTAGCTCAGATGAGCATCAGACCAGTAGAGCATGTCGTTGGTGTAGTCGATCGTGATCCCATTGGGCCACTCGATCTTAGTCGTGATGATCGCTGCTTTGTTGGTTCCATCCATTCCAACACGACCTATGAAGGCTTTGTCTCCCCAGTCTGTCCAGTATACAAATCTAGCAGGAAGCCAGGAAAACTACTTTAGATCAAACAGTACCTTTAACTGAAGAGCAGAGAACCTACACTTTTAAAAATTTCACAATTTTTTAACCAGCATGAGGAAGGAAAACACTGATACTCTATTTTTTAGTTATTGGTCAATACAGGATAAAAATTCTGAGAACTGTTTGACAAGGATTCCTCAAATTTGGTCTTTGAAGATGTTAGATAAATACAACAACAAACACAAATAATAATTGGTCATTATGAAGGGATGACAGCACATTTTGAACAGTTACCTCAGTCAAAAATTCTAACAAGTTAGATAATTTAAAAAATATGATCGAACAATTCCTCCTTGCCTCCGACTCACCCATATTTAGGGTGCAGCACAATGGCTCTGGGGTTTTCAAAGCAGTAGGTGTTATTGGCATCGACGCAGTGCTCAGCCAGTTTTTTAACAAATCGACCATCCAGTTCAGACACTTTGAGACAATCCAAGAAGCTGTCCACCCAGTAGAGTTTCCTGGCTATCCAGTCGACTGCAAGGCCCTCTCCATGCAGAACTCCATTGACCACCACCTCTCTGTTACTGCCATTAAAGGACATCCTCTCAATCACTCTGCGGCTCACGTCGATCCAGTAAAGACGCTTGTCGACACGGTCAAAGTCCATGGCCACCACACTGGTCAGGCCCTGCAGGATCAGAGAGTAGGCCTGCCCGTCCGTCGACAGGTTCCTAAGGTAATAGCGGTTGCTGAAGATGAGGTAGGGAGAGATGTTGCTGTTTTGACGGCAACTCCGGCCATCCGGCTCTCGGAGGAATCCTGGGGAGCATTTACACACATAGGAGCCGACAGTGTTCTCACAGACCTGGCTGCACACGCTCGGAGTCTCCGCACACTCATTCACATCATCACATGTTTTTCTGTCAGACATGAGGCGGTAACCGGGGCGACAGGTGCAGATGAAGCTGGTGAGCGTGTCAGTGCAATTATGATCACAGCGATGAACGGACGGGTCTGTGCATTCATTGACACCTACAGTAATGAGAGAATATTATCAACAATTGTTCAAGTTATCAATTAAGACTCTGACCCGTCAGACTAATCAAGTAGAAAACAAGAGAGAGAAAACAAAGATGATAAGCTATGCTATTTTTTTCTTAATTTGACTGTTTACTAATCTTTTTTTCTTTTTCACATGAATTTCGGTTTTAATCAAAATTCTGTGCAATGAGAGCGCTATATGCTACACATGCAACTCCTCAGTCATTGGCTATACATTATCTGACTGCAGCATTTGTATTTGCCAAGACTTAAAAATATCAAAGAACAATTGTCCTTTAATTTGGCATCCAACCATGTTTTAATAACAATTTAGCGTATTTCTTACACTAGTATTTCCTTTTTTTTTCTGACACCCTCTCCAGCACAAAAGCAGACAAACGTTGGAGAAATTACAAAGTTAAAAGGATATTTTTTTCTTCAACAAATTCTTGTACTGTTCTGAAAATCTCTTCTCACTCACCGCAACCCTTCTCGTCACTGTTGTCAGAACAGTCATCGTTCCTGTTGCACACCTGGCTCAGGGGGATACAGTGTCCATTGTCACATCGGAACTCGCCGGGGGGGCAGGTGGGTGCGGGAGTATGGCACATGTGCTCCAGTTCATCAGACTCATCCCCACAGTCGTTATCACCATCACAAACAAAGTCATGGGACACACAGCGGCCGTTCTGGCAGGTGAACTGGTGCTGTTGGCAGGCCTGGTAGGTGCAGCCCCTCTCGTCACTGCCGTCCCCACAATCATTACGTCGATCACACCTGACAGAAGGCAAAACAGAACTCACACTGTCTAACAGACTGATAACAGATGTATTTTATGATATTTTAAAGGAGTTACTTGTTCTCACCTGTATGAGCTGCGTATACAGAGGCCATTGCTGCAGGTGAACTCATTGACGCCACAGGATCTGCGTGTGCAGTTCTGATGTTCATCTAATGCGTCTGCACAGTCTGCGTCTCCATCACACACCCAGTCACGTGGGATACATTTTCGCTGAGGTGGTTGGTTGTTCACACAGGTGAACTCTGAGTTTGAACATGTTCGATTGGCTGAAAAAAAAACAAAAAAAGAAAGTAAAGGGCATTTATAAGAAGTAAAATGATGATGGTGATGACCTAATGTCAACCTGCACTGTTGATAAAATGTTCCAATTGTTTTTCAAAACATGCAGCCATGACTTCAGATTTTTCATCCAACTAATCTGATTGATCCACATTGTCTGAAGTGAATCTCCTACAGAGGCTCAGGCAGTGATGAAGTCTTTAGCTTCAGGCATCTTATTGTTGGAGCACAGATTGGTGAGACATAAGAGTCTTGATCCACCCTGAGCCAGGAAGCCAGAGAAAAGAGACATGCACAAAGTAACGAGTGAGGCAGGAGAAATCAGGAATGTCAGCTCCTTGGAATGGAGACCTTCTACAGGAGACTAAGATCCCGGGCACTGACTGCCAGTGTCTCCTACACAACACTCCCCCAGTGGTGTGTATCCTAATCCATCAGCGTCCTAAATAACAAGAGGATGAGGGAAGCAGAAGGGGGCAAAGTGAAGTGACGGGAAACAAGAGTATGGGCTACATGGGGAGGTGATGCAGAAGTGGGAGAATGCAGAAAAGGATGAAGAAGAGGGACAAAGGCAAAGAAGTGTAAGAGAGAGATCGGATAAGAGGTAATAAAAGGATGCATACCACAATTATGCCTCTGGTCTTCATCACTCATGTCGCCACAGTCATTGTCCCCATCACAGATCCAGGATGAGGCAATGCACCTGCCATCATCACAGCGAAACTGATCTGTGTTGCAGGTTCTGACCAGTGTGGCTGCAGAGACAAATCATATAACGTTAGACTATAGATTTTGTGTCTATACTCAACATAAATAAGGATTCCTTTCATGGAACTTTTGTACTTTTTGTATTTGCCAATTACCTCAGGTACTTCCCCCAGTGCCTTTTCACTAATAAGCGAGGAACAATACAACACTGGCAAAGCTTTCAAAATAGTCATGGCAACTCCACATTCCCATGCATGGTGAGCTATCTCAACAAAAGCCAAAGTGAGGCTCTGTAACCCCTGGCGGGACAAAGGGAGGGGGAGGTGCTGTTTGTCAGAGGACACTGAGGGGCGTCACCACAGAGGAATGCAGCACACAATAGGAGGCCTGACTGACCACATCGTCAACAAAGAAATACACCACTGACTCGCACTCACTGCTACATCACTCGCAGCACTCTCTCACACCAGCACACAGATGCAGACTGGCAAACAGACACGAATGCACAATGACTGAGCAGCTGATAATGGGGCGGGGGCAGACACACAATGCAGACAGGCCTATTTTGGGGGGTGAGAGAGTTGTGTGACACTCACTGCAGGAGAGAGGTTCATCAGAGCCATCAGCACAGTCAGCCCCTCCATCACAGTACCAGTGGGCGGGGATGCAGCGGCCACTGGAGCACCGAAACTCACTCTGGGAACATGTGGATGTAGCTACGTAGAAGAAGAAGAGAGGCAAGAAATCACTTGTCAGTGTGGGAATCTTTACCTGACGTTTAGGGGGTGGGATGAATACTACTCTGTTTCTGACTCTTCCTTTATATCTTAACAAACCTGCAGATCATTTAAAATCCTCTGTACCAGGGTTATACGGATTACACCCATGTAGAGGACACAAGTGGTATTTTTAATAATCAAATCTAAATGTGACAGAATCTGATTCATGATAGGAGTGCTCTCCATTTTTAACTAAAATGTTGAATGTTAAATTTTTTTTTTAAAGGTTCAATCATCAGTGCAGTTTCTTTTAATCTTCAGGGGTCTTTTTAAAATTACCCCCCCAGTCACACCACTTGCTACCTAGTATGCTATTTTCATATTCAATGTGTCTGAAATTCTCAGTGTGAAATAGATAACTGGTACAATAACTAGAATCGAGTCGTTGATGGTGTTAGTACCTGCCACTGTGCCTTTTCTATTAAAATTTTGCAAAAAAGGACTATTCAGGCAACTACTTGGGATAAGCAATACACCTCTCAATACTGACAGAAAATAACAATTATCTGCTGAAACCAACATTGCTCTAATCCTGAAACTGCTGAACTCACCACAGTGCGTAGGGCTCTCGTCACTCATGTCCCCACAGTCATTGTCTCCATCACACAGATATGAGCGAGGGATGCAGATGTTGGTAGACTGACATTTCGTGTGCTCTGGTTGGCAGGTTCTCTCAGCTGAGATAATCATGATTTAGAGTATATTTACTGCAAGTAAGAGCTACTTTCATTTGAACATGAAACTCTGATTTCTGGGGCAAACTCAGGATACTCACGGCAGTTTTGTTCATCGGAGGTTCCGTTGTCATAGCAGTTGTTGATGCCGTTGCAAACATAATCCTTTGCAATGCAGCGTCCATTGTTACAGGTGAACTCGGTGTTGGGGTCACACGGTCTGAAGAGACAGCCCATCTCATCACTATTGTCTCCACAGTCATCATAGTGGTCACAGCGGTAGTGGTAGGGCACACAACGGCCATTGCCACAAGTAAACACTGTTGGCTCGCAGGTGTGGAAGGCTGCCAATCAAAATCAAGTATGGGTCAGAGCTCAGGTCAGACTGAGATAAAGAGAGAGGGGGCTGAAACACACATGCTGTGGCAGCTCATTTTACCTGACAAGTCAATAAAAGATGACAGCAACTGTGGGGCTGCATGTGGGACTGCATGCAATAAGCACATAGATTCAGTGGTTAGTGGTGATTTGTTTTAATACTGTTAATAGAAATTTAATTATGAAGTGAAAGAATACACACCAAAATATTTGAATTCAGGTTTGGGTCCTAAGAAAGACATGTTAAAGTAAGAAAGAAAGAAAAGAGATGATAGTTTTGATTTATTCATGCAGAAGGATCTAAAAGGACCACTATGACTACGATCAACAATGAAATTTTTAGATGATTCATTGAATCACAAAATGAAAAGAAATGCAAAACAAGAAACAAAATCAATACAAGTTACTTAAAGAATCTTACCACAGACTCTCTCTAACTCATCACTGCCATCTCCGCAGTCGTTATCATTGTCACACTTCCACTGAGCACGAATACAACGGCCATTCATGCAGGTAAACTGGCCTGGCTGGCAGCGAGTCCCATTATCTCGAATACAGTGCTTGTTGTCAGCCAGGTACCAGTGACCCTCTGATGGACACTGACACTCTGCTCCATTGGGTCCTAACAAGATGCGGAAGAACAGTTTATACGATCAGTTGGAGTTTTTAATTGAAAAATAAAGTGACCTTGTTATAAAAGTGCTTATACCTGGTGTACAGATGTGACTGCAGCCTCCATTAAACTGCTGGCAAGGGCTATCACACTGCTGCTGCTTCCTGCTGGCCAGGACATGGATGTCCATTGGCCGAGAAGGAAGGTTCTGAATCATGACCTTCTGGTCAGAACCATCGTGCTTGTTGGCCCGATAGATGCTGCGTGTGTTCCAGTCAGTCCAATAGATGAACTGACCAAACATGGTCATAGCAAAGGGATAGATGGCTGTACTGACAATTACCTCTCGACTGGACCCCGTAAGAGATGATCGCTCGATCTTCTGTCTGATGGCAGAGCAGATAATGATAATAGCTGTAGCGTGATTGTATAATAGACAAAGCTGAGTGTATATTTTAACTGTGTAATTTTTCAGATCTTACAAGCTGGCATCTGCCCAGTAGAGTCGCTCTTCTTCATAGTCCAAGGTCAGTCCATTGGGCCAAACAAGACTGCTGTTTACAATCTCTGTTCTGAAGTTTCCACCTAAGGTAGCACGCTCAATCTTTGCATGGGTTCCCCAGTCTGTCCAATACATGTATCTACGCAACAAGAAAGGATTCATCTATAATCCAATTTCATCTAATATACAAAGAGAGTGTGTGTTGTGTTGGTCTTACCCCCTGCAGGGATCCAACATGATGGCCCTTGGCCTGGACACATGGGCGATAACAGCCCTTTGAGAACCATCCACAGACATGGAGCTGATGCTCTGGTTGACATAGTCGCTGTAGTAAATCCTTCTGTTTATCCAGTCATAAGCAACGCCATCAGGAGCCCCTAGATCTGTTCAGAGACAGGGTCCAAAGCAACATTCGTAAATTCACTGGCATCAATTCCTAAATCCATAAAAATATCCAAAAGGAATGAATTAAAGTGCATGTTGTTGTCCAAATGAAGAACCTACCTGAGGCCACAACTACAGGAGCTGACGTAGGAGAAGACAAAGTGATGTAGCTGATCTTGCTTGCTCCTGCACCTGAGCTCTGTGTGAAGTAAATCCTCCCATCTGTGAGATCAAAATCCAATGCCACTGAGGTCCGAGGCACATTGACCACAGGAAAGGGCAATGCATGGTCATCAGGGTCGAGGCGCAGGCTGCGCACAGTGCTCTCTGTCGTGTAGATAAGATAATCATCCCTTGACACCACACAGCTCTCCTTGTCTGCTGCAAGATTTCCAAAAGCACAGCTGCATTTTTTGTTCTGGTCACCTGTGCCAGACCCTGGTAGGGCAAAACAGAAGTGGGCACAGCCTCCATTGGCCTCCATGCAGGGGTTGTAGTTAAGCTCCTGGGCAGTTGTTGGCTGGCTACGCTGATCAAAGATGGTAACATCTCTGAGCATGTTTATGTTGTCTCTAATGACAGCAGGCTGCTCTGTGCTGCCAGGCTCTTTGCTTGCTTGAAACACCTTCTTGAGGTTTCTGTCCACCCAAATGATAGTATTCTCAAAAACTGTGACTCCATAAGGGGTTGGGTAGCGACTGCCATACCTGATTATCTCTGTGTCCCCTCCTTGAGGGTTGACTCTGGCAATCATATCTAGAGAGTCATCTACCCAGTAGACGTAGCCAGTTTGCCAGTCCAGAGCAAGACCTCGCGGAGTAATAATCCCAGATGACACTAAAACTGTGCGGTTGGTTCCATCTAAGAGTGCTCGCTCAATTTTGGGGTTCTGACCATAATCTGCCCAGAACAAGTATCTGTTTTTGGGGTCCACAATAATGTGGCGTGGCATGTCCACTTCAGTCTTCAGCAGCACCCTGCGGAAAGTGGTGTTCAGACGGAGCACCTCCACATACGTCTCAGTTAAGAAGGCATTGGTGAAATAAAGGTTCCCTGCAGAGAGATTATGAAGATTAGAAATGCAACCAGGGGGGCTTTTAATGAATGCATAACAAAGATCCTACACTTTAGACTAAACTGCACACTGCTGAGCACATGGGCATACAAAAAAAAAAAACTAAGATGAACACATTGTATATGTTGCATATACCTGATGCCCAGTCCACAGCAATGCCTCTTATCCCATTGCGACCAATTCCAGATGTTACTACACTACGTAATCCTGAGCCATCTGGCTTGATCCGTCTGACCCCGTTATTTGTCATAACAGTGCTGCTGAAGTCACACCAGTAGATGAAACCAGACGCCATGTGTACATCAATGTGTAAAGCATTACGACCTGCAGGGGGATAAGGCAGTCAGAATTGCTTTTACAACAACCTTGAACATTTGATATGCATTCAGTCAGTTGTTCAGTCACTTACTACACATGACTGAACATGCTTCTTATTCTTTTACTTGAATTTACTCCACATTTTAGAAACCTTTAAATTGATCTATCCTAAAGAAGTATGTGTTTTATGAAATCACTGACCTCTCCCAGCAATCGGCACCATAGCCTCAGAGTGGTCTTCCCCTTCCAGACTGAAGCCTTTGATAGCAGATAGTGTGGAAATGATGACATAAGACTGGTAGGGAGCGCAGGTCCTGTTGTCAGCATTAATTTTAAAACCTGTGGCACACGCACAGCTGAACAAACTCTGCGGTCGAGGCAGGCAGAGTTGCTCACACACTCCCATATTGTTTGAGCAGCCATTGGATGTACCTGCAGAGGCTGATTTGTCAAAATATGAATGTGAAAAACACAGTTAAAAGCAGCTGTAAGAAACAGATGACAGTAAATGAGGATTACAATGACTGATTATGTTACTCACTCTCCCGATAATGCACTTTCAGAACTCTGAGTCCTGAAACGTTGTCTCGCAACACAACCTTGTTGCCACCTGTGGACTTGTCCACGCGCTCTATGACCTCAAAGTTGCGATCAGTGAAGTAGAGGAAGTTTTCATAGACGGCTACACCCCAGGGGTGAGACAGGCCTGTCACTATGGTGATGCGGTTACTCCCATCTGGATCCCCACGCTCAATCTGTTGAGAATCACATGCCAGACAGGGAGTCAGGCGTGACAAATTCATTTTGTTTAACTACCAAGATTAACATTAAGCTTTTTATCATTACATGTTTGTCAGAATCTTATAGAATGACCAAAAACCCACCATGCCGGTGCTTGTGACAGCCCAGTACAGCTTGTTTTCTCGGATGTCCACAGTGATGAACTCAATGTGATCCATATTGTTGGTGAACAAGTTTTGGGGGTTTAGGCCGTCCATGTCTGCAGATGCCACTTTGGCAGGGATACCGCTCTCCGTTCCCTGGTCTGTCCAGTACAGTTTGCTTGGAAGACATTCAGAATACAGGACAGTGTTTATGTCTTGAACATTTACATGGGTGTTTTTGACTTTTACCTCTCACAGTGTTCTGTAAAACTTTTGTCTAACTGTCATTGTTGGGTCAAAACCTTAAACTGGCTAAATATGAACTTAGGACATCGGCCTTACATTTAACTAAATAAAGAGATTGATTTACTAGCTTGTGGCAGGTTGACATCAAATTAAAGAATTTTCTCAACCTACAGAGGACCTGGTTATACTTGAGTTAAGGTATGAAACAGTTACATTACTCAACTGATGTCAACATGTCAACATGTTTGAATGAGAAGGGATGACATGGCGTTCTATCTTAAAAGTGTCTTTTTTTGTAATCTTTTGTATATTGCTGGGGATTGAGTGTGCAGTGTGGTATGTAGTAACACTGGCTGAGTTCTCTCTAGAGTCAGAGCAGATGGCGATGAGGAGACTGTTAGAGCTCAGTAGCTGTGGGGATAAGTGGCCGTGCCAGGACTGTGTTAAATGGGGCTTACCCACGTGCTGGGTCCACTGCGATGCCAACAGGACTGCCCGCGCCAGTTGGAGAGCCGTTATTTGTGATTAGAGTTTTTCTGTACTGTACCTCCCCTCTCAACTTCAAAACCTGACCAAGCACAAACACAAACAGGTGCAATTATTTTACAGTGTGGCTGTGTCGTTAAACATTCATATTTATTTTCTGTTTGACTATTGTAAGTACTACAGAAAAAAATATTAGTTTTAGTTCAAGTTAAAAAGTAAATGTGTAAAACAGAGAAACTGCTGCTAATTTGAATCCTTGGTCAACATTTGGCTGTAGCTAGTAGCTGTTTGCATTTAGCTTGGTTAGCTGTGCAGCTAGTAGCCCTATTAGCTGTCTATTGGTGTTTACAGCGCTGGAAACAGAACCAGTCAATGCAGTGTCCCAGCAAAAACAACTGCAATGTGCCTTAACACAGATTATGAGATGGACAGAGGCCAATTTGACAACAGGGATTGTAGTACGTGATGTTTAATTGACTCTGAGGCCTATAAAGACACAGCAAGTGGGGACAGTTGAGGCATAAAGTGGGAGAGGAGCAAGAGGATGCTGGTGAATCACCAGCAGAGATTGTCACATCTAACTCAGAGCACAAGGGTTAATTGCAACCAAACCAGAGATGGGGACTGTTTAATCAGTGGAAATAAAAATGAAGATGGTTTCTTTAAATTTGGTGCTAATGTTAGTCCATTTCTAAATGTTATAAAAAATATAGTGGCAATATTTTACACATTTACTCTTTAAAGTAATAAAGTAAATTTAAAAATCAACTGCACAAAGTGCTATTTGTCTTACTTCAATAGACTGCGTGGCTGGATTGGTGTAGTACAGGTTCTCTGCCATCCAGTCCAACGCCAGGCCAACAGGGGAGCCCAGAATGGCTGCTGGGGCAAACTCTGTCCTGTTAGTACCATCTGACTTCACCCTGTGGATCTCACCCTGGTGGGCAAAAAAAACACAGATTAATCTAAACACTGTGAATCTTTTTAGGGTCCACTGGGATGTTTTAGTTGATTTTTTTGTAGTATTTTCACTGTTAACCCTCATTTCACAAATGTCCTTGGAGGACAACTAAGCTCTGAACTGAACTGTGTCGTGTACAGTTACAGTAAATATACAATATTTCTTTTGTATGTCAGGTAGCCATGTGTCACTGCACGACAGAAGTTCCCTCTTTAATGTGGCAGTACACAGGAAACGGTGTCTTTTGACAGCAACTTACCGGGTGCTCTACCCAGTAGATGGTCTGTTCGTTGTCATCAAAGTCTACGTCATAGCCGTTCAGAAGCCCAGCAACAGGGACCATAGCATCATTACTCTTGTCATCCGGATTCAAGGGAATGCCATAAATTATGCTGTCTCTCACAACCACGAGGAAAGGGTCTTCAACTAACAAAAAGAACAGTATTGCAAAAGCAGTCAATAAACACTTAACACTTAAGATAACATTTCAAAACTACTCTTCCTACAGTAAAACAACAAACCAAAACTTGACTTCTTATTGTTCTAACTAAATACTGGAACACTGCAACAGAAGTTTTTCTCAAAGCATAGAATCATAATTACTTTTATCGTACAGAACTAATACTGAAACAGAGCAAGAAAAGCTTGTTTCCTGGATGTGGATTTAGCCCATGGTAATCCAAAAGTAGAGTTGCTTTCAATGCGTTATATCTGTTGAAAAATAAGGATCCTGAGCTAACAAGTGTTTATCTATAAAGAGGATTGACTGGTGAAAGTTGTTTCCACAATCTGATTTGCTTTGTCATCAGAGATTAAAATCAGTGAATGGTTGTGGGGCATTTTCATTCTTGGATAATCATTGGCCTCAGGGGGAGACTGTGTTCTGCTTGGTTTGAATGGGCTGAAACCTGAGATGAGTTAAGCTGTTGACCTAAGAGGGACTCCTTGGACCTTGAATTAAAGGTCCCTTGTCTTATGCAGACCTTGAAAGACATGCTTATATGATTCTTAATATTCATGACTGGAAAATAAATGGGAGACTGATGACATGGACCTGGATTGATCTATAATGTGAGTTCAGCCTTTTTAAATGTTTCCTCTCATTGCAACATGCAGGAAATTGCAAATAACGTTTGACAAAATAACTAAATTTCCACAATAACACGATGCTTTTTGCTCTAAGATTAATACCTTATGAGTCCCTCAACTTATCAACTGCATCTGACCTGACTTCCTTTTTCATCAAAGTGGGTGATGAGTGTTTTCTCCATTTGGCAAGGTGCATACCTCTGGAGCAGGTGATTTGGTCTTCTGCCAGTGTCCAGCCTGAGGGGCAGGCACATGAGTAGTATCTCGGTCCCACAGCAGACAGCAGGCAGATATGAGAACAGGGACTCCTCAAGCAGTGGTTTTCACCTAAAAGTGATCAACCATTTCATGCACACAAACACACATGCATATATGCATACACACAGAGTCAACAGAGTCATAGATTCTTGGGGAATATTCTTAAATATACTTACAAAAACAGTGGACCTGCTGTGACAAATATTAGATAATGTAGATTATCTTTGCATACCTGCCGGCTGCCTGGCTGGGTGCACTGCCACCAGACCCATGGGCTGAGGGAGGTTGAACAGCATCACTGTCTGGTTCTCCCCATGCCACTTATGGGCCCGCATCACACGGTTGATGTATCTGTCGGTCCAATACACAAAATCCTCAAAAATGGTAATTGCGTGGGGATGTTGCAGTACCTTTTCATAGAGAGTAGCAAAAGAAAAAAGTGTGTCTTACACATACTATTCAAAAGAAAACTGTATGCGTTATCTCTACAAATAATTCAGAATAAAGTCTTCCTTCTCATAGACTCACCAGGTCACTGGCCAGAACTTGTTTCCTGTTGTTGCCATTATAATCACAGAAGTCAATGAAATCCAAGTAGGCATCAGCAAAGTACAACAAATTGTTTGGATAGTCTATGGTTAGACCATTGGGCCAGTACAGCTTGTTGCTTATAATAACAGTTCTTAATTTCCCATCCATGCTGGCCCTCTCGATGCGGGGGTTCCTACCCCAGTCAGTCCAGAACATGAGGTGAGCACTGCAAAACAAATGTCTCATCTTATAACACCAACTGTTTTGATCATGAAGAGCAGAGACCACAACATACATTTCATTCCAAGACAAAACCACATTTAAAATAAACTCGTTTCTCTTCCCGTCACTGACCTGTCCCTTGGATCGAGCACCATGCCTCGGGGGTTGGTGACATTTTCACTGACTAACACAGTACGGTGGCTGCCATCAAGTTTAGACACTTCGATGGTCTCTAAGATATAGTCAGTCCAGTACAGGTTCCTGCCCACCCAGTCCACAGCAAGGCTCTCTGTTACCGTCACTCCACTGTCAAATATCTGTTCAAAAGATACTCAGGTGAAAATGACACTACATGGACAGCTGTGATTAACCACACAGTTTTAGTGCAACATGTCCGTGGTGTCAAAAAGGAAACAAATAACTCACCACAGTCCTGTCACTGCCATTTTTGTTGGCACTCCAGATTCTGTCCTGACTTGTGTCAGACCAGTACACACGATCGGTGACCGAGTCAAAATCAAGGGCCACAATGTTGCGTCCATCTCGAACCAGTGAGCGGACCACATTGGGCTGAGAGGTTATGTCATCTTGCACGATCTGATTCCGACTGGCCACCAGCAGGAACGCCTGACGAGAATCTGTAAACGGACATGAAATATCTGTTACCTATTTTTCATGTCCATTCTCATGCTAATAAGAGTACTTATCAGCTTTTGCATGCCTACCAAAACTCTTTGGCAGGTCTGTT